>LNAC01000018.1:3026730-3062275 GCA_002007465.1 Ailurus styani | reverse complement strand
CGGGGGGCGGGGGCGGGGGGGAAGGTGGCACTGGGTCCTGAGAAGTTCAGCTCGGTCCTAAACCTGCACACCCACCTTCGTAAAGCAAAAGCGTGGTAGCCCACCAGACTTAGGAGACATTTGGCGGACCATCTCTTGATCTGGAAGCATGACCTGAGTTCCCTGGCCCCCCTCAAAGCTGCTTATCAGTGAATATCCTCTGTCTGTCTGCTTGAGCTGCCATTACAAAACACCACAGACTGAGTGGCTTAAACAACTGAAATTTATTTCTCACCATTCTGGAGGCTGGGAAGTCCAGGGAAAAGGCACCCAGCCAATTTGATTTCTTGTGAGAGCAGTCTTTCTGGCTTACAGATGCCCACTTTCTCACTATGCCCCAAAATGGGAGAGAGATCTCTGGTGTCTCTGTAGCCTCTCTTATAAGGACACCAGTTCTATTGGAACAGGGCCCCATCCTTATGACCTCACTTAACTTTAATCACCTCCTTAAAGGCCCTATTTCCAATATAGTCACATGGGGGTTAGGGCTTCAACATACGAATTTGGAGGGACAAGCAATTCAGTCCCTGGCATCCTTCTACCTTCATATGGTAGCTTCTTCCCAAGAGGAGTTCTGATTTAAAAAATACAGGTGTTCCCGTTTTTGGTCTGTTGCCAATGATACTGGTGGCTCCTGTCCAGCTGCTTCATCCTTAATGTCACTGGATGAGGACAAATGGGAGTGATGTCTCCTACCTAAACTAGGACCTCCATTTTGTTCCTAGAGACTCCTGTTATTCTGAGGAATAGTTTCATGATTTTGCATTTTGATTCAGATTTTCAAATCTGTGACACTGGTGGCTTATTCTAAGACCTGAGAGACCCATGCACTCTTAGCTGTGGAAGACCCATTCCACATGACATCACACATATTAAAATATAGTCACCTCTCATATTAAAAATCATTTGTAGATAATGACAGAATCGAGCAACAACCAACTGACCCAATGTTTTAATTTGCTGACATTCAGTTCTACATTTATTAACTTTCATTTCTCACACTTGAGAACAAATATAATTTTTTTAGGGATCAAGTCTTTTTATAGGTTCTTGAAAAGCATGTAGACCTTAGGCACAAGGCCAAAAATGAATAGAATGGCCCAACTACCACTGGGCAATCCCCACCACACTGCAGGACACCACCAGAATGCATAAGGCTCTTGGATTAGATTGATTCATGCTGTTTGCAAACACATAAAATGGAGCTCATATTCCCTTACAAATTATGTTAAAATTGGTAAAATATAAGAAAGAATAAAAAAGCCAGATTGAACTGATTTACCTGAAATTAATTGTTACATCTGCTCTGCAGAATCCTTTTGGAATTAAATAGTTTTTAGCCCCAAACTGATTAGACCGAAACACTTCCATATGCCAGAAGGTGGCTAAATCTAACGTTAGCTTTCTCAGAATCTATTCTATTTCATTTTCTTTTAAAATATCAAAGAAGAACAAGCTCTGTGAATAGGCATATTTGCCAAGGAAAGTCTCCTTCCCAGAAGAAAATATCCTCCATAACTTTTCTATTGCCTGAAATTATTATTAGAGATTTATTTCTTTGGCTAAAGGCTTTCTACTTGATTGAAGTTTCTACTAATATTTCTGGGAAAAGTAAAGCACCAAATTTTATATGTTATTTATATCTTTGTGGCTCTGAGTCGACCAGATTCATTTTTAAGAACAAATTTTAGTACGAAAAACAGACTGCTATGACCCCAGGGGAACAGTGGATGGTGCAGAGAAACGGGTTCCACTGAAGATGAGGAGAACAACAGAAAGGGGCAGAGAGGCACCCACAACATGACTGGCTCTGTCTCCAAGTCACCTGTGCTACACAGCCCACAAAGGATGAGAGCTGAAATGGGGAAGAAAGAGAAATATGGACTTGGAACAATGGAGGGACAGAATAATATGAAGAAGAAAAGAGAGAGGCTAAAATGCAAACACAGGAAGAATCCACCAAAAGGGGGGAGGTGGGGACAAAGAGAAAGAAAAAGAACAAACAATAAAAAGAAAGTACGAGAAAAGAGTCAGAGATGAAAAACATGATGTCTTAAAACTCTACGGTGACGAGGAGTCATTGGAAATTCTCCAACAATATCCTTGCTCCAGTTTTCCTGAGATGGGTTCTCATCTTTTCAGATGCCAGAGTCTGCCCCTGGTCTGAACTGTCCTCTTGTTCCCTTAACTACCTTTTCTGGAAGAGACAGATGATAAACCAGCATTTGCAGAGCACACACTATGTGCTGGCCACCGAGCAAAGCCTGATTTCATTACCTCCTCAACCTTCCCATCTCTTCTGTAAGAAGCTATTATTTCTCCCAGATTTCACTGGGGAATTTAGGCTCAGAGGGTGTCAGCACTTTCCCAAGACCACAGCCAGGCACTTCGTGGAACTAACATTTGAATCCATAAAGCCAAACATGATTCTTTCTCTTATACCAAGGGTATCCCCTATGTATCTTTTTCCCCTAAGAACTATTTGTACTTCTAAAATATTATTACCAATCCAGTCCAAGAATGCTGGGAATGATTTCAAATAAATATTTCATCTAGGTACCCCTTATGTATTCTTCAGCTAAAGGAGCACAAACTTCTCTGTAGCCCCCAAGTGTGTCTACCTTACAAAAGAGAGGGGGAAAGCTGTTTAATACTTAACTTCTCTAAACCATTATTGCCTCCATGAGTTATGCTAAGTCTAAAAAGACGAGTGTAGCCTCTGCTACCTGCGCCATTCTTGGTCAGATTTAATGTGGGTGCTCTTTCCAGAAAAAGAAGCAACATTAGAATACATCATTGTCAATGCTACCGAAATAAACCTCAAAAGTCCTTGTTCTTGACATCTTTGTCTTTCTTCCCATTATGACCACAGAATTTCCAATGTTTCTTGTCCAAACTCTGAAGGGGAAAAGGGGGAAATGAGATCAGATCACCTCACGAGTGTATTTTCCTTGCTGAATATCGGAAGGAAGCATTACAGAGTTTGTAAGCAATCTGGTGGGTCTCATTCTTGGTATTTCTGTAATGCGACAGAATACCCCCACTGATTTTCTAATGAAATGAAGTTGTAATGAAAGCCATATGGAGAAAAGTGTCATGTTTACTGCCTGTGACAGTGTGGGGCAGGGCTGGTCTCACACACACATAGGCAGTGTGCCATGGTCCTAAATAGCTCCATAACCACCAGCGATCATTTCCTCAGGCCAGAATACTGCCACGGTGGTGATCATTAGGGCTGTTCACAAATGTTCTGATTCTCCTCCTTCTAGGCACATATCAGGCTTATACTTCCTCACCCCTCTCCCTGAAGTCAAGTATGGCCACATAACTTACCTGGGCCTGAACTATGAGCACAAGTAATACAGGTCCTTTCTATGCAGAAGCCTCCAAGAGCCACTTCAAGAGTCGCCATGTGCTTTTTCCTGCTTTGAAAATCACAGAAGCACATTGAGACAGAGCTTCCTTCGCCCGAGTCCCTGAGAGTACCAACAGTGACCAGAGAGCATACCAACTCATGTGGGCAACAGGACACAAGCAAGAACAACACATCAGTTGTTATAAACAACTCAAACTGAGTCAGTTTTTTTAAATTATTGCAGCATCACCTAGCTTACCTGATTGATTCAGAAAACAGTATCAAGAAAAGGATGCTCTCCAAACAGAAAACTAATATCATTTCAATGTGTAATCAGTATAAAAGTTACTAATGACATATTTTACATTTTTGTACTCAGACTCCAAAGCTACAGCACATCTCAATTTGGACTACTCACATTTCAAGTTCTCAGTAGCCCCTTGTGGCTAGTGGCTACCATATTGGGCAGCATACAAACGGATGCAGGATACTTTACAGATCGACTAGTCAGTGGTTCTCAACCCTGGCTGCCCATTAGAAGGCCTTAAGTGACGAGCTTTAAAAAGTACAGATGGTCAAGCAGGGCTGGGATTAGGATGAGGCAAGTGAGGCCCATACTCAGAGCACAAAATTTAAGGGAGCACAAAAAATAGTCTTTAATAAAGATAAAAATATTGTAAGGTATTATCTTAAAAATCAAAATTAATGCAAAAAAATCCATGGCCAAAAAAATCATAATTTTAAATTAAAGCATACTAATTTCTCCTTTGCCTCAGGCTCAAATATGGCTCAGCATGACACTGTACCTCAGGCTCACCCCAGTATTTCTGGAGGTAGGGCTCAGGCATTATATTTTTTAAAGCACTCAGATGCTTCTAATGTGCAGTCAGCATTGAGAGCCACAGTTCTAATCCAATGCCTGTCCTAATGCCCATGTCTCCTGACAAAATGAGGAATCAATAAGCAGTCTTAATCTGGCATGTGATTTCTTTTATCAAATCTCAAAAATAGTTCTTTTTTGGACTTCCCATGATGAGGAGTTCATGACTTCAAAGGGGAGCCATTTCTACTATTGGGCAACTCCAATGTTAACTTTTTATTTATTTGGAGAAAACAGTTTAAAGATAGTTTTCAAAAAAGGACAAAATCATGCCTCTCATACAGATGCAAAAATAAAAACATGATATTTTACTTAACAGAGAAATTAGATGTTATAAGCAGTACAAAAAAGAATCCAAAAAACCCAGACATTTTTATAGGTCAGGAATACTGAAATGGATAGGCAGGTAGAGGGAAAACTGGTTTTTCAACAAAGGGAGCAGGTGAAAATCAACTGAACTTTTCCCAGACTGGAGAGAATTTGTCTCTCAGTCACTTAGGACTTACAGAGTTGTAAATATCTCCCATAGAATCAAGGCAATAGAGTGTGCCATACACCACATACAGTTTTCCATTGAAACAAGAATTATCTTCCACACGAAAAATTGCTTCCCTATGTATCTTTACCCATCACTCTCGGAATAGTGGTTTTCAGATTTTGATTTGCTAGAGAATCACCCAGGAAGCAAGCTAAAAGTCATATTCCCTCCCAACGATCTTGAGTTTGGATGATGCCTATGAAAATGCCTTTTTGGGGTGCCTGGGTGGCTCAGTCATTAAGTGTCTGCCTTCGGCTCAGGTTGTGATCCCGGGGTCCTGGGATCGAGCCTCGCATTGGACTCCCTGCTTAGTGGGAAGCCTGTTTCTCCCTCTCCCACGCCCCCTACTTGTGTTCCCTGTCTCGCTGTGTCTCTCTCTGTCAAATGAGTAAATAAAATCTTTAGAAAGAAGAAAGAAAGAAAGAAAGAAAGAAAGAAAGAAAGAAAGAAAGAAAGAAAGAAAGGAAAGGAAAGAAAGGAAAGAAAGAAAATGCTTTTTAAACAAGCACACTAGATGATTCTGATGCAGGTGTTCTGAGGATCATATTTCAAGAAAACACTGGCCTAGATAAGACATAACAAGTTCTGGCTCAGATATGGAGAAAAGGGGACCCTTGGGCATGTTGGTGGGAATATATATTGGCCCAGCCCCTGTGGAAAACAGTGTAGGGGTTCCTCAAAAAATTGAAAATACAACCACCGTATGATCCAGCAATTCCACATCTGGGCATATATCTGAAGGAAACCAAATCCAGTATCTCAAAAAGATCTGTACCCCCATATTCACTGCAGCGCTGTTCACAAGAGTCAAGACATAGAAACAGCCTAAGTGTCCACTGATGGATGAATCGATAATGAAAATGTGGTATATATATGATGGAATGTCATTCAGTCATGAGAATGAAGGGTATCCTGCCATTTGCAATAATAACATGTGTGGCCCTTGAGGGCATTATGTTAAGTGAGATAAGCCAAACAAAGACAAACAATGTATGATATCACTTATATTTGGAACTAAAAAAGCTGAGCTCAGAAACTGAGTTGAATGGCAGTTATCAGGCTGAGAAGTAGGGGAATTGCAGAGATACTGTTAAAGGGTACAAACTTGCAACTAGTCGATAAATAAGTTCTGGGGATCTAATGCAGAGCATAGTTATATAGTCAACAACACTGTATTATATACTTCAAAACTGCAAAGAGACTAGATCTTACATGTCCTCACCACAAAAAAGAAATGATAATTATAGAATGTGACAGAAGCGTTAGCTAAGGCTACAGTGGTAATTATATCACAATATATAAATGTATCATATCGAGGTATCATTGTATACCTTAAACTTACACAATGTTATTATATATAAATTTTATCCCAATTAACAACAACACTGTCCCAGAACATATCTATTCCATATTCTGGAAATAGATTCTCCAAACGTGCTTTTCACAACATTTGAAGGTACCTCTGGATTTTAATTCCAGTCAGTCTTGGTGGTCTTGGTGCAGTATGTTTTCTTTGCTTCTAAGATAATAGGCTATTTCTTTTCTACCCATTCAAATTTTCTAGGACAGACAAGGAACTATTTTTATATTATATGAACACCTGAAGAGAGACAAGCTGGGAATGTTGTGAGTATGAAGTGTGTCTATGAGATGTGATAAGCTACAAAAATAGACTATAACAACCAGTAAGAATGATGCTTCTCATGCATGTTAATCAGCATGCTGATTTATTGGAAGTCTATCTTGTTTTATGTAGATTTTCAAGTATTTCATAAAATGACTTTAGATGTGTCAGTGGGGGTTCATAAATATAATTGATTAATTATCCAAAATTGGTGGGGAAGAGGCTAGTTCCAACAACATACTATACCTAAACACATACACATGTAAGGCACCACGAATCTGACTCAGGAGGACCAGGCTCAGACATCCATATTTAGAAGGGCAGTTGTCATTCTGGCATGCTTAGAAAAGTGCTCTGGTGACTTGGCAAGACGCTCCCCCAAAAGGCAGGTCCATAGCCCCTCCTCAGCTCTAATTTCAGCCCTGATGCATGTATGCTAAGAAGAGTCCTGCTAGCAGCATTCAGGAGGCTGCTCTGTTTTCTATGTCCTGCAAATTTCTCCCCAGCATAATCTGTAGAGCTAGCAAATTTGTCTTCTGATCTAGGAGTCATACTGTAGAGACGCAATCTTATTTCATATCTTGGAGTATGGCCATTTGACACCTTTAAATTAACTTAATGGGAAACCGTTTCTGCCCTGTATTTCTCTTCCTTTTGACTTTCTACACTAGTGGAAGTGTCCTTTCCACTAGTACTTTCACTGTGTCCTTTCCACTAGCCCTTTCAATGTGGCCTCACATTGAAAGGATTACACACATTAAGATCTGGTCTCATGAAACACTAAATAAGTGTCAATTCCTCTACTAAGCATCAGTGTCCTGAATAGCCTCAGTTCCCCCTAGGTGCTCAGTCCCCTAGAAACTGGTCCCAAGAGCTGCACACTTGAAATGGGCAAAGATGTGCACAGGACAGGTCTCAACTCCCCTTTCCTTTGTTTTAACCACAGCACTGTCCTTGTCCTTTGTTTTAACCACAGTGTTGTCTGTTTCAACAGGCCATCATCAGTGCAGTGATATTCAGCCTCATTGATCACTTTGAACTCATGCAAATGTTTTGGTTTCCTCCCTCTTTGTAGCCAGAATGTGGCTAACAGTTCAATCTAGTGTTTACAGTCTTAAATGCTTCTCTTCACTTGGGTGGAGAGCTGGCTGGTTGAGTCATCCCCTCCTGTCCCCACCTTTCCCCAAGGTCCCATAAACATGTAAAATTTACTGGGTCTTGTCAGAAGAGTCCCTTCACTGTTTATTTAAGCCTCTCTTTCCCACTCTTTTTTTATACTGCCTAGGAGAGCAACAGGAATGAGACAGAACACCCCAACAAGTATACATTCATCTTCTCTGCCTGGATATTCACATCCAGGAGGAGAATAGGGCCAGAAGCACCTGTGCATGGGCAGAGAAAGAGCCACCCTTTGCTTCCCAGTGATCTTCTATCCCTCAGCTTCCTCCCTGCCTTACCCTCACTACCAGAAAATTCAAAAGCATTTTACCAACCGTGCCAGGCACAGTTCTAAGTGTTAGGCATATAGCAGTGAACAGGAAGACAAGCCCCTGCTCTCATGAAGCTGATGTGGTGCTAGGTGGACAGTCCGTAAATAAGTAAATGAGTTAATATGCCCAGGGCTGTGGCTGGACACAGGCAGTTACCAGGACTGGGAGAACCAAGCAGTCAATGGATTTAAAGTTGACAAGCTGGGGGATAAGAACTTTGTATTTTCTAGAATTATGAGTCTAATTAAGCACGTAAAGTTCCAGGTCCAAGTACATGTCTAAGTTCAGGAATTCAGACAGATGGGTCAGTTAAGTACAAGAACTAGAAATCAGAACACAGAGTTATGAACCCTAATCCTACCAGGTACGGGCTGGAATAAAAGGTAAACTGCAAAGAACAAGCTGGGCCAGGACTGTAATGACACAAACCCTCATGCACTTGGAAATGAGGCTGGGAGGGACAGGACCCTTCAGGTGTAGGGAGAAGAGCAGCCAGGGAAACCACCTACCCAGGGAGTTCAGGTGCCAGGGGATCATCCCAAGGAGCAACCATCTCACAGCATCAGGAAAGGTCAACTGCAAAGAGTGAAGGCTATCCAGAGAGTTAGTTGGGGGGAGCATGACCATAGGAGCTCAAAGAGGAGGCTGCTTTTACAGACCCAGGCCAGTGAGAGGATGGCACAAAGAAAGCCTGCCAGCAGGTGGCAAAACCCAACAGAGGCCAACATGCAGAAGCAGAACCTGTGTCCTACAACTGACAGGATGAGACAGGGATGGTGATAACAGGGCAGAGGCGGAGTTCCCACAGTATGGGCCACAGGAAGACTTATCCAGGAGGGTACTTGGGCACAGAGGAACCAGGCAAGAGGAGAGCATCAGGGAATTTAGGAGACAGAAGAGACTTATATGAAAAAGGAACTCCGCAACCATCAAACTGAGTGAGCAGCAAAGTTGGTTTGATGCTGAAGCCTACAGAATGAATAATTACGCTGGTGATGAAGAGGAGCTCACTCAACTACCCCTACCCCTGCTCCTGAGATTTCAAGGCAGGAATGCCTCGACCTGAAGGCTAGATTTGGTGGTGGTTAATAGTCCTAATGGTGTACCTTCTAGATGGTACTGCTACTCACATATCCTACAGAAAAGGGCACTGTTGATTGACATGGGCCTCCTGAAGGCTCTAGAGCCTTGTCTACTATTTCCTATCTCACTTTCTCAACTTTCTCACCCCTTCCTGCAGCCTAGAACCAGGGAACGTTGGAGCAAAGAAGGACCCTGGGGATTAACTGACTCTCATAGTGTAGAAAGGAGACTGGGTCTTTGAACAGGGATGTGGTTTAACAGTGTCACACAGTAGCTTGTGTCTCCAGACCCTGAATCTAGTGTGCTTTTGCAATACCATATGGCCATCTTACGTAGGGAACCCTATTATGGAAGAGATTCTCAGCCTACTGTGAAGTGCATCACTACCTGTGCAAGTGTGTACCAAGCTTGTTAATTTACTTCTTCTTAGTATTAGGTAGGATTCAAGATTATCCCCAAAATTCTCATTTGCTTGCAGCTGTACTTTCTTGACTGTGCAATAAATGGGTGGGATTACAATTAGTACATCAGGAGTTGCACTGACACGTGGACATGGAGGTTGAGAACAGATGATTTAGTAGATAATTACCAGGAAAGTCTTTGTTTTCTAGAATTCATATTGAAAGAGAAAAGATGAACAAATACAAACTTTCCTTCTTTGTGTTGTTTGTGTTGATTTTCTCTGGAGCCTTAAGAAGAGGCTTTTCCTGAACTGGCTGGGCTTTGTTTGGCTTTGTTACAATGGGTTCACATCAGGTGAAGGTGTTAGTCAGCTACCTCTTTAGGAAAGGGGAGGGCACCAAGTGCAATGACCTTACAGATGAGAATTCTGTGGTCTGGCTTTGCCAGGATAACTTCATACTGACTCCATTTATACTGGCATATTTCTGGGAATAGCAGAATTCAAGAAGAAATTTCAAGGAAGGAAAAATGAAGGAAATTCTAGAAGTGAATTAATAGGGAAGAGGACTTAGAGTACATCCAGCTGCTTGGTTCACAACCTGGGGACCATGGACCCCAGCAGGCTAAGGAGAGATGACAACAGAGGCATGAATCCATGTGTGGATCCAGGATTATACAAACACACACACACACACACACACGCATGCACGCACACATTAATTTTTTTTAAGTATGGGTCTCAATCATATATATATATATGTATATATATACATATATATACATATATATACATATGTGTGTGTATACATATATATGAATCATCTGAGGGTCTCAGTGAAACTATACATTCCTGGATCCCAAACCCAAAGAATCTGATTCTGCTAATCTGAGGAAGAGTCTAGGAATCTGCTGTTTTAAGAAGCACCAGGGTCTAAGGCATCAGGTCATGATCCCTGGGTCCTGGGATCAAGCCCCACATTGGGATCCCTGCTCAGTTGGAAGCCTGCTGCTGCTTCTCTCTCTGCCATTCCCCCTCCTTGTACTCTCTGGCTCTATCTCTCTGTCAAATAAATAAGTAAATAAAATCTTAAAAAAGAAAAAAAGCACCAGGGTCTAATACATATCGACATACTGTGTGGCAATAAAGAGTAAAAATAAATAAAACAAATCACTTTAAAAACTGTGGACTCTGAATTTGCCTTTAGCTATTATTCCCTTAAAAGAGGCAATAGATACTAAGCAACTCCAAAAAATTGGAAGCACTAATCCAGTCCAATTCCTTCATTTCAGAAAAAAAAAAGAAGAAGAAGAAGAAGAAGAAGAAGAAGATCCAGAGAGCTTTATTAAAGTAGCTTTCTCCCCAAAGTGACACTGCCAGTGGCAGGACAGTCTCCTGCCTGGGGCCTGGGAAGCTTTCTGCTCCTAGCCTGACCTACCAGAAAGCCCAGTCAGGCTGGAAGGCAGCCATGCGGAAAGCGTTGAAGGCTTACACTCTAAAATGACTTATTTACAGGCAGCAGCTGGGAAGCAAGTAACCCAAAGTTTTTTTAAGTTGCCTTAAGGGGCAGCTCTTTAGTTTCATACCCTTAGGACAGAACAATTCTTTTTTTTTTTTTTTTTAAAGATTTTATTTATTCATTTGACACAGAGAGAGAGATTACAAGTAGGCAGAGAGGC
The DNA here is from genome assembly GCA_002007465.1 of Ailurus styani. Taxonomy (NCBI): domain Eukaryota; kingdom Metazoa; phylum Chordata; class Mammalia; order Carnivora; family Ailuridae; genus Ailurus; species Ailurus styani. The sequence continues at coordinate 3,051,187 of LNAC01000018.1, read as the reverse complement.
AGGCAGAGAGAGAGGAGAGAGGAGGAAGCAGGCTCCCTGCTGAGCAGAGAGCCCGATGTGGGCCTCGATCCCAGGACCCTGGGATCATGACCTGAGCCTAAGGCAGCGGCTTTAACCCACTGAGCCACCCAGGCGCCCAGGACAGAACAATTCTTAAAAATCAATCCATTCATCCATTTTTCCCCTTTGATACAGAAAGTTCACAAAATAACTAGAAGAATTACTCTGCAGTTTTGTTTCAAAGCTAAAACTTAGAACAAGCTAGTCATTTGCGAATGTTCACTGGCCACAGTGAAATTCTACAGGATGGTTTGCAAGTTGTCTCTGAAACCTTCAAGTGTGTTCAGCTTTATAAAGCTGGCTGTTCAGGAATGGGACACACTTAGGAACACGGATGGAGCAGACTCATACATGGCAGGAGTTGCTTGCATACATGAAATAGAAAATAAGCCGCAGATAAAAGTCCCCAGGATACCGAGGTATAAATATCTCCGTAGGCAAGGAAATTGTCAGGTATGAATTATACTTAGCAACAATTCTCTTATACACAGATCTCAACAATGTTTTAAATGAGCTAATACTACTATCCTAGCTCAGTGGTAGCCTTTTGCTAGGAATGACTGAAGCTATTCTTATATTCTGCTAAGTTGATTAATAAAAAATATTTATTACACAAATCCTCTTTGTTGACAAGTTAAAATGGAGCCTCATCTTTCATACCTCCCTGAAGATTGCCACCTTGTGAGATTGAAAATACTCATTAAATTCCACCACCAGACAGGCACAAATGAGAGGGTGATTGTTTTTAAGCATGTGAGGGGAATCGTTGGTAAACTCATTTGTTTGGATATCATTAACAGAACAATCGGTGAAGATCTCCAGGGGGTCCTCATGACCTTTGCTCGAAATCTCTTCATCATCCATCAAGAAATATCAGCACCTAATATGCAAGGCGAGACCAATTTTAAGGTGAGGTGTTAATTAACTAACGATTCTGGTTAATTTCTATACAAGGACTGAAAATACCTCATGCTGCATTGTAAACAAGTGCTAAACCATTTTTTTTTCATTGTGAAGCAGTACATATCTTATAATGTACCGGGTCAATATTATAAGGGTCTCACTGAACCTGTTAGTTAAATTTAATAGTTTGAAATTTTTTCTTTGAAATATAGTAGACTTGTTTTAAGTTGCTGCCATTTCCAAACCCAGTTTACAAGACAACACGTCTCTCTGAGATCAGAGGTGAAGCTGAAGTGTCACAGTGAAACCAAACATAGACAGTCACCACCAAAACCCTGAAGGTAACCTACTCAACATTTCAGATAACACAGTGTCTGGCCAAGGATTCCTGGGGAGGCCACGTTTCTAGAACCAGAGGAGTTCTGAAACCCCAGGAAGGATAATGTGGAGATGAGAGAAATAGAAAAAGCCCTCAGCAGGTACATGGGCCATGTACCCCACACTGTTTCTCTAAAGTGGGGCAGAAATTTCATCACTAATCTGTTTGAAGCTTCCAAATGGCCTTTAAAGATGTTGGTCCATGAAAGCTAATTGTATGTAATTGATCAGAAGTCTCCAAACTGTAGAAATATTAATAAGAGCAAGAAAACAAGAGCAAGATCCACACAAGAGTTTTTGAAACACAGGCCAAACAGAGATGAACATGAGGCATTTTTTTATTTCAAATTTTTATTTAAATTCTAGTTCATTAACATATAGTATAAAATTGGTTTCAGGTATAGAATTTAGTGATTCATCACTTACATATAACCCCCAGTGCCCATCACACAACAAATGCCCTTCTTAATACCTATCACTCATCTAGCCCATCCCCCACCCACCTTCTTCCATCAACACTGTTTGTTCTTAATAGTTGAGTCTCTTATGGTTTGCTTCCCTCTCTCCCTCTCTCTCTTTTTTGTGACCCTCCCATATGTTCATCTGTCTTGTTCTTAAATTCCACATGAATGAAGTCATATGGTATTTGTCTTTCTCTTATTTCACTTAGCATAAGACACTCTAGTTCCAACCATATCATTACAAACGGCAAGATTTCATTCTTTTTGATGGCTGATTAATATTCCATTTTATATATATATATCTCACATCTTCTTTATCCATTCATCTGTTGATGGACGTCTGGGCTCCTTCCACAGTTTGGCTATTATAGATAATGCTGCTATAAACATCAGGGTGCATGTGCCCCTTTGAATCAGTATTTTTGAATCCTTTGCATAAATCTTTAACCTGTGGGTAAACACCTAGTAGTGCATAGAGTGCAATTGCTGGATCATAGAGTAGTTCCATTTTTAACTTTCTGAGGAACCTCCATATTGTTTTCCAAACTGGCTGCACCAGTTTGCATTCCCATCAACAGTGTTAGAGGGTTCCCCATCCTCACCAACATCTGTTGCTTCCTGTGTTAATTTTAGCCATTCCAACAGGTGTGAGGTGGTATCTCATCATGGTTTTGATTTATATTTCCCTGATGATGAGTGGTGCTGAACGCGTTTTCATGTATCTGTTAGCCATCTGAATGCTTTCTTTGGAAAAAATGTCTGCTTATGTCTTCTGCCCATTTCTTAACTGGATTATTTTTTGGGTGTTGAGTTGATAAGTTCTTTATAGATTGGGGATACCACTCCTTTATCAGATATGTCATTTGCAACTATCTTCTCCCATTCCACAGGTTGTTTTTTACTTTTGTTGATCATTTCCTTCACTGTGCAGGAGATTTTTATCTTGATGAAGTCCCAATAGTTCATTTTTGCTTTTATTTCCCTTGCCTTTAGTGACATGTCTAGTAGGACATGGCTATAGCCGAGGTCAAAGACGTTGCTGACTGTGTTCTCCTCTAGGATTTTGATGGTTTCCTGTCTCACATTTAGCTCTTTCATCCATTTTTAATTTATTTTTGTGTCTGGTGTAAGAAAGTAGTCCAGTTTCATTCTTCTGCCTGTTGCTGTCCAGTATTCCCAACACCATTTGTTGAAGAGACTGTCTTTTTTCCATTGGATATTTTTTCTGGCTTTGTTGAAGATTAGATGACCCTATAGTTGTGGGTCCATTTCTGGGTTTTCTGTTCTGTTCCATTGATCATTGCATCTGTTTTTGTAAATAATGGTACTGATCACCAAAATCTGCATCCAATTCCCAGCGTGGGCCTTCATCATGTTTGAACAGGTCAAGTAACTCAAAGGACTCAACTGGAAACCACATGTGATCTTTCTCTTAAGTGGAAAGCCCAACAAAAGCTTATTGTAAAAATGTAAATTTTGAATATATTTTCCTTATACTAGGGCCTGGTCTCTCTAGTAACAGTAATAATAATGATAATGCTTTACTCTTCAATGTGATTTTATGAGTTGGAAGAATGACCACTGCTTTTCTTCCAACATGACTGAGAAGACTCAATGAAAAATAGGCCCAGGGGTGCCTGGATGGCTCAGTCCTTAAGCGTCTGCCTTCAGCTCAGGTCATGATCCCAGGGCCCTGGGATTGAGCCCCGCATCGAGCTCCCTGCTCAGCGGGAAGCCTGCTTCTCCCTCTCCCACTCCCCCTACCTGTGTTCCCTCTCTCACCGTCTCTCTCTGTCAAATAAATAAAACCTTAAGAAAAAAAAAAGAAAGAAAGAAAGAAAAGAAAAGAAAAATAGGCCCAGTGTTGCACTGACTTTCACTGGTCTAAAGGATCTATCTCTTCATTTACATTCTAAGTTACTGACAGCTAGCATCATTTTATCAGTTATTGCCTGGGAAAAATTCTGAGCTATCACCACATGATCGGTTTAGTCTATCCAAATATAACTAATAACCAGAATCAAATGGTGCTATGGACTGAATTATGTCCTCCCAAAATTCACATTTTGAAACCCTAACCCCAAAGTGATGGTAAATGGAGAAGGGACTTTTGAGAGGTGCTATCTTTAAATGAGGTCAAGAGGGTGGGGTCATCTTGATGTAATTAGTACCCTTATAAGAGAACACAGAGCTTGCTGCTCTCTCACTCTGTCTCCACCCCCACGACCATGAGAGACTACAGCAAGAAGATGGCTGTCTGCAAGCCAGAAAGTGAGCTCCTACCAGGAATTGAATTGGCTGGCATCTTGACCTTGGATTACCCAGACTCTAGAACCATAAGAAATAAATTTTTGTGGTTTAAGCCGCCTACTCTATGGTATTTTGTTATAGCAGCCAGGGCAGACTAAGACAGTTGGTTTATCTTCAAAACCACACAGACCTGGTAAACTCTGAGCTTGGATATAATGTTAGCAGAGCCAACTACTACTGACAAAACAAGGGCTATTTCTCTGTCATTTACCTGACTTTCAAAATTATCAAAAGTCAGATAATCTCAAGTAACCTTTAAATATCTCACGGTTTCTAGCCTTCTCAGGTAAAACTGTTGTCTTGATTTTTTTTTTTTACTCTTACCATAAAGTTTAAAGGTAAAAACTTTAAATCTCAACAAAGTAGAAATAATAACAAAAACTTGATAAGAAAAATAGATTCATTTTTAGTAATATTTTCTGTCTACCACCCTAGTGACAGTCTAGTAAGTATTTTCAGTTTGTAAAGAAAGATTTACAAAGACTGAATAAAGAATGGAAGGTGGTGCCAATAGAGCATTTGACAAAATATAACACCATTTCCTGAAAACACTCAACCTAGGAATAGAAGGCAACTTCCTCAACCTGTTAAGGGCATTACCAAAAACCCAGAGCTAACATCAGAGTTAATGGTGCAAGACTGAAAGCTTTCCCCCTAAGATCAGGAGCAAGACAAGGATGTCTGCTCTCACCACTTGTATTCATCACTGTACTGGAGGTTCTAGCCAGGGCAATTCAGCAAGAAAATGAAATAAAAGGCATCCAGATTGGAAAGAAAGAAGTAAAACTATCTCTATTCACAAATAACATGATCTTGTATTTAGGAAATCCTAAGGAACCCAGAAACAACCTGTTAGAGCTAATAAATGAGTGGAGAAAAGTTGCAAGACCCAAGATCAATATAGAGACATCGACTGTATTTCTGTACACTAGCAATGAATGACCCAAAAATAATTTTTTTGATTTTAAATTTAAATTTTAAAAAATTTTTAAATTCCATTTACAATAGCATCAAAAAGAATAAAAATGCATAGGAATATATATAACAGAAGAAATACAAGATCTGTCCATCATAAAAGAAAGAAGATCCAAATAAATTGAGTGAAAGACTTAATATTGATAAGATGGCAATAATACTCCCCAGATTGAGCTATGGTTCAACACCAACTCCTATCAGCTTCCCAGCTGGCTTGATTGCAGAAATTTACAAGATGACCCTAAAATTCTTGTGGAAATGCAAAGGATCCAGAATAGTCGAAATAATCTTGAAAAAGACTAACAAAGAGAAATTACACTTCTCAACTTTAAAATTTAACTATAATGGGATGTCTAGATGGCTCAGTCAGTTCGTTAAGCATCTGACCTTGATTTTGTCTCAGGTCATGATCTCAGGGTCATGGGATTGAGCCAGGCATTGGGCCCTACTCCTGGCACAGAGTCTGCTTTTCCCTCTCCTTCTACACCTCCCTCCCGCTCATGCTCTCTATCTCTAAAATAAATAAATAAAATCTTTTTAAAAATAAATAAACTTAACTACAAAACTACAGTAATCAAGACAGTGTGGTACTGGCATAAGAATAGACATAGATCAATGGAATGAAATTGAGAGTCCAAAATAAACCCATACATTTATAGTCAATTGATTTTCAACAAGAGTGCTAAAGCAAAGTGATGGGGAAAAAAACTGTTTTTTTTAAACAAATGGTGCTGGTGAAAACAGATATCCACATACAAATGAATGAAGTTGTACCTCTATTCCACAGCGTATATAAAAACTAAATAAAAATGGATCAAAGACCTAAATGTAAAAGCTACAATTGTAAAGCTCTTAGAAGAAAATACAGGTATAAATAAATCTTCATGACTTTGTAGCTAGCAATGCCTTCTTAGACATGATACCTTAAGTGTAAACAACCAAGGTAAAAATAGATAATAGATAAAATGGAGTATTACTCAAACTTAAAAAGGAAATATAGTTCTGATCCATGCTACAACACAAATGAACCTTGAAAACATTATGTTAAGTGAAGGAGGTCAGACACAAAAGGCCACACATTGTATGATTCCATTTATGTGAAATGTCCAGAGTAGGCAAATCCACAGAGACAGAGAGTAGATTAGCAGTTGTCAGGAGCCAGGGGAGGGGGAAAAACGAGGAAAGGCTGCTAATGGGCATAGAGTTTCTATTTGGGGTATTGAAAATGTTCTGGAATTACATAATAATGATGGTTTCCTGTAAACATACTAAAAAACCACTGAGTTGAACTCTTTGTAAGGGTGAATTTTAAGGTTTATGAATACCACCTCAATAAAAAATAGCTAAATAAAACAAAAGGGAAAGGTGCCATTTTTCTGCCCAGTGGAAAAAGACCAATGAAGTAAATACTCCCATCAGCTTCCTAGTCCTCATTTTAGGATGACTAAACCAGTGCTTCTCAATTTATCTACAGTGAAGTTGTTTTTTCCAACCTATCAGGTGTTGTAAAACACAACAAAAATGAATTACTGAAAAAATGAAATGAAAAAAATTAAAGACATATAAAATAGAAGCCCATTTTTTCATTTGATTTAGCAGCCATAAAAATTTCTATAAAGGTTTCCAGATTCTTACTCTCAACTTTTTTACTCATTTCAGGACTGATGACACAATTTGTAGATGCGTGTTAGTTAGCAAAACACACTTTGAGTTTAACTGGTCTAAATTATATTCAACTCCAAAAAGGAGAAAATAATTGGGGCGGGGTGGGGGGAAGAGTAGAAAGAGGTCTTTAAGTAATGAGTATTACTTTTATTGTTCATTTACAGACGGCCATCAATGACATTGAAGCCATTCTAGGTGTAACAGAGGAAAACAAAATAAGATTTGAAGAAGAGTTAAAACAGTCCAAAGATGACAAAAACCTCTCTAAACCTGATAAATGAATGCTCCTGGAATATTGCTGATTTTGGATTCTAATCTGGAGTCAAAAAAAGGCAACGTTGTTTTTGCTGTTAGGAATAAAAGTGGGGAGTGGAATTAGTTTGCTTTGTGTGCTAGGAGGTGTATAAAAACAGATTATAATGTAATGTTCCTTTTTAAAAAATATTTATTAAGTCATCTTATTTTACTTATTAAACTAAAACCTATCTGTGCTTTTACTTGAGAGTATCAAACAATCTATTCTTCTTCCAGAACTCAGGAAGAAATAACCTAACAAGAAAGTTACAAGTCTTACTGATATCCCTTCTGCTCCTACCTCTTTATAAATTTCAGGATTATGGAGCTTTTGTTTATGCCTTAAAAAAGTTTTCTCCTCCTATTTCTAAGACTAATTTGTCTTCTGCATTTAAAAAATGGAATAAAGTCTTAATCATTTTTATTTGGCAAAGCAGGTCTTTTTTTCCCCCCAGAAAATTACGTATACATGGATTCTTAAAGTGACACTCTACCATTCATTGAATTTTTTTCTTGTCCCAAGCCACTATTGTTTGTTGTTACCACTTCTCAAAAATTAAGGTGCTAAGCCAACATCTAGTTAACCAGAGCATCAGAATTTATCTAGGTGGCAGTATCTGCTCTTAGTTTAATATATAGCGTCACTCGAGCCCTCTAGCTTGAATAAACATTGATAATCTCTAATTCTCCATTTAATATGGCAGTAGGATTTTTACAATCATAATTCAACAGTACCTTTTAAAAGTGAAAATTGTTAAAATTATGCAGCGCTGACACTAACTCTTAGCATTTGCTTCTCAATTATTCAAAATATTGTGGAACCATCCAGCTTTACAGAAGGATGAAATATGCAAGTCACAACACCAAAATTGCATAGTTGTTTTAAAGAATAACCTTTGTATCTTTAAAAATATTTGAATGTGTTGGGGAAACTAGGAGTATTATTTTACGTATGGAATATCAATAATTTTTAATGGTGCCTCAGCCACAAGCTAAGAGTTTCTGCAATAAAGTCAACATTTTTGTGTGTGTCAGCTTTTGTTTTGCTATAGTTGGAAATACATTAATTAGCCAGGTTTCCTGCCTGGGCTAGGTACAGTGATGACCTCTTTTTCTTGCCAGATCATTCTAATCCATATGAGGGGCCCATTGTCCAGACACTTGACGGATAGGAAGTACTACATGCCCATTAGAGTCTCGCCTCAATTGAAGCCAGAGCAACATAAGGTCCAAGAGACTCATTAGTTCACTGGCACAATCGTGTCCTGAGAGTAAATGAAACCCTCTGTCTCCTTATGGCTCTCATCTGCTCTGGACTTTAAAAGAAAACTGTCTCTGTTTTGTTCAGCACAGCAGTGCATCTTCCACATGGTGAGAACCCCTCTTAACAGTACAAAACTGTTAAATCTATCAGGGAAGTTTTGTATGTGAATTTTGATTAGCACTCTGGAGCCTCAAGCTGCTGGCAATTGTAAAATGAGTTCACTCTCCTATACCTCTTTTTTTTTTCCCACTCACCATGATTGGTTTTCTCAAACAATGCACTTTCCTTCTTTGCATCTCCCATTAGCATACGCCACAGAATGCCTGTTTCCAAATTGAGGCCTTATATTCAGATTCAGGTCTTATTAGAAAAACAATCGGGAGTAAGGTTTTCTACCTAAAAACCTACAGCTTCAAAATGAAGGGAAAAAATTTGGTATAATAAAACAATCACTTCAAGTAATTAAGTGGAAGAAGCCAGAGGACCAGATTAAATTAGTGAAATGTTTTAATTACAGAACATTTGAAAAGAAGCATAGTCCATTATCTTTTAGCACATATATGTAGCAAAGTCGCGGTGCTACTGGTAAACTAAGGTAAGTTTGAAAAAAAAAATGCATACATGTGTATAATGTTTAAAGTATTGTAAACAAAAATTAATTGAGATGAATTACTGAACTTTTACTAAATAAGATGAAATATTTGTTGATAAGAGGATGTCCCTTTACATATTACCCATTTTATATTGATTTTAAAGAAACCAAATAGTTAACATGTAATGACAAACTGCTGTCTACTTACCTATCTTCTGTAATCTACTTATACTTATCTTTAATGAACACTTATTATGGGCTAAGTGTATACTGTACTAGAAGCTTTATCTACACTATTTTATTGCATCTGTCCAACAACCCAATGTGGGTATGTATGACTACTGTCCTCATTTTACATATGGGACACTAAGATTTAGTGGGCATATTGCAGGGCATGTCTCAAGACCAAGTGAAATTGGGGCCTTGCTCTTTTATCACATATTCTAGCATGTTGTGTAAAGTAGAAAGTTCAGATTCACTTGTCCCAGATCACACAAGGGACTTGTACTTTTTTATAACAAATTCTAGTGTTGCTTAAGGGACAGTTTCACTTAGGTTTCCTGCTAAATCAACTTGCACAACTGACATATCATGAGGCATCACGATTATGTATTCAAAGAAATCAGGAGAAGAGAATGTGGTGTCAGTGGAATTCTGCCATGGTGATGGATATGTAAGACTTGGGTGGAGGACTGACAATAGGAGGGTGCAGGAGAGTTTGGAAGCTGGGAAGTCATACCCTGTAGTTTGTTTGAAAAAGGGTATAAAGCCAAGAAACTGGGGAAGGGTTAAGAAAGGACTTCCAACAAGACAGAGAGTAACCTGGGAAAAGTTGGAGCATTATTTCAGCTATATCATCCTAAGAATTGCAAGCATGCTATTTTTCAGGTATAAAAATATGTACTTTATCATAAGTAATATTTTAGTAACCATCTGATAGTTTTAACAATTAATAATCATTTGTATGCATCTGGCACCTTTCTTCTAAAGAGCTCAAAGCACTTTACATTTGTTATCTCATTAATTCCCAACACTGTCCCTGTGGGGAAAGTAGTAAGTATTTTAACATTTAAATGTTTATCTTTCAGAATTTCTCAAGCATACATTAGTTATATTTCCAAAAATGTAAATGTTCACTAGTTTTATTTTACTGTTCCTCTGCCTGTAATGTGCATAACAGATCTGTTCAACTCTCTAATGCACTGATCACAGTAAATCTTACCTGGAAAACTATAAGTTGTTAAAATAACGGGAGGGTGGAAGTTGCGGCTGGGGGGAAGGATATGACTGCTTTTCTCACTGGAAAAAGTTTGGTTCAGTCCATTGCAAATGCAGATGAAATGTGCTGTGGACCTTCCAAATCTTTTCTGTAACCCATTCTTTCCAAAAGGTGAGCCTCAGGAGGGTAAGGGCTGTATCTATACGCCTGAGGTAGATTGAACTACCATTTACATCTTTGTTTTACTGATGATCTCTTCATCAAAGTGGAACAGAAACCAGATTCGTTCTACTAGGAGTTGCATCCTGAAGAGTCACAGAATAACAGGGGCCAGAAACTCGTCTCCCCAGCCCTCACTCTCTCCGGGCTGGTCATACTTTCCTCAATTTTCTGACTAGAAAAATGGAAGATAGTAATACCTGCTCTTTGGGGAAGCAGTAGAGATTAATTGGCCAATGTTGGGAGAGCGTTTCCAAGATGAAGCATTCTACATAAATGTTTAAGTATTATTATTGCACTGCTACTTCAAATGGAAGTTCTAACTTTGAAATGTGATTATACACTTTCCAAAAAAAACCCCTTCATAACCACATATATAGGTTTATTTTTCACTCTAACAGTCTAACTCATGGTTGTGAAACTTTATTGCACTTGATGGAGGACCCTGGCTTTTATTAGTTTTAAACTGCTGGTTGCTGGGGTATTTATGTAAATGAGGGAAAGATACCAAAACAGTAAATAATAAGCATGTCCCTGCTGTTTAAAAATCTGTTGGTAGAAACAACTTTTGTTTGGTTATAAGAAGACCCTAAACATAGCACAGAAAAATATAGCTTTGGTATCTATGCATAAAATAGTATTTTGGGTTGTTTTGACATTGGTTTTCTCCCCAAGTATTTCTTTACCATTCTGTAAACATTTTGTTTTACCTCTACGGCAGCTCCCATATATATCATATATATGTATGTGTGAGAGAGAAATGCGTAAAAGACATTTTAAGAACTTTTTTATTTAACAAAATGTTATAAAGTATACTAGTTAATTATAGCTCCCAGAAAGCAAGGCCACACCCAAATTTATTGCAGTCTCCTCACAAGGAATGTTATGATAAAATCATGGTCCCATAAACTTAACGAAAAAACAGCAGAACTTCCACCGGTTGCAAAATAACTCCAAAATCAAATTCAAATTTTGGTTCATTTAAAGATCCATGCTGTTTTGTTTCCCAGTAGAGGACACAAAATATTTATTTTGCAATCATTGAAAAATTTAAAATGATCTAACAAACACATGACTTTCAAGTTCCCTTTACAATGCCTTTCTATTCATCTTCTTTTTAAGTTGAATATCTATAGCTAGACACATTTCGAAGCCAAAAAACTGGTTCATTTGCAACAACGGTGAAAAATCAGAAAGGTCTAAACATTCCAAAATAAGGTATTACTTAAAAATTACAAGGGGTGCCTGGGTGGCTCAGTTGGTTCGGCATCTTACCCTTAATGTCAGTTTAGGTCATGATCTCAGGGTCATGAGATTGAGCCCTGAGTGAGGCTCCATGCTGGGGATGGAGCCTGCTAAAGATTCTCTCTCTCCCTCTCCGTTTGCCCCTCCCCTCAATACTACCCCTGCATGCACACGTGATCTAGCCATTCCGCTCCTAGGCATTTATTTACCCAAGAGAGAAAAAAGTATATGTCCATTCAAAGACTTGTACATGAATCGTCATAGCAAATTTATTTGTAATAGCCCCAGACTGGAAACAACCCAAATGTCCACCAACACGTAGATGCATAAATTATGGGACATCTGTACAGTGGAATACTACTCAGCAGTGAAAAGGAACGAGTTGTTGATAAAATCAAAGACATGAATGAATCTTAATATAATTGTGCTGAATGAAAAAATCCAGACAAAAAAGAGTACATAGCCATTTATATAACATTCTAAAAATACAAACTATAGTGGCAAAAAGCAAATCAGTTGTTGCCTGGAGGTGGGAAGCTGAGGGCCAGGTGGTGAGGAAGAACAGGAAGATTACAGAGGAGCAGAAGGAAAATTCTGGGGGAGATGGATAGCTTCAATATGTTGATTGTGAAAACGGTCTCTTGGATGTATACATATGTCAAAACTTATCAAACTGTACACCTTAAATATGTCCCCTGGTTGAAGGTCAACTACACATCAAGAAAATGAAATGACACATATAAGAAATTTCTTACACATATAAGAAAATGAAATGACATTTAATTATTAAGAAGTGTATTTTATTTTTTCTTTTTCCAAGATTTTATGTATTTGAAGAGAGAGAAAGACAAAAGGGGGGTGGAGGGGGGGAGGAACAAATGGAGAAGGACAAACAGACTGTGCACTGAGCACGGAGCCCAATGTGGGGCTTGACCTCATGAACCTGAGATCATGACCTGAGCCCCAATCAAGAGATGCCCAACCAACTGAACCACCCAGACACCCACAAGAAGCATATTTTAAAGCAGCATGAAGACTAGGACTCCAGTTACGATTTTTTTAAAATATGTACATTTATGTGCGTGCACGTGCGCACACACACATATATACACACACACAACTCTAAGGATGTCTCCCAAAATGCTAACAGTGGATAACTCTTAATGGTATGGTTTTCTTCTTTTTGAATTTTCTATTTTATAATGAACCTGTTTTCAATTAATGGAACAAATGAAACAAAAATTTGGGAGAGTCTGAGAAAGAAAAATATATGAAGGTCATTATAAGTTCTGCTATCAAAAGTGATAATGAACTTAGGGACATGGAGTGGAAATGCCATGACCATCTCCCTCCTCAAAGCTCCCAAAGCTGTCACAGATAGTAATGGCATGTTCCTTAGCATCATGGATTATAAGTTTCATTCTAAGCTTAATACCCTTAGTCTGAATATTCAAGAATTCACCCTAGACTATGACTTTAGTGCTATATCTGCTCATGCAAACAGAGATGCACGAAAAGGTAAATGCTTCTGTTTGCCTACAAATATTTGGATGGACATACAGTGATTAGTAGCATTTGCAGTTTTTCTAAACCAGTATGGGAAACACACACACACACACACACACACACACACACACACACCCATTTGCTTTAGATTTAAAAGTCTTAATGGGTTTTAGTTCCAGCTCTTTACTTAATGGACAAGTAACTTCTCTCTTGTCCTCATTTTTTTTTGGTATGTAAAATAAGAAAGTTGAACTTATATTTAAACTTCTTACCAACTCTAACGTCTATGCCAACCATCATCAAAGTATCAAAAGGGCAAAACCATAGATATATATACCACACAAGGAGGAGACTTCTTCTAGCTTTCTTCTTCCATTTATTGGAAATCATGAATAATATTTTATAACTTTGTACAGCCTCCTAAGTTTCCCTATTATCTATCCAAAGTGGCTGTGATTTTAAATAGTCACGAATGTTTTATAATTTTATGAAAGTTTCTTGAGATCCATTTTTCTCTCAGAAGGAATCATTTAGACTAAAGACAGTAGCAAGCCAAATATATCCTTCAGACTGGAATCATGTCTTCCATTCTTTGGGTTTTTGCTTGTACTCTCTCCAGTATTGCTACTCTCCTAAAGTAATGGAAACATTTCATTTTGAAAGCATTTTATCTGAACTGATTTAATATATACTTTCTGTACTAGAAGATCTTGGCACAAATAGATGGGATAGGAATGAGAATCAAAGCTTCAAATGTGCATTTTTGTTTCTGTCAGCCCAAAGCATATCTCCTTTTTACATCTGCTTTGCAGGGACAGTATGGAGAGCTGGAATACAGTCTCTGAGCTTTGCTTTAATTTGTACCTGGACTCAGGAAGAGATGGATGATGTATTTTGCAACACTCTATTTTGCTGTATAACAGATTTAGTCCCTGGTGAACTGCATGAAGGAGACATAAAACCCTGAAACTAATTTTAACTGGCGCCTTTGATCCCATATTTTAAAGACCTCCTAAAATGCACTGTTTCCTGGGCCATGTCTATAAGTGGTTAGGTCAGGCTTCCCAGGAAGTGTTCTGCCATCCACATAGAAGGGCTAGAACAAGGAGCTGAGAGTAAGATGATTATTTAACCCTTTATGAAGTCACAGTGATTGTTATGGCTAAAATAAGTCTTTAAAGTTCATTACCGAGCAGAAATCTCTCCTCCTCCTTTATTCTCACTAGCAACTTAGATTCTTGGTACTAAAACCATGAAAACAAAAACTTATAGATGATGTAAGGTTTGAAAACTACTTAAGGACATTTTTCTTAAGATGACTTTGTCTTTCAGTATACCTGTAGAGTTTTCAATTTTTCTAATTACAGAAACGTCTGCTCATAATAAAAAAAAAACAAATATAATCACACGGCTTCTTAAATAATTTAAAAAAACAAAAACTTTCTAAAAACAGGAATGTATAGGGAAGAAATTTAAAAATCAACTTTTAGGGTGCCTGGGTGGCTCAGTGGGTTAAAGCCTCTGCCTTCGGCTCAGGTCACGATCTCAGGGTCCTGGGATTGAGCCCCGCATCGGGCTCCCTGCTTGGCGGGGAACCTACTTCCTCCTCTCTCTCTGCCTGCCTCTCAGCCTACTTGTGATCTCTCTCTCTCTCTCTCTCTGTCAAATAAATGAATAAAATCTTTTTAAAAAAATCAACTTTTAAAAAAGTGGGGTGGGTAGCACCTGGCTGGCTCAGTAGGTAGAATATTTGACTCCTGATCTCAGGGTTGTGAGTTTCAGCCCCACACTGAGTGTAGAGATTACTTAAAAATAAAATCTTTTTTTAAAAAAATCAACAGTTATTTCACTGCCCAGAAAGAACTACTGTTAAATCTGGGGGGACCCATACTATTATTCCTACCTAGGGCCTCTGGATTTGCTATGCCTTCTGCCTGGCACACTCTTCTCCCAGAAGTCTGCCTGGTTCACTTACTCACTGTATTCAGTCCCTGCTCGACTCTCACTAGACCAGGGGGATCCTCCCTAATGTAGCACCCATCCTTACTCTCTATCCTCTTACTTTGCTTTATTTTTCTTTAGAGCACTTAACCATATGTGGTATTACAAAATAGGATTATTTTTTATTATCTGTCTCACCAAATGGATTATAAGAGTAAAGATATAGCCCCACTCCTAGGACAGTACACCTATCATTAGTAAGAGATGCTCAATTAATACATATATTGCATTTGTCTCCTTATCAAATACATATTGAGTTCCTATTATACAGAGTCTTTTATCCTTGTATGTATAATTTTTTAATAGGATTATACCAGACATACTGTTTTGCAGACTGTGTTTTTCACTTAGCAATAAATTATGATGACATGTCAGAAATTCTTACCCAATGTGATTTTAATAATGGCATAGAGATGTCAATAATCCCCTATTGTTAGACCAGCACATGGGCACTCTGATGCATCCTTCAAATACACGTTAAGGTCAATGAGGCAAGACAGTTATTAATAATATTAACAATGCCTTATATTCACATGTACTTTATAGTTTATAAACTATTTTCATATCTCATTTGATCCTTACAAAAAACTCTAAGTAAACAGAGCATAAACTCAAAGAGGTTAAATGAATAATTTCCCTAAAATAATAAAACCAGTAGCAGGAAGTCCAGACTCAAACCTAGCTCTATCTGTCTCTGCAGCTTAGGCTCCTCACAGACCTCATCGTCCCTGGTTGACACCATCATTTTATAGATGAGTGATCTACACCTAGAGAAGGGAGTAGTGATGTGCCCAGAATCACACAGCTTCTTCAAGAAAGAATACAGATAGAGTAGAACCCAGGACTCCTGACTCTCCGTCCAAAGCTCTCTAAACTACATGCTGGCTCAATAAATTAGGGGGGGAAATCCTAAATTACTGCATAGTCAAATCAGCAAACAATACATGCTGTTCTACTTCTCTGAAGATTACACAGTATATTTGCTTGGTGCTGCGAAGAGCCAACCTGATGACACTTGCAATCCTGAGCTTATTTGATGTGGTTGGGAAGCAAATGAGATTCCAGTGCCCCTGTTGCGCATAGGTGCTCAATGAGCATTTCCTGCATGGTGGGGAAGTGCCCTATATTTACAGTATTTGATCCAGTTTAACAGCAAGATCTAATGTTAACATTAGCCTTGTAAAAGTTTTCACCCTAGTTCACACAAAAACAAGATTCTGGAGATTATGACTAGCAATTCTTCATGAGTTGATTTATCTGAATAAAACCTATAAGGTTTTGAACCATTAAACATTCTATTTAGAAAAAAAAATCTTAGCATACAGAAGAATAAACTGAAAAATGGAACAGATTTGTTTCTTGTAATAATTATGAGCAATATCTCAAACTCAGCATCCTTAGACCATTGAGATGTGTAGGATGAATGTGCTAATTAATCAATTACTACCCAACAATGTACCCTGTTTATTTACTGAAATGCACCAGAAACGTGTGCAGAGCTGGTAATTATTAATCATCTTCAGTAACAAATATGACTCAAGTTCACCTTCATATAATTAATAGAGCATGTAGTTAGCTTTAACATCTTGCTTTATTAGAAACAGCAACAAGGAATTAAAAAAAAAAAGCTGAACCACAAGTTGTGGTTCACTGAAATGCTAGCTTGGACTAAATGTGCCTATTATCCACAGTGGTGGTATTACTCATACCCATCCAAATTATGGCCAGATGCAAAGTTTTTAAAACTAAACATTTTAATTTGAATAAAATTTTAGACTTACCAAGAAGTTCTAAAAAAAAAAAAACAACAGTCCAAAACATTTCCATATATGCTTTACTCATGGTCCCCAAATAAAATCCAATTTTCAGAGCTTGATAACTGGTTTAGAGTTGGGATCGTTGTTGATGGTGCCCAAACATCTTAGCATGATTTAAATTTTCAACATATCTTGGAAGTATTTTCAATATACATAGAAATAGTTCTTTTACAACAAATTTTACAAAGTGATCTAGTTTTGAAAATCTTTTTTTTTTTTTTGAGTCATCATACAGGCCCCCAAAATTCCTTTGAGGCAGATAGACTTCTAGGCTAGAAGGGCCATATTTTGATAAATGCTATTTCCAGATAATGCAACATCTAAGGGATGTTCACTTGTGTCAGCAACATTTACAGCTGAGTCTGGCATCACCTGACTCTGTAACTATGTTCAAAGCATGAGGTTTTGCGTACTGTCAATGAAGGTTCAAATCCCAGCTGTATCATCTGCCTGTTCTGTGACTGCAGTTAACTATTTTAACTTCTCTAACTTCTGATATTCAGTTTCCTCAGCTTGAAATTGAGGTAAATGAAGCCCTGCTTTGGAGTGTTGTTTAAATGAGAAAATAGGTTTAAACTACCTAATAGGAAGAAACAGTCAGGAACTGGCAGATACCATTATGCTGGTATTATTTAGCTTACAGAACTGAAATGTACACACCTATGTACACACAAATAATTATTTCATACAATGGAAACTGCAAATGTAAATTAACATTTTTGGAAGTTTTCTCCTGAAAGGAATAATTGGATTAAAATTTAATGTTAGTTGTACAGAAAATTAAAAATTTGTCCCATCTGAAATACCAGTGGAACATCACTTCAAAAATCTAAACTGACAAATCATAAATCAGTGGGTGGACTACTGTATTTCTATTATCAAATGATTCAAGGCCCCTTTAAATGGAGAGTCCCCTTAGGGCATCTCAGTATTTGTTTATAGATCATTAACTACTTGACAGTGAGACTGGGGAGGGGGCATAAAGACTTACAGCTGAAGTGCTAAAAGCCACTGTCGAATGAAGATCAGCAATAAAGCCAAAACATCTTTGGAATTCAGTATGAAAATATGATTTGTGCTACAAAAATGTCATATGCTTTTCATGCACGTATCTGTTAGTAAAACAAAGCTCACTTTACAAGGCTGGGACCATAACTATGACCCATATGACAAAGTAAATTTAGGTGGCCATATTTTCAAATGCTTCCCCAACTGACTAGATAGGATTTGTAATATTGGAAACATGCCCATAAAATGGATTGTGTTATCTATTAGCATAAATCGCTATCTGGTTTCAAAAAGTCACAAATATGTCTCCATGCAACTGGATTCTAGCATCCTATAGCAGGAGAAGGAAGTAGAAATGTTTCCTAATGAAAAACTCACAGAAAGCTGGAAGGTCAGAATTTTGATTCTCGATTCTAGTACATGATCTTGAGTAAGTTTCTTACCTATTCTACAGTTTGATTTCTCTAACTACCAAAATTAAAATTGTAATTAAAACCACCTACCCTGCATATTATAATTTCTTTTCTCTAACATTCTTCAAACACACAAATTGTATTCACTTTGCCCACTTTTTTTTTCTCATTTTTTCAAGAACTTGAGTACCTACCCTATTGCAAGTACTGTTCTAGGTGCTAGAATCACAAAGGTTAACAAAACAGGCATAAGTCCCTGGCCTTAGGAAGTTTACATTCCAGTGGGGGGTACAGCTTGAGAGTAGTTTAGACACAACAGGCGGTTTAGATGAGATCTCTGTACGCTCCATGTTCACAGTAACATGTTTTACCAGAGTAATGCTTCCTGCCTCTCTTTGTAACAGCAGCCCCAGCTGCCAGCCAACTCCTTGGAGGCTTTCAGAACATCAAACAGTTCCACAGGACTCGAGATCTAGGTAAGAATATAGCAGTTCTTTGCTTTCCTAATGAGTTCTGCCATAACTCAGTATTTTCATGAGGATAATTTTGCATAAAGCCAATGTATACTGTCCTTGCCAGGGCAGACACAAGGATACAGGAATGGAGCAGCAAGCAAAGTTCACCACTAATGGGAGTGGGGAGAATTAATGAGCATTCATCCAGCTGTATGGGTAACTCAAGCCACCTCCTCTGGTGCTGAGCTTGGCTTAGAGGGCACTGAGCCATTAAGGAGATTTGGGTTCCTATGACAGCCTGGTCAGTGGCTCTTTGGGGTATCGGTTTTTAAGTTCCAAAGCACACTGGAATATGAATCAGGGCAGCATCATCTCCACAGATCTTCTTTCCTTGAACCAAAAGTCCTTAAGCCTCAAAGTGGAATTTGTCAATGAAATCATAAATGTAAACATTTATATCCCTTTTTCATAATTCCTCTTTTACTAACTGGCTGACATATACACCCACTGTCTTGCTTATAATTCTCCCTCTGAGAATAGCAGTGAATTAAAATCTACATGCCTGCCCTACTTTCTTTTAAATCACACTATTAGAAATATGTGAGTAAATCATAACCTCACAGCAAGATTATAAAAACAATGTGAAAATAAATATGCTTACAAGTACAAGGTCACATTTGGGTCAAGCCCACTCTATATGTTCTCTATATGTATTTCTTAATAAACACTAATAATAGGATGTGTTAATATGTAATACTAGTAGAATTCATTCTCTTTTTCAAGCTTTTAACTGCAGTATAACATACATACAGGAAAATACACATACCATACATGTTTGGTTAGAAGAATTTTCAGGATGCCCAGGTGGCTTAGTTGGTTAAGCATCTGAATCTTGATCTCAGCTCATGTCTTGATCTCAGTGTCATGAGTTCAAGCGCTGTATTGGGCTCCATGCTGGGCGTGGAACCTACTTAAAAGAAATTTTTTTTTCACAAATTGACTACACCTATTTAACTAGAAACCAGATCAATCACAGGTTCATCAATTATAACAAATGTACCACTCTGGTGGGGATGTTAATAATGGGGGAGGCGATGCATGTGTGGGGCAGAGGATATATGAGAAATCTCTTTACCTTCCTCTTAATTTTTCTGTGAGCCTAAAATTACTCTTAAAAAAAAAGTCTTGGGGCGACTGGGTGGCTCAGTCAGTTAAGTGTCTGCCTTTGTTTGGCTCAGGTCATGATCTCAGGGTTCTGGGATCGATCCCCGTATAGGGATCCCTAATCAACCGGAGTCTGCTTTTCCCTCTGCCCCACCCCGTGCTCATGCATGTTCTCTCTCTCTCTCTCTTTCTCTCAAATAAAATCTTAAAAGTCTTAAGAAAAAGAACTATAGAAATACGTGAACAAAAGAAGAGAATAATCCCAATCCCCAAGATAACCCCTTATACTCCTAGTCCCTGGCTCCTCTAGATCTCCACCCCACCCCCCGTAAGTGTGATCACTATCCTGCCTTCTAACAGCAAAGATGAATTTTGGCCAGTTTTTATAACTCATGGAAATGAAATCATATTATAAGTGCTCTAGGGTCTAACTTCTTTCACTCTTTCTTATGTTTATGAGATTCATGTATGCTGTGTGCAATTATGGATCATTCTTTCTCATTGTTATATAGTAGTCCATCAAACAAATGCCACGATTTGTCCATCTACTCTATATTGACAGGCATGTAAATTCCCAGGTCAAATATCACAAATATGAATAGTGCTATGAATATTTTACTACACATCTTTTGGAGAATATGTGCACACAATTTCTGTGGGGCATTGTTAAGGACTGAATGTTTGCATCCCCTCAATATTCACATGTTGAAGCCCTAATACCCAATGTGGCAGTAGTTGGAGATAGCATCCCAGAGGAAGTGATAAAAGTAAATGAGGTCATAAGAGTGGGACCCTAATCTGGTAGGGCTGATGCTCTTATCAGAAGAGAAAAAGGCATCCACCAGAATTAGCTCTGTCTACATGGGAAGATATACTAAGAAGGAGCTATAAGCCAAGAAGAGAACTCTCTCCAGGAAGAACCCAATCAACCAGCACCCTGATCTTAGACTTCCCAGTCTCCAGAAGTGTGAATAGCAAATTTCTGTTGTTTACACAGCCAGTCTGTGGTATTTTGTTATGGCAGTCTTACTAATACAAGTGTATATCCAAGAGTGGCACTGCTGGTCATAACATTACATATAATATTACATATGCAGGTAAATATATACTGCCAAAAATTCAAATTGGTTGCTAGCAGTGTATACAAGTTCTAATTGCTACATATCTCCACCAACATTTAGAACTTTCCATCTTTTCTATTTCTGCTACTTTGGTGGATGTGTAATGGTACTGCATTGTAGTTTTAATTTCCATTTTCAGGTGATTATTGAAACTAAACAATTTTCCCATGTTTACTGGACATCTGGATATTCTCCTTTGTGAAGAGTCCCATTCAAATATTTTGTCCACCTTTCTACTGGATTGTTGTTTTTTAAATGATTTGTTCTAGATGCCAAATCCTAGTGCCTTTTGATGAACAGAAATTCTTAATTTTAATATATTCCAATTTATCAATTTTGAAGAACTCATTTTTTAAAAAAGATCTTGTATATTTATTTATGAGAGAGAGCAGGAATGGGGCAGGGGGGAGGGGCAGAGGGAGAGAGAGAGACAAGCAGACTCCCTGCTGAGCCTGGGATCCATCCCAGGACCCTGAGATTATGATCTGAGCAGAAGGCAGATGCTTAACTGACTGAGTCACCCATGTGCCCCAAGAACTCATTTTTAGCATGTTCTGAACACCCATAGCATCCAGGTGCCTTTAAAACAAAAACAGCAAGGCTAAATCCCTTCTTTCTAGGAGTAACATCATATCCATACACAAACTAAATGCTATACACAGCATCACTCTTACAGAGCTATTTTTAAGGGGTTCCTTCTAAAGGGGTATGCCATTTCTTCACATCTTGTGTAAAACTAAGTGTTCATATGTTTACTGCATTAATTCTTAATTATTGGACGCAATGTTTTTAAAACATTGACTTATGCTTTTTGAATGCCAATTTCTAAGCCCCTTTGTTCATGGTAATCAAGAATTGGAACTGATCTGAGTTGCAGATTTTTTGAGAAATTTTCTTATTTCAGTTATGGAAGTAGTACCGTATAACCTTAAAGTCAGAAGAGGTAGCTAGAAATCATGTTTTCCAGCTCTATATTTTTAGGTTAAGAAAATATTTCATTCAAACACTCCTGAATACCTGAGTGTGATCCACTATCTATCTGCTTTCTTTGAAGTAATTTCCTACCTTATAAGATAGAGGAAGATAGCCATGGAGCCTTAAATTAAGGAAACTCTCACCACTGATGAGGTTTTTCCAAGAGGCACCTTCCAATAGAAATACTTCAGTTCCCTAACCCTTTTCTCAAGCATGGGAGAATGCAGTGAAACCTAATCTCAATATGTGGTTGTCTCTATCAGTGGTTTTTACCTTGTAGATGCCACAGAACCTAGAGCTTCTCAGACTACTTCAGGTTCCACAGATGTTTGATTCAAATTTCACTTTTTAAAATAGGCTTTCATACTGCCAAGGGATATAATGCCAAAATTTAACACACTGCAAACTGCCCACATGTTAATTTGAGGTTAAATTGTCTGAGTTTAGATCTCAGAATTAATCTCTGCCATCTTTGTAATTGAAGCACATGTCTGAAATTTCAAGATGAGTCATTTTAAGACCACCCTAATTTGTATCTACTTTTCTGGACGGATCAGGATATTCTTGAAATTGTACAACCAAAACAGAAGAATAAGAAACTGTCCTGAGGCTACTTGTAGTTGTCCTATCTCCAACTGTTGTCCATAACCCCCAACTTTGAAAGTTTTCCAGCACATAAGAGCAGAGTCAAGGGTGCCTGGGTGGCTCAGTCAGTTGAATGTCCGCCTTTGGCTTAGGTCAGGATCCCAGGGTCCTGGGATTGAGTCCCTCATTGGGCTCCTTACTCAGCAAGGAGTCTGCTTCTCCTTCTGCCTGCTGCTCTCTCTGCTTATTCTCTCTCTCTCTCTCTCTCTCTGACAAATAAATAAATAAAATCTTAATTAAAAAAAAAGAGAGAGCAGAGTCAAGACTTCAGTGGCAGTGGGGCCATCATGGCACCATAACCAGACTAGTTTCTATTGGTCTGCAGACTTCCTACTTATTACTGTAGCTACCCAATTTCCTTCTGATAAATTCCTTGTCTGCTAAAAACAAAACAAAAACAAAGACAACAAACCAGGCTCTTTAAAAAAAAATTTACCTATAAAATTAATATTAAACTTTTGAACTGACAAATGCTTAATAAAAAAACAAGTTTTTGTCTACTTTATATGTTGGGGTTCTGTGACAGATTTTACTTGAAAAAGACTTTAAAAAGTACTGACTTTTTAAAATTTAATTTGAAAATCGCAGTACTGAATCCCCTCCATCTCCTATCTTATCCTCCCTTCAGCCATTTCTGTTGCAAGCTTAACCACATCATTCCTCCATCTAAAATCTTTTTAAAAACTTTTATCTAATAGGGAATCCTATAAGGTAAAATTCAAATTATTTGCAGGACTACAAGTCCCCTCAAAATCTGGAACATGGTAACAGGTACTTAATGTTTGTTGAATGAATCAATGAAAACTGGAAAATGTAAAAACTAGCCACCCTATCCTACATCCCTCCCTTGAGTTTCAACAATAATTTGTTATGTGGTGCTTACACATAATTATCTCATTCACATATAATGCTTTCCAGACACATCATCTTATTTATGTATGGTTTCCCAAACAAAAGGAGTAGAGGACAAATAGGAAGAAATTCTTCTTTAGAAAGCAGGTATATATAAAAGATGACCTCAGGTGGCTATGAAATTTGAGAAAAGGTTTTCCTGAAGTAATAGATTGATAATGGGTAGCTGAGGATTATAACGGTTTATAACTAAAAGACCCCTAGTCTGACTTTCACCAAGCTTAGGAAGGGAGGTAGTGGTGCACATCAGGGCAATGCGCACAAAGATGTGGATCACTTTTTTAAAATTTTGTTTTTAAAATGTATAAACTTTCTAATTGAACTATCTGGGGCTTATCCTAAACAGTGACCATGACAGAGAAGACCTAAACATAAAAGTGCTTCCCGACTTTACCAGCCAGTGCAAAACTGGGGACTTGGCTTTTAACTCGCTTCCCCAAAGACACCTTCTCAAGTGTCTCCTCAGCAACTCCAGGTGAGGATTTCACTTGAGCCCACGGCCTGGAAGAGAGATCTGGGTGTCAGTTCTGCCACTCGCTACGGGGATTATTTGTTTTAAGCCTTAATTTTCCTCACCCCTACCGATAAAGCGCCCAAATTCCACCCCTCTCTGGCGCCCCAAGGTTGATAACGCCTACATGAGGTCACACGTGACGATTTAATTACCTCCTCTGCGTTGCTGACCCTCACTCCCCCGGCCAGTCACTTCGCCAGCCCTCGGGCCTCTCAGTCCCCTTCGCGGGAGACCGTGAGACCTTCGTGCGCACGCGCCGCCTGCTCCAAAAAATAAAAACACTCAGTACTGAACTCGGAAAAACATGCCAGTCTCCCTTACCTTCTTACTTGAATTCCACA
>LNAC01000018.1:2752249-3026694 GCA_002007465.1 Ailurus styani | reverse complement strand
GGGCGCGCGCGCGTTCACTCCGGCGGCCCCGCCCCCAGCGGCGCGCGCCCCACGGCCGCCGAGGGGCGGGACGCGAGCGAGGGCGGCCATGGAGCCCTTGCGGAGGGCCCACGAGGCCGCGCTTCGGCTGCTGCTGTGCCGGCCCTGGGCCTCGGGCGCCGCCTCCCGCCCGAAGCCCCGCGCCTCGGAGGTGCTGACGCGGCACCTGCTGCAGCGGCGCCTGCCGCACTGGACCTCCTTCTGCGTGCCCTACAGCGCCGTCCGCAACGACCAGTTCGGCCTCTCGTACTTCAACTGGCCGGTGCAGGGCGCCAACTACCACGTCCTGCGTACCGGCTGCTTCCCCTTCATCAAGTACCACTGCTCCAAGGGCCCCTGGCAGGACCTGGCCGGGCAGGACCGGTTCTTCACGGCGCTCAAGGTCGTCAACCTGGGTGAGTGGCCCGGGCCGGTGAAGCACGCCCCGCTGACAATTGGGATCACTGTTTGCAAAGCACGCTGACAAACGTCGCTTAGAGGCCGAGACCCCGGCCCGAGGTCAGGCCACGACAGCGCCGGGGAGCCCTGCCTCGGCCCCGCGCAGGCTCGCCCCGGCGCACGCGCTCGCCACGCTTCGCCTGGCGCTGTTGGGTCCCAGACCCTGCCTCCGCGTCCCACCCACTCTGGTCTCGGCCTTGGTAGTTTGGATTCCCCCCAACCCCGCCCCGTAGGTGCTTGTCGGGGCTGAGGAGTTGCTGCTGAGTCGTTCCCAGGAAAGGAGGGCTTTATACCAGACCTGTATGGAGGGACCACACTGCGTCACCCCTAGGGAGAAGGCATTCTTTCCATCCTCACCTGCTGCAGCTCTTGCCTGGGAGGACCCTGACACTGGGCAGTAAGAATGAGGGTGTAAGGAAACGACCCCACTGGAAAGTGGCTCCGAAGTTAAGAAATCGTAGAGGGTGGCAGGATGCATTCCTGTAACCATCATTTTCTTGAATGCATTCATTACTATGAAAACTGGAATTACTTTCTGAGTTTTATTGTTTTCTTTATATGAAATCCCAGCAAGTGCGTTTTACTAAAAGCACTAAGGGTTTTCAACAGTCATGTCAGCTTCCTAAGGTGCTAGGCCTAAAAGATACCGAAATATTCTGCCTCTTTAATATTTCTGTATTTTCATGGGAAATATTCTAAGCGTATTTACTCTTGCTGGATGCTTATTTTCTTTTGCTAATGACGGCAGAGGGATGAACATTGATATGGGTATATCGTTTGTGTCTATTGAGAGGCCTCAATATGTTTTGAACCTATTAATAGGTAATATCACATTGATCCAGATTTCAGTAATTCAAAATCTAGATGTGGGAGCTGAACCATGTTACCCAATCAGTTTTTTTAAACCAGAGTTAAAGCTAAACCCCTGTGTACCTGCACTGGTATTATATAATCTGATGGCTCATTAAATTTAAATATGGTATTTATGTATTTTTGCTTATAATAATTCACATCAGTCATGAGATTTTTGAGCCATTGGTCTACTGAGAGTGTTCTGGGTTCAGTCCATCAAGGAGAAGATAATTTAGCAATGTGTAATTCTTTAAAAATTTGTATATTTGGCTGATGGAGTACCTAGAGCATGCCCACTAATTTTGAGGTCAATCTGAAGTTGAAGAGTAAGCTCACTTGGAACAATCGATTCAGAATTATTTGGAAAGACTAGAGTGACGAATTGATTCAGGAAGAACTTTATTTTACCATTTTCGGAATCAGAAGCAGTCATTCATCCCAAATATAAAGAGTAACAGGTTAGGAAAAGTATAGTTGGAGGATAATAGGTAAACCATGAGCCAAATGCCTTTTAAAGAAAGTTTTCATTTAAAACTCAACACTTTAAGAACACCTAATGATTAGGGGCTTCTTTTTTAAATATAGATACAAAGAAATCCAGAGAAAGTAGAGTACCCAGAACATTCTCACATAAAGAAGTGAAACACTTTGAGGAAAGAAACAACAGTTGTAGGTGTTTTTTTTTTTTTATGTGGAAGAGAAGCCCGAAGAGTGATTTAATGGTCTTTTGGAAATTCTAAAAATCCTGCCTAAAAAAGGAATAAGAGTTTTAAGTTAAACAAAAAGGAAAAGTTTCTGCTCATGCATGCTTTAATACGAATTGGCTCTTATTCCCTTTATCAAAGGGAATTTTTTTCTGGACTTTTTAAAGAGTAGTGTATTCACCAATTTGGTAATGTTTATTTTGTAATTTTGTCTTAGGTAGGGAATTAGATAATAGATTCTTTCCCGTTCTGTGATATACACTTGCCCCTTTGGATCATCAAGTACCTATTCTATTAATAAAAATACTTAGGATTTTATTCCTCTTATTCCCTTCTAAATTAGTAATTATCAGAGTACTCCATTTTTCCATTTTGTAAATAATAAAGATTTCTCTTTTACCATTTGTTCCCTTTCTCCTCTGCCTTCCCTTCAATGGAAGCTGACATTTTACTGATGGTTTATCAGTCTGGGTATCCTGCTGGGAAGTAGATTGAGATTTAAGAAAAGCAACTTACCGTTGGAATGAATGGGTAATCGGAGACTTGCTAAGAAGTTCTAATTTTTTTTAAGTGCTTAATTTGACAGTGGTTTACCTACTGTTCAGCTGACTCAGAATGAATTATTATGCAAAGAACTGACTTTCATGTTCATTTTGATGTTCTGTTTCGTCTGGGAAAAATTTAATTTCTCATGGACTTTATATAGACTTCATAGCATATGTGCTATAGATAAAGAAAAAAAATTTTAATGTTTAAATTATATAAGTGGCAAATCCTCTCATTTTAGCCTGACTGCATTAAGTAGACTGCAAGAAAAAAGAAATAACAGAATTTCTGATTCCTGTATCACAACCTCATCCCCTATCAAACAGCATCACTGATAGTGGTTCCTAGCTTTTTCTTAATAAGAGATAATGTAGTTATTATAAGCTAGTAATCTTTGCTCAGTTCTCCATTTTAGCTGAAAAAATATTGACCATTGATTTATGTGATTTTTACAACGTGTCAATATTTTAACTGAGAACTGATAAGTACTATAAAACAAGATTTCAGTTTCACCAGCCATTCGTTAAATTTATATCCTTAGCATTGGTTTAAAAGGCATATTTTACATATTTTTCTGTCAGTATATTTAGAAATTAATAATTGTTTTTAGAACCAGTTCTTCCTCCATTGATTTTCAGCTTTCAAGTTGTGATACTGTATTTTAAATTTATTTCAACTTACACTTCACTCTGTTTTCTTGTATACTTCTGCCTGTTTTCTTGTATACTTCCCTGCCCATACTCCCTTTACCTTTTTTCTTTTTTTTGTAAGTTGCTTTATGATGCTAGTTTTTGTGGGTTTTTTTGTGACATTCCCTTGAAGCATTTAGAGATTCTTTTGGGTGTTACCAAGGGAAAGAAGGCAATATACTGTCAAAGATTTCATAAGAGTTCCAGGGAACCCTGTGATAGTGACAAGCTGTGACCCAGTATATTCCTAAAAATAGAGGGGCCAGGCTAAATGGGCATTTTTGCCTGTTCTCATTGCCAGCTAGTGATGCTTCTCCTGATTAATCTCTGGCATCACAGTGGTTGGAATGCAGCTTCAGGGAAAAAGCACAAAGTAGTCCAATGCACTTACACACTCAAAACGACCATAATACAGCAAATATATTCGTGCAAAAAATTTTAAAAATCTAGCAAAAGGATTAATCCTGAGCATGTGATTTCCCTATTAACTAGAAAGAGGGATTTCCCAAACATACAGCTCTTCTTTTAAATTGTCATTTTTCTGCCCAACTCCTATACGAGAACAATAAAACGAATATTTGTATGGAGCATACAATACTTGTTATTGATTCATATGCCTGTGGTTTTATACATGTTTTAATATGTTAATAGTTATTGATTTTAAATAAGTGCCTTAAAAAAGATAGGAGCTGTGAAAGTTTATTTTGTGTCCAATATAGTGTCATATGCATGAGTGCTTAATCCATTATCTCTGCTTAGTATATGTTTAGTTTCCTTCATCACAAATAGCAACTAATCTCAACTATAACAGCAAAATCTTATCAAATGGAAATACTCCAATGAAGAAACATGTTGTCGGAGTCTACTGTGTACCTATTTCAAATAGGTCAAAACAAGATTGCTTTCAAATCAGTTGTGAAAATACTCATGGGAGTATTTCTCATACCTGTTATACTAAAAGCTTCCTTAGCATTAGGGTTTGCCTTAGATTTTGAAGGCAGCTATTTGACCCAGTTTCTTTTAAGTTGTACAGAAAATTACTTTAGCCATCAGTGTTACTGTTTGATGTAAGGCTCAGTAAAGTTGACCTAGTAATTTGAGCTCAAGACCACTAAATCCGGAGCATCTACAACTAAATTAATGAATATTCTATTTGTTATTTGTGAAAAGAATATAGAATTACTTCATAATTACTTGGAAGTGATGAATTAGTGCTTAAAGTGCTTTGAATTAAAATTTAAAACAGCCCTATCTATAGTTTTCAAAATCTCTAGGCTCACATCGTTTCCATATTCCACAAACTGATGAAATTGAGCTCTTAGATAATTAGAATCAGTCTGTACTCCCATCTTTGTATTTTCATAACTTTACAATTTGTTGACATTACAGAAGAGTTGTCTATGATGTATACCATGACAAATACATGGATGCATGATTAATTAATAAGCATTGATATTCATAAATAACATACTCATTTGTTTTCTAGGTATTCCAACCTTATTATATGGACTTGGCTCCTGGTTATTTGCTAGAGTCACAGAGACTGTACATACCAGTTATGGACCAATAACAGTTTATTTTCTAAACAAAGAAGATGAAGGTGCCATGTATTGAAGGTGTGCCTCAGAGAACATAAATATCGGTGGATTTTCTCTTGTGTGTATGTGCAATGTTTATTTTTGACCCTTTAAAATAAAACTTTTGCAAACAGCTTTTTCTTTCTAAAGTGTTGGGTTCTTTAAGATGAATCATTGCCCTCAAGAGGCAAAGCTTTTCATGTGTTGTTATATATTGTGTGCTCAGTTTAGCCAATGGGAACTACAGATGCATTTTTTCCCCCTAGAATTGGGTTAAATTACAAATAAAAAATGATTATAATATAATAATATTCTATACTTAGGTGTTAACAATTCAAATAGATTCTTTGAAGAGAAAATGGAAATGCACACAAAGAAGGAAGGTAAAAAATCTTTTATAGGACACTGGGAAAAGTAGAGGATTTTAGGATATGTGTGGAGATACCATTGGCAATTCCAAAACTGATGGGTTCTAATTGAAATCTGAAATCTAAACTATTCAGCTGCCAGGACTTTCAGTGGGAATGTCTTAAAGCCCTTGTGCCATTTACCTGGATGAGAGGTCTAGATGTAATTTTGAAACTTCTTATTGTCTAAACATCCAATACCATACTACTTTCTAAAAAAATAATGACTCTGGTTAATGTAAATGTACCAAGACGAATGAAATTAAGACTTACTAAAAGTTAAAATAGCATGCTGATAAAGCTGTAAGAACAATTAAGATCTAGAAAGACCCAGAAGAATAAATTTGGTGACTGTTTATAAAAGCAATTAGCTGAAATGTTACATATCCATACACTTCTTGGTGAAGGGAAATGGGCTGAAATTTTAAAGACCTGATGGCAGTTTTGTGTTAAGATTTTATTAAGTTAATTGCATTTTTGAAAGGAAAGTCATTAAAAAAAATTTATCCTTGGGGGTAGTTACAAAATACCCAGACAAATGGTAAATTTCAGAAATTTGGAGTAATTTAGGGAGAACTAAGTAGAACTATTTAATTTCTAAACCAATGGGTGTTTAAGATTTATGATCTCTCCCATAATTACAAACATACATTATATATCATTTTATGTTAATGTGTTGCTGATACTCTGCAACATTCACACATTACTGTAGCAAAATATTTTATAAAATACAATCTAACCAGCATTTGGGTGCTTGCTTCTGGCAAATCAGTAGAGAAAGTGAATGGCAGCAACTGAGGTGAAAATACCCAGAATCAAATAATACAAACTGACTTCGTTAAAGGTAGTTGTTTTAAATGAGCTGCAGAGAGTGAGCTGTTCTTCAAATATATGTAGTGTTCACTTGTCTAAAAGCAATTCTAAATAACACTTTAATCAAAGAAGTACTTATACCAATATATTTAGTCCAGAAGAATATACTTGACACTAGTTAAATGAATGGCTTACACAAAGGAGATAGTGTTACATTAAGCTTCATTAATAATACAACTGACTATTAGCATTTTGCAAGGAAGGCTAGAACTGATTTCCCCTGTAATGGGCAAAGTTAAATAACTATAGCTCATAAGTTTTAAGTCAAATACTGCTCATTCACTGCTGCTGGTCTTGTCAATACTTGCCGTAAAGGTTTGGTCCCAGCACAAGGCTGATAAAATGGTTTTTAATTACCAGACTATAAATACAGCTTTTCAGTAGAGTTGCACTTCTTTTCACACTGGTCTGTTTGATTTCTGATAATTTGTACTGCTGACTCTGCTTACCTGTTTTTCAATAGCTATAGTCAGTGTGACTTCTTGTCCATATGGTGATAGGTAAGTCTCCTCGGAGAAGATCTTTGACAAACTACCCTATTGATCTCTGTAATTCTCTGCTGCTTGCAGCATTAAATAGAGCCTTGATTTCTTGTCTCATGCACTTGCTGTGTAACAATTAAGCAAATGTAATATTTTCTTGTATTACATGAAAATCAATAGACCTCTTGCTCTCATGGAGTTGATCATGGTGAAGGATGAACTCAATGATGGCTAAGGGCATGGTTCAAATATTAAAATATCATTCCTTGGATTCATTAAGTCTTACAGTGAACCTTTTAGTCTAAAAATGCTCCCCATTGAATGGTAATGGTTTAAGATTTTCCTTTAAAGTTGAATATGATATGGAAGCATTGTGGCCTAAAGGGGATAAAGTATAAATGCTAGGAGTCAGGAGATTGATTCTATTTTTAGTGTTAGTGTGTTAGTCCTGTATTAATTTTTGATCTCAAGCTAATAACTACTCATTTGTGTCTTAGTTTTTTTGACCTGTAATCTGAGAAGAACAAAACAAGAAAACTTTCTACTTTAAAATGTATGGTAGGGCACCTGGGTGTCTCAGTGGGTTAAAGCCTCTGCCTTCGGCTCAGGTCATGATCTCAGGGTCCTGGGATCGAGGCCCACATCGGGCTCTCTGCTCTGCAGAGAGCCTGCTTCCTCCTTTCTCTCTGCCTGCCTCTCTGCCTACTTGTGATCTCTCTCTCTCTCTGTCAAATAAATAAATAAAATCTTTTTTAAAAAGTATGATAAATATGCTTGTAAGCTAATGTCAGTTTTATTTCAGTAAAAGCTGGTTTTGTAAAGGACTTCCTTAACGAAAGGATTTTAAAAGTAAGGGAGAGGAAAAAAGGAGGAGACAAACTGAGGCATTGTACATATGCCTGGGTGAGAGTTGATTATGGCCGAGTTAGCAGGCAGGGTTCTGAGTGGACCCTCCCATTCTGGATATTAGGTACAGTCTTAGTGGATGAAACAACCAAAAACAGCTTTTCTGCCAATACTTCTTTGATGGGATTTTGTCTTTCAAAAGATCCATGCAAAACTACTTTTTAATGAAGATGAGTGTTAGTATAAAATTTTACAAATCTTCTATTGATTATTACTTCTATGCAAATCAATTACTAACCACTGGAAGAAATTTTTAGTCAAAATTTTTAGTTCCTGTGTAAACTGTGAACCACCGTAAAGATACAGTAAGAACTAGGGGCATGAGAGGTGGCAAATAAAAAAAATCCCTAGTTTCTTGGTGCTAATGTCTTAACATAGCAAAATGACAAATAGTTATTTCTTTTATCACACATATTTGGTCACTGATATTTTGCTAATTGTTTACTTCAGTAAAAAATTGAAACATTTTTAATTATTAAAAACCATATGTATTTCTTTTCCAATGTACATTTTATTTCTTGCCATTTATATTCACTCAAAACTATAAGCAAGAACATCTGTAATGCTTCATGAAATAGCTCTTAATTCTATTAAAGAATGAATGATGTTTAAATGGGTGGGGTGACATCAAGACAAGGATCTTGGTTTCATTTCATTTAAAAGCTAATGCAGATAACAGAAACCTTATCCTAAAGCCAGTAGATTGGGTATCCACTTTTTTTCAGCACTTACCATTCCAACAGTAATGATGTTTGCGGGCATCTTAACCTAAACAAGTACTTAGCATTACATCTCACCTGGGTCAACAGTCTAGGGTATCAAAGTTAAACTGTGTTACTGTAAATTAATGGAAAATGTAACTGCACTTTGCTGAAAGATCAATGTCCAATAAAGGCTGCACAATCAAATCTTGTTTCAATGATTGAGGTCTTTAATTGCCTTTCAAAGATAAGGTGGTAATCAACACAGCTTTAACTGACTTTTTTACTAGTTCAATTACATGCTAATGACTAGTGCCAAGTCAGAATCTTTAACTACTTATACTTATTAAATCTTATGTTAGTAATGAAAAATTACTTTAGCTACACAATCGATAGAACACAAATCTTAATTACTATATTTCACTTTTATACTATTTTATATGCTTGACAAATGTTTCACAAGAGCTTTCCCAACAGTAAGAATTGTTATTAGTAGTGACCATGGTCCACAGAGTATTTTTGTAATATAAATTAGAAAAGTAATGTTGAGAAAAAATTTTTTCTTTAAATGGAAATGTGGCTAAAATAGTTTCCACTGACACAAGTTTGGCCATCTAGCTACTTCTCAGAATTCTGTTCTGCTAATTGAGAATATATTTAATGCACCTGGGATAAAATAAATCCAGATTGTTTTTAGTGTGTTTCTGAAAGTTAAGTTAGTTTCCTAGTAAAGAAATTGATTTTGTGTAGAGCCTGCTATAAAATTCTCCTACTTGGGGGAAACGATAAGTTAGTAAAGGAAAATGAAAAATGAAAAAAATAGAGAAGTTGGACTTCATCAAAATTAAAAACTTTTGTGCTTCAAAGGATACTTTCAAGAAAATGAAAAACCAACTGATGTTATGAGAGGAAAATATGTGCAAATCATGTATCTTTTTTTTTAAAGATTTACTTATTTATTTGACACAGAGAGAGAGATCACAAGTAGGCAGAGAGGCAGGCAGAGAGAGAGGAGGAAGCAGGCTCCCTGCTGAGCAGAGAGCCCGATGCGGGCCTTGATCCCAGGACCCTGAGATCATAACCTGAGCCGAAGGCAGAGGCTTTAACCCACTGAGACACCCAGGCGCCCATCAAATCATTTATCTTATAGGGGACTTGTAGCTAGAATATTTTAAAAACCCAATTGAAAAGTAGATTTGAACAGGTATTTCTCCAAATAAATGATACAAATTTTTGCTACTAAGCACATGAAATGATGTTCAACATTAACTGTTAGGGAAACGCAAATCAAAACCGCAATGAGGGTGCCTGGGTGGCTCAGTGGGTTAAGGCCTCTGCCTTCGGCTCAGGTCATGATCTCAGGGTCTTGGGATCGAGGCCCACATCGGGCTCCCTGCTCAGCAAGGCTTCCTCCTCTCTCTCTGCCTGTCTCTCAGTCTACTTGTGATCTCTCTCTCTGTCAAATAAATAAATAAAATCTTAAAAAAAAAACACAGTGAGATACCACTTCTTACCTCCTAGGATGGCTGCAATAGCAAAGACAGATGATACCAAGTATTGCCAAGGATGTGGAGAAATTGGAACCCTCATGCATTATCAGTGGGAGTGTAAAATGATACAACTTTGGGAAAGTTTGACAGTTCCTCTAAATATTAAGCATTAACTTACCATATGACCCAGCAATTCTATTCCTAGGTATATACTGTAGAGAATTTAAAACATATGTTCACACAAAAACTTGTACAAAAATGTTCAAAGCAGCATTGTTCATTCTAGCCCCAAAATGGAAACAACCCAAATAGCAACCAGCTGATGAATGAATAAATAAAATGTGGCATGTTCACACAATGGAATATTAGTTAAAAAAATGATGGGCCCATAAACATGACAGCATTGAGGAAACTTGAAAACATCATGTTAAGTGAAAGAAGCCAGTCATAAAAGACCACATATTATCTGATTTCATTTATATGAAATGTCCAGAACAGGCAAATCTACAGAGCCAAAGTAAATTAGTGATTGTCTAGGGATGGGAAGGTTGGGAGGAAATGGGCAGTGACTGGTCATGGGTATGGGTTTTCTTTTTGGGGTGACTGAAATTGTTCTAAAATTGATTGTGGTGATGGTTGTACAACGCTGAGACTATACTCACACCATTAAATGGTACATTCTAAATAGAAGACTGTATGGCATGTGAATTATCTCTCAATGAAACCGTTAAAAAAATAGTAATGGGGAGAGAGGAAATGGGCAGTTAGTATTTAATGTAGTATGGTTTCAATTTTGCAAGATGAAAAAAGGTCTGGTACCATAGATGGTACCAATGTTTGCATAATAACGTGAATGATAATGTGACTGTACTTGATACCACTGAACTGTACACTTAAAAATGGTTAACATGGTGCAGTGCCTGGGTGGTTCAGTCAGTTGAGTGTAGGACGCGGGTTAGTCTCAGGTCCTGATCTCCAATCATGGGTTCCAGCCCCGTGGCTGGCTCTGTTCACCACTGGGTCTGCTTGAGATTCTTTTCCCCTCCCTCCCTCTCTCTCTCTCTCACTGCTCCTCCCTAAGCATGCATGCTCTCGCTCCCTCAAATAAATAAAATCTTTTTAAAAAAATGACTAACATGGTAAATTTTGTATTATATGTATTTTACTACAAATAAAAAAATTTTTTTAATTTAGTAAAGGATTTAATGTTACTGTAATGAAATACAACTGCATGATTTCTATAGAAAGTAATTGAGTTTAGAAAAATTAGAGATTAAAAGAGGTAAAACATGTTAATATCATTTTATATACTGCAGTCTTGGAATTTAAAAATTTTTAATTATGAAGCCTAGTTTTAATTAAGCAGATGAAATCTCATTTGGGATCATTTTTAATAGCATTAAGGATATACTTTTATATCTTTATTATATATTTGTATTCTGAAACTAATACAATGTTGTAGGTCAATTATTCTTCAATGTAAAAATACATACACACATGCATAAAGAGATGTGTTGTTTTAAAAAGATGTACTTGGTTTAATATTATTTAAGATAAGACCAAAGAAAAGCATTAAAATGTTAGTAAATGAAAATATCCTTTTTTAGATCCTAGTTTCTGGGTAAAGAATATTAGCTACAAGTATGAGGTGTTATATAGTATTGCTTATAGCTATTTTAGTTGCACTTATATCATTTTAAATACAGTTTATGAACATTGTACTACTCCATTATATTATTAATTTATCTTCAGTGATATTTATAGTATCAATTTAAAAGCAGTAAAACTTCATGAAAAGTAGCTTAACATAAGGATTTTGATAAACAAAAGCTTCCAGTTTTTAAAAGCAAATCATGGAAGCTTAGAGAAGATTTGAAGTTTTTGTATTGTTGTTGATGATAGAATTATGAACCTTATAAACTCAGTATTTTTTAGTTAACCTAAATACATAAATCTATTTGAATTCATCTTATGAAAAGAGATATGTCATTAGATATATGATCATTATATGCTTTAGTGATTCATGGACCTTGTTACATACATGCTTTGTAATGTATGAATTATTTAGTAAGAAAAATCACAATAATTTTGTTGTTACTCAAAAATTTATGGGTTGGCAGAAACAATTATGCAGCCCCTGAAGCTGGTATGTTAAGGTAACATCATTAACACTACGTAGTATGATTTTTTTAGTAGTTGCTTGACATAACCTTTACTGCTTCTGCTGTAATATATCAGTAATTTTATAACAATCTGTCTGTAAACAGAACATTGAATTTATTAACCACAAAGTGATGCATTTTACTCTATTTTCATATTAGTGCATAATTTAAAATCAGACCTAAAAAAGTTGTCTACCCAAACCCTAAAGAATTAAAAAAATACAAAATGAAAATCAATACTCCAATAGATAAAAATTTTTAAAATTTTAACTCCATTTAATAAAAGTGGATATTTTATTTCATAAAATTAGTATGTTTAAGAAGTGAATGAAAATCCATGAAGATAGGAGATTATCTCATAAGCTTTCTTTACGCATGATATTAAGGTCCTTGCTGTGAGATGAAGCCAAAATTGCAGTTTCTTATGCTTTCAAATCTCCAAATTTCTAAAATGAAGGAACCAAGAATTTTAAAATTGGAATAAAAATCTAAATAGTGTCACCTAATTTTAGATTACATTTATAAATCAATAGGCATTCATTCATCTTCCATATACTTTTGCATTGACCATGTTGAAGGCAAATTTTAGTAATTTTACTTGTCAACAAAGTCTAGTAGTTCTGAATCTATGTACAGGGTCCATTCAAGCCATAATGTAAAAAAACCAGCTGTACACAGCTGGATGAGAACTACATCTTACTAATTTTGTATTTGCAATATTTATCATATAATGAAGACTGTGTGGAATGAATGTATGATATTCAAAATTAAAAAGAAAACTTGTCTTCATCTTTAAGAGCTTTAAGAAAAGGATACGTACCTGGAGATCATATGAATTATTTGCAAGAACAGCAACAAGTTTTGAAACACCTCACATGTAATCAATTAACATACACTGTTCTATTTATGCTGAAAATATATATGCTGAGATATATTTTGTTTGTCAATATAAAGAAAATAATAGAGATATGTTTAAACAATGAAAAGAGAAAAGTAATACAGCTTAGGTGATTTGTAGGAACACCAGCTTACTCCATCTAAAGGAAAATGGAGGGGCACTTGGGTGGCTCAGTCGGTTAAGCATCTGCCTTTGGCTCAGGTCATGATCTCAGGGTCCTGGGATGGAGCCCCACACTGGGCTCCCTACTCAGTGAGGAGTCTGCTTCTCCCTCTCCCTCTTACCTGCTGCTCCCCCTGCACAGCTCTCTGTGTCAAATAAATAAAAATCTTTTTTAAAAAGTAAAGGAAAATATATTATGTAGAAGTTCAATCTAATGACATTTTAAATTAATGAATTAACTCATTTTAGAGCATCTACAATCCATAGTACCTGGCACATAGTAGGTACTCCATGAACATCTGTTGAACTGTCATTTCCACTCTTGCATGAGTGCTGGAATTGTGCCCACTGTTCTTTTCTCTTCCTGCCCAAACAGGAGAGAGTAGACTTCCCTGTCACACTTTCAGGGATTTATCTGTGCTCATTTTTGTTCATGCCTCTTCATATTCTTCTTTTTTAAAAACTAAAGGATATTAGGCAACATGAAGAACATGTTTATTGTTTAGCTGTTATTGCTATTATACAATTATATCTTTTCACAATTAAAATTTCCAAGACATAATTGCAGGTGTGTAGAAATACAGCTTACTGTAAAAAAATTTTTTGAGGGACGCCTGGGTGGCTCAGTTGGTTAAACAGCTGCCTTTGGCTCAGGTCAGATCTCAGCGTCCTGGGATCGAGTCCTGCATCGGGCTCTTTGCTTGGCAGGGAGCCTGCTTCTCCCTCTGCCTCTGCCTGCCACTCTGCCTGCTTGTGCTCTCTCTCTCACTGACAAATAAATAAAATCTTTAAAAAATATTTTTTTCAAAATAATTATAATTTTTTTGTTTTTTTTTAAGACTTTTTATTTATTTATGTGAAAGAGAGAGAGCATGAGCAGGGGATAGGAGCAGAGAGAAAGGGAGAAGCAGACTCCCTGCTAAGCAAGGAGCCCGATGGGGGACTCCATCCTAGGACCCAGAGATCACATCTTAAGCCAAAGGCAGACACTTAACTGACTGAGCTACCCAGGCACCCATGAAATAATTTTAGATTTACAGGAAACTTGTAAAGGTATTACAGAGTTCCTATATATCCTCACCCAGATTTCCCTAATGTTAGCCCCTTACATAACTTAGTTGTCAAAACTAAGAAGTCACAGAAGTCAACACTGTATATTATTACTAACTGAATTTGGATTTCACCAGTTTTTCATTACTGTTCTTTTCCTGTTTCAGGATTCCACTGAGGGTCTCACAAAGTATTCAGTCATCGTGTCTTCTTAGTTTTCTCAGGTTTGTGACAGTTTCTTTGTTTTTTTGTGTTTTATGACCTTGACAGTTTTTTTTAAAAAAGATTTTATTTATTTATTTGAGAGAGAGAGAGAGAGAGTAAGGGAGCATGAGAGTGGGGGAGGGTCACAGGGAGAAGCAGACTCCCCCCATCGAGCGAGCAGGGAGTCTGATGTGTGGCGCTATACCGGGACTCCGGCATCATGACCTGAGCCAAAGGCAGATGCCCAACCGACTGAGCCACCCAGGCACCCCAACCTTGACACTTTTAAGGACTTGTCAGGTACTTTGTAGAATATCCCTCAATTTGGGTTTGTCTGATGTTTTTCTCATGATTAGACGGGGGCTGAGTTTTGGGAGGAAGACCACAGAAGTCAACTGCCTTTCTTACTACCACATATTAGAGAGCACATGATACCAACATGACTTATTACTGGAGATGTTAACCTTGATCACTTGGTTAGGATGGTGTCTGCTAGGTTCCTCCACTGGAAAGTTACTGTTTTCATCCTCTGTTCTCATTATATTCTTTTATTTATTTTATTTTTTAGAGAGAGAGAGTGCACACGTACACATATGAGGGGGGAGGGAGAGAGAGAATCTTAAGCAGCTCCACCCCCAGAACAGAGCCCAAAATGGGGCTTGATCTCATGACTCTGAGATCATGATCTGAGCTGAAAGCAGGAGTGGGATACTTAACCGACTGAGCCACCTAGGCGCCCCACATCATATTCTTTTAAATCAAAATTAAGGGGCGCCTGGATGGCTCAGTGGGTTAAGCCTCTGCCTTCGGCTCAGGTCATGATCTCAGGGTCCTGGGATCGAGCCCCGCATCGGGCTCTCTGCTCAGCAGGGAACCTGCTTCCCCTTCTCCCTCTGCCTGCCTCTCTGCCTACTTGTGATCTCTCTCTCTTTGTGTCCAATAAATAAATAAAATCTTTAAAAAAAATCAAAATTAATCAACAAGTATTTGAGTATTATATATAAGGGCCCACAGTAGGCCCTGAAGGAGATAAGTGGAATTCTCAAGCATAGGAGGGAATCAATATTTGCTATAAAATTTGTAGTTCATTGGGAGTCCATGATGGTTGTTACTTTTGTTGGTGGTGGTAGCAAAGCAAAGGAGCAAGTGAGGCTTAAGCAGGCAAGAAATGTACACGGCAGTTGCATTCCTATTACTCAATTCACCTTGCCTTCAAAATC
The DNA here is from genome assembly GCA_002007465.1 of Ailurus styani. Lineage (NCBI taxonomy): Eukaryota > Metazoa > Chordata > Mammalia > Carnivora > Ailuridae > Ailurus > Ailurus styani. The sequence continues at coordinate 3,011,294 of LNAC01000018.1, read as the reverse complement.
CATTAATTCACTCAACAGATGTCACTGAAGTGCCTGCTGTGTGCCAGCTACTATTTTAGGTGCTAGGGACATGGCAGTGAATATAGACACACACAGTTCCCCTCCCACATTACCTTATAGTTTAGTGGAGAGACAGATGAATGAGTGAAACCCATGATATATTAGATAGGGATAAGGGTTAGGAGAAAAATAAACAAGCTTGTATCTGTGGGTGGAGTGGGTTTGGGGCTGGTTTGTAATTTCCATAGTGTGTGCTAAAGGAAGGCTGCAGCTGGAAGGTGACATTTAAGTCGAGACCTGCAGAAGGCGCTCTTCTGGGGAGCGCGTCCATAGGCGTTCAGAATGGTCTCATGTTTGACATTCTGTCTCATGCTGTCCTACAATACAGCCTCCAACAAAAGTAGGCTGTCCTGAATCGCTGGTAATAGAATCATTTACCTTTATACCAACAAGGCTGGGAAAGCACCAAAATCCACATGTAGTATGTACTCAAGCTGACATCGAGGAGTTCGTGCTCTGAGACCTAAAGTTTCTCTTGTCTAAGACAGAAAAACATGCCAGCAGGGCCTATGGTGCTTCCATGTCTGCTAAGTGTGTGTTCGAGAAAGGATCAAGCCTGCTTTCCTTATCAAGGAGCAGAAAATCATTGTGAAAGCACTGAAGGCACAAGCAGAGTCAGAAAGCTAAAAAAAAAAGAAAGAAAGAAGAAAGAAAGAAAGAAAGAAAGAAAGAAAGAAAGAAAGAAAGAAAGAAAAGAAGAAGTTGTTTCTGAGTAATAAAACCACACCATCACCAAAAAGGACCTGTAGAATGTGAGGCAGTGAACCATCTGGATACCAAGGCTAAGAGCAATGCATGCAGGGGGAATGGCAAATGCAAAGGCCCTGGGGTGGAATGCCAGATGTGTTCAAGGAACAGTGAGAAGACTAGTGTGAATGAAGGAGAGTGGTAGATGAGGTCTGAGAGTCCAGGAAGTGTCGGGAGCAGAATGTGTGGAGTTTTATAGGTCAAGGAAAGGATTTTAGTTTTTACCCTGCATAAGTTAGGAAGCCATCTCAAGAATTTTAACCGAAGGAGTGACTTGATACAACCTTGGCAACTGGGTTGAGAACAGAGTAGTGGCAAAGGTGGGAAGAGAAGGTTAGGAGACAAGTGCAATGATACTTTGGACTGGGGTAGCCCCTGTGAAGAGGTAGGAAGTGGTCAGACTCTGGGTTAAGAGTTCAAGATTAACAGCAAGGTAAAAAGAGATGAAAGAAAACCTCTGTGATTTATAATAGCAAAATGTATTTTCCTCATTAAAAAAAAATCACTTTACAACAACAACCATAAATAACCCGCTTTAAAACTGGGCAAAGGCAGGAGCCCAGGTGGTGCAGTCAGTTAAGTGTTCAACTCTTGGTTTTGGCTGGGTTCATGATCTCAGGGCTGTGAGACAGAGCCCTGTGTTGGGTTCTGTGCTCAGCACTCAGCACAGACTCTGCTTGAGATTCTCTCTCCCTCTGCTCCTGCTGTTCATGATCTCTCTCTCTCTCTCTCTCTCTCTCAAATAAATAAATCTTTTTTAAAAAAATGGGCAAAGGAACTAAGTAGATAGTTCCCCAAAGAAGATATATAAATGGCCAACAGGCAAATGAGAAGATGCTCAACATCTCTAATCGCTAGGGAAATGCACATTGAAACCACAGTGAGATACAGCCTAACATCCAATAGAATGGCTAATATAAAAAATACAGAAGATAACAAGTATTGGTGAAGATGTGGAGAAATAGGAACCCTTGTGCATTGCTGGTGGGAATGTAAAATGGTGCAGTCATTGTGGAAAACAGTATGGTGGTTCCTCAAAATATTAAAAATAGAATTACTGTATGATCCAGCAATTCCACTTCTGGGTATATATCTATCCAGAAGAACTGAAAGTACAAATTGAGTTGGTTTTCCCCAGAGTACTGTGAATTAAAAAGCTGTTTAAAAAACGATAGGTTCATAGAAAATCTCTAGTTTTGTGGTCTATTTTCTCAAATAATAGGAAATGAACTTTCAATGAAACCTAGATGGTGACCTTGGGCACACTGTTTACTTTTCACGGGACTGAGGGCAATTTCAGAATATCTGGAGCATCTGATTAAATGAATTTCTACCTAAGCTATTAAACCTACAATAACTAAAAAGAGTTAATTTATCTCCTACACGGATTTTCAAATTAAATACAAAAGAACGGCAGAGAAAAATATGCACAAAATTTTTTGGTATTATACTGAAATTAATCAACATTTAAATCATTTCTTCTCTCGAGTGAATAAACTGAGTGTTAGGGGGAAAATGTTGCTCCTCTCCCACCGAATTTATACAAAATTCACCCAAAAGTAAAGCGACATGTGCACCTTCATTAGCAGATTATGGACCAACCTACAGGTTGCAATTTCTAAACAAACTTTTATTTAGGCACCATAGATCACCACAATTGTGCACTTGAAAATCTGAGGTTACCAAGGCATTTAAAAACAACCCAAGGTTATTGCTACTGCCTGAGATATCACCGATTGTGTAAACACTGCTATCTAGTTGAAATTTATGGACGAGACCGGATATTTTCTGCAACGACTTAATAAGAGAACATGATGCCACTTATGCAGCGGTCCCTTGGCAGTTGAACTCTTACCTGATTTTTTTTTTTTAACTGTTGCTTTTGAACAGAGAGCTGTTTGCTATTTCAGGGCAATTGTGGGGTAAAACAAAAAGAATTCATACACTCTTTGCTAATGTAAGAGGAAGCCGACCTTCTGCATCTGCGGCGTGGAAGAAGGAAAAGAAACAGAGAAGCCCTTTTTGAGTTCTTGCCTTGCTCTCCCTGATTTGATGCCTTTAACGCGGGTCGGGAAAGGCAAGGAGCGTCCCTCGGTCGCCGCGGCCGGCCACAGGACGACGGAGGTCTCCCGCGTGGACAAGGTCTGCCGGCCCTCGTCCACGTCCCCGCACTTTGCGCGAACTCCTCGGGTCCCGCCCGCCGGGCCGTGGGGGCGGGGCTGGCCGGGAGCTGCCCTTTTCCAACATGGCGCCGCGGGAGGCGGGTCCCTCTCGCCGGCTCCCGGGGTTCCGGTGCCGTGAGTTTTGGTTCCGGAGTAACAGTGCCCTCGCCGCGCCTTCCTCCTCCTCCTGCCGCCGCCGCTACCGCCGCCGCCGGAACGTTCGGCCTGGGGCGGCCGGGGTTGAGCCCGTGCGCGCCGCGCCCTCTGACTCGGGGTGGGGAACAGGACTCGCTCCCCGATCCTCCGACGGAAGGCCCTCCTCAGCTTTCGCATGCCCTGGGGGCTCCGGGGCTCCTTCCAAACAGCCCCCGACTGAGTCCCCTCCAGTCGGGGACCCTCCACTCTCCACGGAGAAGTGGACACCTGCCGCTCTAGCGCCCTTAAACGGGGTCGTCTCCTCACACCCACACAGAGGGCAGAGAACTTCACGATCCCGTTTCGCCCAGTTTTCCAACTCCAGAGCCTTCTGATCTCCGCTAGTTTCTACCGGCTCTTGCCCCTTGCCTCGTCCACGCTCATAGGGAGGCAGCTCCGACCCCAGACAGCCTGGGTCTGGCTCGGTGCCTGCGGGCTCCTTCCAGACCACCCCTCCTCTCTACTCCCCCCCGACCCTCTGTCCTCTTTCCCTCACTCCCCTTGTCACCTCTTGGAGCCCTCGCTTAACCGGGATCCAGTGGGTACCTCCTACTCCAGGATGTGAGCCCCTGTAACCTGTAATGCTGTGGCTGGCCCTTGGCCCCTTCCATGCCATGGAGAACCAGGTGCTGGTGATTCGTATCAAGATTCCAAATAGTGGCGCGGTGGACTGGACAGTGCACTCCGGGCCGCAGTTACTCTTCAGGGATGTGCTGGTGAGTGGCATTTCAGTCTCCAAATCCCATTGAGGAGGGCGCAGGGATTTGTGGGGTAGTCAGCGCCGTAACCACTGAATCCGAACCTGGTGGCCCGAGCTAGTGGAGGTGGCCATTGCTGGCCTCCTGTGAGGGCAGTTTTATTGCTTCGACGACAGGCACTGATTAATTGCATGAACTGAAATCTGGCAATTGTGCAGGGCCCTGGGGAAATAGAGATAAATCAGATTGAACCCCTGCCCTCAAGGAGCTCACAGCCTGGACTGGGACATACACACAGAAACAAACCAACTGGATGCAAAAAGCTGAGTCTAGAAGTTTTTTACCCAAGTGTTTCTCGGAATGTCCCTGGCCAGATTCCAGCCATGCCTTTCTACAGAGTTCCCTGAACTTGGTGACTACTGGGGAAAGGGAAACTAGGCAGCTTGAATTTACCATGTTTCAGCAAACTTTAGGTGTCATTGGTTTTAAGATACTATTTTAGGTACCACTCAGAAAGAAAAAAATACCACCTGTTAAACTGTGACCTGCTCCACATTGTAAGAAAGTATTCGCCCAATTTCAGAGATGCTAACGTTGGGGGAAAGGGTGAGTCTTGGAATCAATGCTGTGTCATTACTCTCACGGTGCTTGGAATGTATTGCAAATAAAGTCATGGGGTGTGAGAGCAGATTGTAACCTTGGCAGTGGCCTTTTGAGACCTCTTACCTTTTTTGAGATAGTTACTGAGGAGTAGTGAGGTGGAATGGCTTCTCCAAAGCTCTGTTGTTCATGAGTGGGAGAGTCAGTACCAGAACTCAGATTTCCTTACTTAGTAATTTTTTTCCACAAGCAGTGCCATTTCTCATCTTTTAGCACACATTTGAGATAGCCAGAGTCCATTGTGCCCATTTTATATATTGAATAATTGAGGTATGAAAAGCAGCACTGACATACCCAGAAGCATGTTACAGGTACCAAATCTATGGTGCAGCTTACCTGCAAGTTAAGATGGGGCAGAGCAGAGCTTCTTGGGAGGAGGGAGTTCTCTGATGTGATCTTTTGGGTAGTCGTAGGTGACTCCATCAAAATTTGATTCCTGTACCTATATTTTGAATTCTGGATGTTACTGACCAGCCAGAACATCACAGATTTTCAGGTGTCTGGGCCAGGAGTCCCAAAGGTGGAAAGAGCCAGCAGCTTCCAATTTTGTACACAAAATGTTGCCCTTCTCTTTGCATCTGGAGTTCATACACTCACATGCGTATAGATTTCCTCCTGTCTGACAAGACCCAAACTTTTTAGCATGGTCCTCTAGGCCCCCTAGACCTGTCTGTTACCAGCTCCATCTCTCACCACACCCCTGGGAGCATCTTGTGCTCCAGGTACATAGAACTAACCTTGAGTTCTCCCAGGCTGTGTCCACTCAGTCCCTTTCTTCAGCTGGCCAACTCCTACCTGTCGTTCAGAGCCCGGCTTCACTTTTCCTCTACCTTAGTCTATGTGCCCATCCTCTGTGTTCCCACAGCTTCATTCCAGCAAAGCTGTCACAGTTTTGTCTGTCTCTCCCACTAAAATGGTAAACTTCTGGAGGGGATGGACATTTCTGTCTCCTCTGTTTCTGGAGCTTTTAGCATCCCAAAATATTTGTTCAAATATTTCAAAGGGAGTGTCAAAGAAGATGTGTGCAGTTATGGTTTTGTGGACCAGTCTACTAGGTTTTGAATCTAGAAACATGGGTTTAATTGCAAGCATTCCCACTAACTAGGCAAGTCACTCTGTCTCTTTTAGCCTCAGTTTCCTTACTTATAAAATAGGGACAGTACCTGTCTTAAAGACTTGCAAAGATTAAATGAGATCGTGCCTGTGATGAGAAAGATGTGAGCTTTCTTTCACTTTGCTCATTTGAAATAACAGAAGGTATTATTTAAAATAGAATGGCGCAGTGTTTAAAAACACAAACTCTGGGCCAGACTCCCTGGGTTTGTTTATTTTTTTAAGATTTTATTTATTTGAGAGAGAGAGAGAGAGATACAGGTAGGCAGAGAGAGAGGAGGAAGCAGGCTCCCTGCTGAGCAGGCAGCCTGAAGCAGGACCCGATCCTAGGACCCTGAGATCTTGACCTGAGCCAAAGGCAGAGGCTTTAACCCACTGAGCCACCCAGGTGCCCTGACTCCCTGGGTTTAAATTGCAAGCCTTACCAGACTTACCTGGGGCAAGTGTCTTCTGTGTCTCAGTTCTTCATCTGTTTAAAAAAAAAAAAAAGTGGAGGGTGGGGGATAAAAATAGTGCCCACCTGATAGAGTATGAAGACTACTGGAGTTGATATTCATAAAGCACTTAGAACAATCTGGAATGTAGTGAGTGCTTTACAAGTATTGTTGTTACAACATAAAGAACAGGGCCTGGGTCTTTTGCTTCTCAAGCATCTCTCAATGGTCTCTCGGCTCCAGGCTGACGGGCCTTAAAGTAAACTTTGGACAAACGGTCCCACCATCTAGAGCTCAGAGTGCCATATGTCTTCACACGTGCATACGCACAGGTAAGCCCAAGTGGAGCATTCTTTGTCAGGAAGGCCTGATGAGGAAAGGCCTTTGTTAGCAATGGGCGCCGTGCTCTCTCCTGTGCTCCTGAGAGCAGGCTCTGTGAACTGCATGCCCAGATCGAGGACATCTGTGATCTCTTCTCTAGGGTCACCTCATCTCTTCCTCAAGAAATTGGCAAAAAAAAACAACAGATGCCTCAGCATCTTTGGCTTAGAACCTTAAAATTTAAAGCCCAGTGAAATCTGGAAGCATCCCCTTTGTCTAATATAACTCTTCACCCCAGTTTTCAAATGAAAGAGCATGCACCCCAGAGGGGGAAAATGCTAAAGCCACACAGCTTGTTTTGGGCTGGACCGGACACAGAAGCCAGAAGCGGTCTGTGGTCACTGAGTCATCTGTACCTGAGCGTGCTTTGGATGTGGGGCTGTGGTTGAGGTCTCTCGTCACAGCTCCATCAAGTAGCTGGGAGACCATTGAGAAGTCACTTGGCCTCTCTGAAGCTTTGTCCTGCGTCTGAATAATTAGGGGCTGACTGCAGTGTGAAGTAGGCCTAGCTGGTCTCCAGGGACAGAGACATTTGGTGATGTGTTTTTCAGCTTTCTGTGTTCTGTTTCTTGTAGAGACAGCCCCCAGTTTTGGTAAGATTGTACAGGAGATCTCAACTAGGCAGTGGGAGGAGAGAATGTTCCTCTTATTCCTCTTGCTGTTTGAATCCTGTCTCCTAATTCCCAGCTCAGATTTCCCCTCACCTGTGAAATTTTTCTCTAAACTGAGCCCTTGATTTTTTCCTGCCTCCTGAGTTAGCAAATACTTATTGGCTATTTCTGTTTTTTTTTGGCTCTTATCATACTGTGAGTGCCCTGTTTCGTTACTCTTTTAGGTTTGTCTTTATCTCTGTGGCCTTATTCTTCTGTAGCCTACAGCTTTGTGATCTTTTGCTCCTGGCGCGTTGTAGATGCTTAATTATACTTTTGCCCCATCATATAGTTGATGGATTTATTAAAAGCACAGAGAAGAAAAGGATGAAGAAATGATCACCATTAAGATGCTTAAACTTAAGTTTTCTTTTGAAACCTTCTTTAGGTAAATGTTAGGTTGAGAATAAGACAGGGGTTTTTTTGGAGGAGGGAATACGTCACTTAAAATATAACTGGAAATATATATATAAAATTATTAAATGTGCCCTGCTTAGAAATTACCAGTAGGTATTAACTGATTTTGAAGCTTTTTAGCCCTTTGGCTTTATAATAAGCCCCACTTTATTTGCTTTAACAAGATGGTTGATTGCGTTCACATGATTCTCATGATTCTCTCAAGCAAATTTGCTTTTTCTTTCTCCTTTTCCCCACACTAGGTGTAAAAGCTGTGGGGCTCCTTGTTTATGTTGATGGGCAAAGGATGCCATTGCTGCCGGGGCGAGGTTTTCAGCTAGTTATTAGAAATTTGCTGCTTGATGGGTTCTGCTATTCGTAAGTAGGAAGTATCCTAAATTAGTCTGCTTTTACTATAGAGTTCACGTCTCAAGATTGAGAAGATCAGAGTTCCCTTGAAATAACCAGAAGTAACCTCAACTTGAAGCGTTAGGGATAGAGTCTCCCAGCTTGTTTTTAACTACACTACTAGCTAGAAAAGCTAGTAAATGCTCAGTAAATGCTATGGAAAGATGATGTAAGTGAATGAATGACCATCCACCACTCCTTGGGTGCTGAAATTTAGGGTTTCGTTGTGAGGTAAGCTTTGTAACGTTCCAGTCATCAGTGACTTATTTTATTTAACAGACACTCATGTAGCACTCACCATGTGCTTAGACACTCTTCTAAGCCTTTTGTAAATATGAACTCATTTAGTCGTATGAGGTAGGTGCAGTTATGATCTCAGTTTACACAGAAGAAACTGAGGCACAGAGAGCCTCAGTCACTCAGCTACTGAATGGCAGAGCGAAGGTCCAGCCTTAGCAGTTTGGCTCTCATCCACATAGTCAGGCTTTACACTAGCTGCCTGTTTAGTTTATTGCATACTTGCTCTACAGTTTCCATTTACCTGTCAATAAGTCCTTCCTACCTACAAGTATGTTGAATTTCTTTAACACTAAAGTTTTTATAAATACTTCCTCAGAGTTGATGTTTCGTTGGCTAAGACTAGAATCAGAAGGAAAAAAAATCACCTCCTTTGGCTCTAATGAGCGAGGGCTGCCTCAGATAGTTCTCTTTGATCAATTTTATATGCACAGATTTATTTTTCAGGGAAAAAAAAAGGCAACGTAGAGGCAAGGTTATTATGCAAATTTCCACTGCAGCAAAAGCTTCTGAAGAGCTGCCTTTAGAAGATAGTTGCAGCCGCCACTCTGCTCAGTGCCCCGCTTGGAAGGGCTGTGGGCTCCCTGCTGAGAACTACTGCACGCAGCTCTGTCAGCCGGCTGCCTGGTGCCAGTTCCTGGCAGAGCCCAGGAGGGACGTTGTGGCAGAGCTCCGCGAGAGTCGCGAGGTTTGCAGACCATTTGGGTTAGGCTGGACGTAATGGAGGGTCACTTTTCCCAGAACTGGCTATTTCTTGAAGATGTTCCATGCCTCTTTAACTAAGCTTTATCTGTAGACTGATTTTCAAGATTGCAACTTTATGCGTTCATTTAAACATTGATAGGAGATTATATACCTTAGACAAAATTTTTTTGTAGGCTAGATTTAACTCTCTTCTGGTGTCATTAAATGTATGTTTTCCAGTTGCTTAAGAGTAAAGGTTGATAAAAATTGTTTGTATCACCTGTGGCATTGTAGGTTAATATCATCATTGGAATAATATATCATGGAAACTTATTTTTCTTAACTCTTTGCACTATGAATACAAGGTGAGATGTTGCTAGTTACATATCAGAAACTACATTTGTTGTCTACAATGTGCTAGGCTAACTTATGTTTATTATTTAAGTCAATCCTGTATTACCTCTGTGAGTATTACTAGACCCATATTGGAGGATAATCAAATAGAGGTTCAGAGAGGTTAAGTAATTTGTTTGCAGTCACATAGCTAGTTAAGTACAGAGCTGAGATTCAAACCCAGGCTAGTCTGACTCTAAACACCTTTCTATTGGTAGTATATTCCACAGCCTTCCATAGAACAAATTGTGTGTGTGTTTTAAATACACAAACAGTGTGTATACGCTGTTGAATCAAGAGTGAAAGATTATGATATTAATACAGAGTGGATTTGGTAAAGAACTGCCCCCCCCACCCTGCCCCCAAATAGAGATTTAAACTCTGGGCTTACATTGCTGGGCTAAGTGTGATTATGAACTAATGTTTTTATAATTTATGCCAACATTTCAAAAATCTTTTTCAGGTTCTCATATTTCCTCTAGGATTTGCCACATGTTAGCAATAAAGAAGATGGCTAATTGTGTTTCTTTATTCTTTCTTTGTTTAGGATGTGATAGGCCAGGTTCTGCCTGAAGCAACAACCACAGCATTTGAATGTAAGTCTGGCTTGTATACTTTCTTGACTGTTTCTTTCTGCAGTAATTTTTCAAAGGGTTTATGGGTTGCATTACTTTAGAAACTGACGAAAACAGATTATTTATGATCATCATATGGTACATTTAAATATTTATAAATTAATGCAAGTTTAATGATGATACTGAACTGAGTAATATTTTCTTATTTAATCATATCTTGGGTGTGCATATTTCTATAATATAGCTTTAATTACCAACATGACCTTTATCTGCTCTTGCTCCTCACTGTAATAATGTTGTGGGACAAAATGAAACGTGTAAACTACCTGTAGGCCAGTGATTATTGATTAAGAGATTATAATCCATTGCTGCTTTAAAACAGCAACAGAGTAGAGCTTTTAGGTGAGCATTGCTTGGAATGATTCTGTTTTAGCGGGGCTTGGTATGGCCAGTACATGATGACAGGAGCCCTTCAGGTCTTGAGTCCCTCCTCCTTACTACCCACCCCTGCCCCATAGTTGGCTTGGGGATTGGGAGGGGCAGGATGGATTAGAAAACTAGTTTTGACATGAGCCAGGTCATTGCAGGGGATATTAGGGCCCAGGAATGTTAAGATGAGAGTTTAGTTCATAGAAAGGGGCTCTGGTGTTGAGAAGGATAGAGTTGAATTTTTAGCTGTGGTTCCCGTCTTTTTTTTTGAAGGTGAGGGCCACTTTTCCATGAGAAGATGTACGGTTTCTTCACATTATAGTATATTTGTTGTTCTTGGTTTTTAAGCAGATGGTTAGCAACAGTGAGTACAGTGAATCCTCTCTTTTATTTATGTTCTCTATAGAGGACAATTTGGCAGTACTTATTACCAAAATATAAAATGGGCAAAACCTTGGATTCAGCAGCTTCACATCTAGGAAGCTGTTCAACCGAAATACCTGCCCATGTGTTGCGTGCCCTTCAAACAAAATATTCATTGTGGAATTATTTTTCATAGGAGAAAATTAGAGGAAAGCTAAGTGCCTAGAATAGTGGATTAATAAGTTATCCATTATCTGAAGCAGCAATCAGTTGAACAGCAGCTAAAAAGAAGGAATTAGGATCTTATGCATTGGCCTAGAAAGATTTCCATGATATTTTGTTGAATAAACAAATAGTATGTATGGTATGAGTCCATTTTGTAAAATAGCTAATCCCTGCACCTCCCTGCTTCATGTCTGTATTGACAGACAAAGATCTGAAGAGTGCCCACCACAGTACCTTGCAGTGGTTGCCCCTGGAAAGTGGACTTGAGCGTTAGAATGGGGAATGGTTGGCTAAATGAGTATGGGTTTTCCTTTCTGTATTTCTCTATTATTAGAATATTTTCAACAATCATTCCGTGTATTTAAAAGTCACTTTGCATAGAACTCTTAAAATAATTAGTATTTTATTAACCCTACTCTATTCTATTTACTATTGAAAAGTGGTACATGTGTCTGAAATACGTATTAGTGTTGCAAGCTTTTCAGACCCTTTTTGATAAGTCTCTGGTGGCGCCAAGGGTTTCACGGACAGCCTGATAGTAAACATTTGTCACTGTTGCTAGGTGCTGTGCTAAGAACATTCCATGGTTATTTCATTTAATTTAACCTTCACAAGATCCCCATGAAGTACTTTGAAGGACTGTTTTGTTTTGTTTTTATTTTTTTAATTTAATTTAATTTAATTTAATTTAATTTAAATTCAGTTAGTTAACATATAGTGTCTTATTAGTTTTAGAGATAGAGGTCAGTGATTCATCAGTTGTATGGAACACCCAGTGCTCATTCCATCCAGTGCCCTCCTTCATGCCTGTCACCCAGTTACCCCATCCCCCTGCCTCCCTCCTCTCCAGCAACCCTCAGTTTGTTTCCTATGATTGAGAGTCTCTTTCGGTTATTAGCTCCATTTTAGTTGAGGAAAGGACATCTCCCCCGGGCAGCTTGCTCAAAGTCTAGTGAGTGGTGAAGTTTGAAAGTGGACTTTCTCCTGTGGACTCCAGAGTATGTATACACTCTCAGCCACTTTTGACACTTATTCTGTGAGTTGTAATCATTCTTGAAGTCACTTATTCTGATTGTTCATAAGTGCATCAGAAAAGAAGTGTGTTAAGTATGGTTTACATGGCTTATGGGTTTTCATGGCTTAGGAGTTTACATGGCTTATGGGTTTTCATGGCTTATGGAACAACTCTTGAATAAATAAAGCTTTAATCAAAGAAATATTTATGGTAATATATTTAATACTGAAAAGCATACCTAACACTAAGAGAAAAAATATTTAAATTTCTAGGTTTAAGTTCTTAGAGAGGTTGCTCCTTCTTTACAGAGAGGAGGGTAGCAGCTCTATACCCCTCTGTGTCATGACCAGTTCTAGGCAAAACCAAAACCAAAAACAAAACCCCAAAACATAGACAAAATAGTAACAGTTCATATTTCCTTTAGTTTAGATTAAAATCCTGGCCTGGCTTTTTTCATGATTGCTCTAGGATGACCTTGTGTTTTGACCCAAAGATCTGAACTAATAAGTGGAATCTATGTAGAAGAAATACTTGGAAAGATGTAGTTTGTAAACTACTTTGCTAATGTTTTAGAGCTATGTCAGTGGTGTATAGCTATGATGGAACAACTCCCAGATAAATAAAACTTTGATCAAAGATGTATTTATTGTAATATAGTTGATATTGAAAAGTATACATAACACGAATTGATTTCTTTTGCAAAAGAGATGGTGTTGTATATAGTGATATGAATTAAGCAACAAGAGAAAGGGTGTTGTCAAATTTACCAAGGAAATGAGTTGATAAGTGGAAAGGAGAGGGGAAGGTAATGGTACAGATTCTTCAGTTCTGAGAAGTGCCATCTATTGGTGGAGCCTCTGACCCCACCCAGATGGGGTTAATCTCTCTCCACACCTTTGCTAGGTCAGGTAATGCATTGGGCCCGCCTTCCAATGAGCTGTGTTCATGTTTCCCTTCCTCACTAGATTTTGAATGACTTGATGACAGGTACCATGTTTTATTTCACTCGTGTTCTCTTCTTAGTGCTTAGCTTAGTGCCTTGTGGGAACACCCTTGCTGAATAAAATGGAATGTTGTATGTCCATATTCAGATGAGAATTTGAAAATTAATGTGACCTAAAGCCAAGTAAATCATTTGCCTTTTTTTGGCTTATTTGTGCTCTTGCCCAGGCAAGGGATATAAATTGACTGGTAGTGGTAGTGGAACAGTCAGGCTCCAAATTCGGATTCTCACGCTTGACTAGACCCTCTGTCCTGAGAAGGCAGAGGGTCTACAGTGACTCTATTCTTTCCTGTTTCTGTTCCTGGGAATAGTGTTTCTGAAGGGAGTTCGGCAGGATGAGGGGAGGCAGGTCCATTTGTGTGCTGAATTCACCTCTTAGACCAATGGCCGTAAACCTTTTTCATCTTACCCCTTTTATGTCTTTTCCCCCTTATAATTAGAGTGCAAATAACGATACTTTCCAATATCTAGTGTTTGATTTCTTTTTTAATTAAGAAGGTATAGGTGATTTTAAAAAAGAATTTAAGCAGCATAAAAATGAAAGGAAAACTAAAAGTCCCCATTTCCCCAGTTCCCTATTTAACAGTTTCTTCTGTATCATTATGGAAGTTTTCTCTGGATATAATTCGTACTCTACTGCAACTAATTCCCCTTGCCCCCACTTACGGTGTATATAGGACCTCTTTCCAACATCAGCGTGTGCAAATCAACTTCAGTCTTTCGGATGACTACATTAGACCTAATTTTATGTCCGTGGCTTAATTTATTTAACCTACTGATAGACCAATCTTAAGTTGTTAGCAGTTTTTTAGTATTAGAAGAAATGCTGCATTCAATGGCATTGCCTTATATCTTTTCACATTTTAGAAATATATTTGTAGGATAAATTCCCAAGAGTTGGAACTACTGAGACAAAGAGTACTCCTATTTTACATTTTAATAGCTATTACCATGTTGCTCTCTAAGGATAGAACCAATTTACACTCCCACCAACAATGTTCGAGAATGCCCATTTCTCTCTACCCTCACCAACTCTGCAAATTTTTTTTTATTAGCAAACTTCCTAGCCAATGTCAGTTTGAAAGGTGGAGGAGATGACTATGTTATTGTTTTATTTTGTATCAATTATAAGTGAGCTTGAGTATCTTTTCATTGGTTTTTGGTCATATGTATTTCATTTCTATGAACGATTTTGTCACCTTTGCCCATTTTCCTTTTAGGTTGTAGGTTTTGAATTGATTTAAGGGCTTTCCAATATTAAGAAAATTGGGGCTTTGTCTTACATGTTAGAGCTATTTTTGTCTAGTTTACTGTTTCCCTTTCAGCCAGCTTTGGTGTTTTTCCCTCTTCTTTTTTTTTTCCATGGAGAAGGTTGAAGTTTTTACATGGTCAGATTTATCATATTGCCCTTTTGGCTTCTGGATTTATGTCATTCTTAGAAAGGTCTTCCACATTCCAGATATTGAAAAAACATTCATCCATATTCTTTTTCGTTCTACTTTAATAGGATTAAGCACACACACATTAGGTATGTATATAAATACATACGTTCATATGTGTATTAGTGTGGGGTTTTTTTTCTGAAAAGAGCCTGCATTTTTATTACAAATGTCAGAAGATTTTACATTTTTACACGATCTCCAGTCTATTTTGATGAAAGAAGGAGTCAGGTGAGGAATCTAACTTTATTTTTCAAGCACATAGACAGCTGACTCCATACCAGTTATTGAATAATTTGTCTTTTCCCAGATATGAGAACACTCCTGAGACAAAGCTAAATTCCATTATCATAAAAAGGCTTGTATGTTTGCATGTGTGGCCCTACATATGCTGTAGGAGCTTGACATTCATATAGGCCCAGAGACCCCTGCTGATTTCCACAGTTTCATTAACAGATTAATGAGCACACCAACACACCAGGCGATACAAATCAGCTGTGCCACTAATGAGTTTCCTGGATCTGTTACATGTGCTCCTCTCCTTGGATTATCTCTACACAGGTGACTGCTGCAAAGTGACTGGTGGGCTGGTGGCACTGGGTGGTAAATTCTTACTGGTGATTAGAAAGATGCATTGTAAGTCTATGTAGATAAGTGCTGACCTATACCTACAAATACCACGTGGTCCCGCTTTCCCATGGCACTCCGATTTCATGTATTTTGATCTGTAGCCTTCATAAGTATCTTCACACTTGTCAAACCATGCCTCTGAGTTTTGGTTCGTAGGATATGGTTGTAGGATAAGTCTTTAATTATATCTTTCTTCAACCACGATCATTTTGTACTTCTCGTTTCAGTTGTTTTATGAATTTCAGGAAGATTATTTTGGGTGGAAATTTTAAAACCAGCTTATCATTTTTTTTAAAGATTTTATTTTTAAGTAATCTTTATACCCAGTGTGGGGCTTGAAATCATAACCCCAAGATCAAGAGTTCCACGATCCACCAACTGAGCCAGCGAGGAGCCCCCAGTTCATCATTTTAAATTTGGCATAATATGGCCATTTAAAGCAAAATTGCAAATTATATAAGTCATAGATTCTTTTTTTTTAAGATTTTATTTATTTACTTGACAGAGAGCACAAGCAGGGGGAGTGGCAGGCAGAGGGAGAGGGAGAAGCAGGCTCCTCGCTGAGCAGGGAGCCCGATGCAGGACTTGTTCCCATGATCCTGGAATCATGACCTGAGCTGAAGGCAGATGCTTAACCGACTGAGCCACCCAGGCACCCATAAATTATAAATTCTGACAGCATAGAAAATCACTGTAGCTGATTACTAGAGAAATACCGGTAGGAGATAACCTTTAATGTCCAAACAGCAAAGGCAGTGTCATTAAGAATAGTTGGGTGAGAACGCGTTTTTGCTTTGGAGAAAAGTCTAAATTATAAAATATTTGGAAATCACAAATTATTTGGAAAAGATGAAATTTAATTTTCTTAAACTCTGGTATGTGTAAAAGATAAGTGGTTGCTTATGAGTAAAACTAAGTAGGTTAATTAAAAAATCGTAACTCACAATAGTACACAGTCTAAAAATTATTTAACAGGTAAGAATTCATTATGCATCCTAGAATTTGAGACTATTTTAAGAGAGTTTTAATTTATTCAAATTTTGGTTTGCCGTATCATCCATGTACGGCATCCATCCACATCCTTTTTAGTCTTATGAGAATAGTTGCTTTATTAGTAGTCTTGTTATTTTGCATGCAAATTAGGAAGTTCAAGTCCTTCATTCAAGTGCCAGGCTAGTAGTTGTTCCTCAAGGGCGCTAAACAATACCGCTGGTTCTTGAGTCTCTAGAAACCCTATCATAGTACCTGGTACATAGTAGACATTCAGTATGTTTCTGGAATGCATGGATAGTTGAAGGAGTGAAGGACAAGCCTTTCTGTATCTCATTCATCAGAAAATCCCATTAGCTCTGGCTTTAAAATATATCCAGCATACGATGACTGCTCAGAATCTCAGCTTGGTTTAGGCCACCATCATCTCTCACCTGGACTAGGATGGCAGTCTCTCCTAACTGGCCTCCCTGTTCTGCCTTTGCTTCCAAACAGCCTGTTCTCCAGACAGCCTGCACGTAGCAGCCAACGTGATCCTTTAGAAGTGAGATCACAACACTCAGCACCCTCCAGTGGTTTCTGTCTTAGGAGAAAAGCCAAGTCCTTAAAATGCCCTGCGTTTTAATACAGGGTCCTGCATTTTCTCATCTGCCCCCAGCTCTGCCACAGTGCTGCTTCTCTGAACTCCTCTCTTTCTCTCCCACCTCTCATGCTGTGCTAGCTACTCTGCCTTTCTTGCAGTCTCTTGAACATGCCAGGTATTCTACCTGCTGCATTAGCTGTTCCTTCTGCCTGGAACACCTTTCCCCAGATACCGGTTCAGCCCACCGCCTCATCCCCTTCAGTCTGTCTCAGCTAGACTATAAGTTCCAAGAGGGCAAGGCTTTTTTATAGTGGGCATTGACATATTTGTTGGAGAGAGGAAGGGAGCAAAGAAGTGAGGAAGGAATCAGGAGGCAGGACATGGAGCAAAATTAAAATGTATGGCTGAGAAGATTTGGCCAAAGAAACTGGGACTGCTGGTCCTGTCCAGTCTTAGATGTCATACCTGAGAAGAGCTCTATAAACTTGACAGCCTTTCTGATAATTTCTTGTTGAATGTCTTTCTAACCTCTGCAGTTGTGTTTGCATTTCTTTCCTCTTGTCTTGGGAAAATGCTTTTGCTGTAGTTCTAATTGACTCACCTGGCACTGAAGGAATGTGACAAATGACATATAATATATTGCCTTAACTTTCTGTTGCTCTTTGTAGAAGCTAGGTTGTTTCTCCTGAAAGCCCGTGTGAGCCCTGTCATTGCAGTGGGTGCTGTGTGCCCGAGAGCTCCCTGGCGTCTGCCGGTTGCCTGCTGTTTACCTTGATAGGCACTGTGCTTGCCATTCTGACCGCCCCTTACCTGAGGCTGCCTCTCCTCTATTGGGCCTTTATGTTCCTCCTCTTGGTTTCTCTTTTGGATTGCATGTTGCTTCAAATAAAATTGCTAACAACATATGGCCTGTTATGATTCTCTTTTCCCAAACTCTGCCATTTTGTATATTTGTGACACACTGCAGATTTTGTGAAGATTGCTTCATAATATTTGTTTACCATCTGCTGCACTCTATTTGGTATCTTGCTAGGATTTTTTCCTCCATTTTAAGTGACATTAACAAAATCCAGCCAGTACATAGACTTTCTGGTTCTACTTTTGCTTCCCTAATGTGCTGGAAAATCATATTACTATGCTCCAGGCAACTAGAGAAGTCTGGAATTCTCATTGTGAACCAGTGTATCAGATCTATTGCATACACCACCCCCTCCTTGGTCATATCTAGTAATGCTTTTTTGGTCAGATGGTAAAGAACCTCTATGTATAAGACAAAAAGTTCAAATTATTTTCTCTACTTCTCTTTACTTAGTACCACTACTTTCAAGTGTTCTTCAACAACATATTTATAACCTTGAAACTCTTTGTGCCACTTTAGTAAGTTTTTACGATTTGCAGTCCCATTTAGTGTTCATTTTATAGCTAATCCAGTTTGATAGGCAAATAGCCAGAGTCAGCTAGAAGGGCTGTGTGTGTCCCAACTTTCAACAGAGAACTATTTTAAATTATTGTTACACTAAATTGCTTTGTATAACTATCTACTTTATCCTTCAATACTTCTAATACCTGTCAATTCATTGTCTTTTAAAGATTATTTATCTATTATTAGAGAGAGAGAGGGAGGGAGAGCACCTGTGAGTAGAGGGAGGGGCCGAGGGGGAGGGAAAGATTCTCAAGCAGATTCCCCACTGAGCATGGAACCTGACTTTACTTAGCATAATGCCCTCCGCAGGGTTCATCCAGGTTGTTGCAAATGGCATATGTCTTTCTTTTTCATGGCTAAGTAATATCCCATTGTATATGTAGACCACATCTTTAGCCATTCATCTGTTGGTAAACACCTAAATGGTTTCCATATCTTGACTATTGTGAATAATGCTTCAGTGAACACAGAGGTTCATATATCTCTTTGAGAGAGTGATTTGGTTTCCTTTGGATAGATGCCCAGAAATAGAATAGTAGGTCGCATGGTAGTTCTGTTTTAATTTTTTTTGAGGAACCTCCGTACTATTTTCCACAGTGGCTGTGCCAGTTCACATTCCCACCAACAGTGTGCAAGGGCTCCCTTTTCTCTACATCTTCACCAACAGTTGGTATTTCTTGTCTTTTTGATGATAGCCATTCTAACAGGTGTGAAGTG
The DNA here is from genome assembly GCA_002007465.1 of Ailurus styani. Classification (NCBI taxonomy): domain Eukaryota; kingdom Metazoa; phylum Chordata; class Mammalia; order Carnivora; family Ailuridae; genus Ailurus; species Ailurus styani. The sequence continues at coordinate 2,992,624 of LNAC01000018.1, read as the reverse complement.
ATAGCACATAATGGTTTTGATTTGCATTTCCCTGATAATGAGTGATGGTGGGCATTTTTCATGTGTCTCTTGGCCATCTGGATGTCTTTGGAATATATTGTCTTTACAGAGAAGTGTATTCTCACTTAAGTGTCAAGGCAAATACATGGTTTGACTGCCATCACAGGGATAGATAGCTTGGGTTTTATGTTTTGGCCAGAATCATCAGTCTTTTCATAGGTGTGATTACTTTTCCAACTCAAATTCCTCTTTGACAAGAACAGGAGTCTTCATTAAAACTACTGATCACAAATAGCAAATAGTCTATCAGTCCCCCAAAGAGCAATTTGTAAAGAAAACCAATACCTACATAAAATGGAGTCTCTTAATAATCCATAAGAACCATTAATCACTGGGTCATGTAAGTCTGATTTTATCCCCAGGCTTTATTAGAATGCCTCCTTCAACTTAACCAAAATCTTTCCCTCAGAAAGATTGTCCCGTATGGAACAGCGCCAACAGTTTACCCCTAGGTTGGCTATTCGGGCCTTTTGGCCTCAGTTTTCTGGCCATTTAAAGCCAAGTGTCCTTATAGTGTTTCATAGCTGCTTTTCATGGAACTGCTAGGCAAGAAATTATTCTAGTAGCTGACTTCCCTCACAGGTTTTTTGTTTTGTTTTATTTATTTATTTATTTTCCTGAAATAATCCCTCATTTCATGGAATTCCAGAATCTTCTGTTGTTGTCGTTGTTGTTTTTAATTTATTTGACACAGAGAGAGAGAGAGAGAGAGAGCACAAGTAGGCAGAGAGGCAGGCAGAGAGATAGGAGGAAGCAGGCTCCCGCTGAGCAGGGAGCCCAATGCGGGCCTCGATCCCAGGACCCTGAGATCAGGACCTGAGCTGAAGGCAGAGGCTTTAACCCACTGAGCCACCCAGGCGCCCCAGAATCTTCTGTTTTAAGAAACTTTAAAGGTTCGAGCTCTGGCTTTGAGAGCTTAGAGAACTCTTCTTATTGATGTGTTGTTCCTGATTGATAGAGACTGTGAATTAAATGATTTTCCTGGAATCTGTGCCCTCTCTTCACAAATTCTAAAAAGGGTTTTTGCCTGTTTTATTTAACTCCAGACACTTCCTCATCCCATGTGAATGATGCCTTATTGAGGTTTTGTGTATATTGAAATTTGAATATAAACAATTCCTTTAGCCACTGTCTCTGCAGCTAGCTCTGGTGTAGAAATAAGAGTTACAAAAAACTACTTTATTCAGGCTGGAAAGTTTACCCAGTCCAGGACTTCATCAAGAACAAATCACTGTAAGCCCACATCTAAACAGAGAATTTGACTTGCTTTTAAAACAAAAATGTGAAGTGTTTTCATGTGTGATAATGTGTAACATTATACTCTATACTATATCTATTTTTTCTTTGTTTCCTGCATTTGTAAGAAAAAATTTTTGACTTAACCTCGAAAATACTGGTTTCTAGAACTTATGTAGAAACTCCCCTTTGTTTCCAAAACTAGAATGGCATTTCTTTTTCTTCTCCAATTTAGTTTTATAGTGTCTACACTTAAGAAAGGAAGAAGGAGCTAAATTCCTATATAGTCTCTTATATATGTAATATTCTTAGTCCTCTGCTGTCTTTGTTACTGAAAGTGACCACTGTGTGCCTTTTATACTGAGAACAGGCAGCTCTTAGTAGAATAGTACAGGAGTGACTCTGGACAGCTCTTATTTATGTAGCTATTTAAATAGTGTGACTTGCTGATACTGATTTGCATTGAGTTCAGGAACTGTTTGGGAGTGAACCACACAACCCAGGATCCAGGAACAAATGCTTTGGAGAGAAACCCCAGTGTGAGCAGTTGGCTTGGTCACTGAGCAGGGTTAGCTCAACTGCTGGTTTCTATCATGCTGTCAGATGGATTGCTATTGGCTGCTGGGAGAAAAAGGAAGTAGCATTTTGCTCTGAAATGGGCTAATTAGGGAAGAATACAAGCTCCCTTCTAGGGTTTCCATGGCCTGGCCACTGAGAAGGGGGATATCTTCAGAACTGCCGCTGGATGGGAAGGAGGGCCACCAGGATGTGGTGGCCGAAGATCCCAGAGTGGGACTGAACTCCCCCTGTATTTTCAATAAGAGTTCCCAGAGCATGTCATGTAAGCTTGGTCTCTTTATGACCTGAGATTTGTCGGTTTCTCTAGGCCTGGGGTCAGGTTCTCTGCATCTGATTGAATCAGCAATTAGATACTCAAGAGTGACCATAAATAAATGAATAAATAAATAAATAAATAACAACACTGATGGTTTAACAAGTGCATCAGAGCTGCACAAATTGAGAGTGAGCCTGCCCCTTCCAAGTTGTCCCCAGGGAGGCTGTGTACTTCTTCCAACAATGCTACAAAATGCTCAGAATGTTTTTGGCATTTTTCTTTCAACCATACATTTAGAATCTATCACATAGGCTATTTTGTTGACAGATCTTTGTTTTGAGAGGGATGAAATAAATAGCTAACTAAATATTTAGAAATAAACAGAAGTCATTCTGAGTCGTGCCTGACAGATAGCATAGGTGAGTGATCAGGCAAGCAGTTCCATTTTGGGTTAAAAATGAGATCTGGTAGGGTCATCACCTGGCTCGCTAGGTTGGTAGAACATGTGACACTTGATCTCCGCATTGTGAGTTCGAGCCCAATGTTGGGTGTACAGTTTACTTCAGGAAAAAAAAAAACTATCAAAAAGAAAATGAGAGCTGATATTTTCACAGGGGTCTATCTTTGGGTTCTTAGAGCAGTTTTCAAAGAGGTATCTCAAAACTATTTTGAACAGAAGAAGCATCATGGAAATAAATTTTTGGATGTGGCTGCTTAAGATGATGCACTTGTTCAAATGTTCGCATTCTGGCCGTGTATTTTGTAAAGTCTATTTATCCTCCACTTTTAAGACTACCACATTTTTTCAAAATCGCATGACTAGCCATTTGAAGCTTGTTATAGTCAGAGTACCCCACAGAAATGGAACTGTTAGAAAGAACAAGCGAGCTGCCAGATAGAATGGGTTATGGGGATGACTGTGTTAAGAGTTGCTTTGCAAGTTAACCTTCTGCAGGATCCCTTTTCTTCTTCTGTGGAAGGGGGAGAATAATAATCAAGTCACACTGTCCACATCATAGGATCCTTGTGCAGTTTTTAAGGAGGTGTGGTGTATGAAGTACGAATCATGGTGCGTTGTGTGTAGTCGTGTTCAGTACATGTGAGCCATTTTTATCATGCCACTGTGACACAATACCTTGCCCGGGAGAGAGGAGGACTGGGCAGACAAGGGATAGGGTGCTGTGTGGGGAAGAAGAAAAGTACTGATGGTAGGACAAGGCTGGCCTCCTTCAGCGTGTAACATTCTTCACACCAAATTTGTTTATTCACAGTCCAGTGACACATTAACCTAGATATATGTCAGGCTTGACGTGAGCAGTATTTTAACTTGCAGCTGTCCCTGAAATTTTTGGCTCTTTATCGAGACTGCTCATATTCGGAACAACAAAAACCCCAACAAAACAAACCAATAACCTCAAGGTCCTCAAAAATATGGTGTTGAAGATTTGTCTCTCAAGTTGTGAAAAGCGTTCCCAGCTGATGTGGCTTTTGTGCATTTAAAAACTGCAAATCTCACCACTCACACTATGTTGCCTTTGAAACAGATGAAGATGAAGATGGTGACCGAATTACAGTGAGGAGCGATGAAGAAATGAAGGCCATGCTGTCCTATGTAAGTCTGTCACAAATGAGGACTATTGTAATGTAATCGTGGGGACTGTTTCTTGCATGGCAAAGACATAAAAGTAAAGCACAGCTACCATAACATTCTTCTGTAGGATGCATAAGGGTTTCAAGGATTTCCTTACACATTAAAGTTAAGGGCGTTCTTTTCAAAAGACACTTACTGATCATATCATGAACATTAAGAATAATGCATCTTAATGACTTTTGCATTAGGTATGGTGCAGACTAAATGGACTATCAATTTCCTGTATTTTTTATGCAGTACTTAAAGTAACGGCTCATTAAAAATGAACCCCTGGGCTCTAAAAAATTTTTCAAAATCTACTTTCAACTGGAGATCTCTTTCACCCTTCCAAACAGACTATAGTTATAGTGTAGCTGCAGGTTTAGTATGGATACACGATTTAAAATGTACTCAGTTATTTTATGCACTAACCACCCCCTTTTTTCCCCATCCTTAAATGAACTACAGGGTTACTTACTGAATCAGAATGATTTGAATATATCCTGAAATGACTTTTCTTTTGTGTTGCAAATTTCAGTGGAAATTTGCCTTAGCGTTAGTCTGGGACTGAGGTAGATAAGCAAGATAAGACAAAAGGGTACATACCTTCAACTTTAATACTAAGCCTGACAAGTCCAACTATGATGAAGAGGCACAGCTTCCCTGGGCCCTGATTTGTGCTGGCCTCTTACTGTGTTTTATTTCCTCTTATTCATCTTATTTTCTTTTATCTGAGTTTGTAATCTGTTTACAAAACCTTTTCTAGTGGCCCGGTAGAGAGAGCGCGAGAGCACTGGGCTCAGATCAGACCTCGGCTCTCCTCTGGCTTGCCGGCCTGAAGCAGATCACTTAACCTTTCTGGCTATTGCTGCCACATCTGTCAATTATGGGTAATAATACCCGTCCTTTCTACCACACAGGGTCATTATATGATCAAATGGGATAATAGATGTGAGAGACCTTTGAAAAGTTAAAAGTTCTATACAAATGCAAAGTGGTATTATGGTGGAAATGATGGTATCAGGGGCCCTTGCTTGTCCAGGAGGCTCCATTCGTACCCAACAGTGAGGCTGTAGGTTTTTGATGGACCTCAGCTTCCACCAGAATATTGTTTCATTGTAATGAAAACTGTAAAATATCTGTAAGGGTTTCCGCCAATAGTTTTAATTTAGGGTAGGAGGAAAGAGAACAAGAAGGATAGCATGATTAACAGAGCGTTGCATTCAGACCAGCACAGAGTAGGAAAAGTCAATTTCCCATTGACTTCCCATTAACTTATTTGAGAGTCTTTGTGCTCTGAGAATTTAGAGCAGGGCTCATCAGTACCTTGAAAGGCAGAGGAGAATTGTCTGCTGAAAGGTCTAGCACTAGTATTGATAGATTGGCTAACTCTCCTGGGAATGTGACATGCTTATTTTTAGAAAACACACACACACAGATAGGTTCTAGTTTTTCAACACAAATCCACTGCAGAGAGTACATTACTGACATCACTGTACTTCTCTTATGTCTCTGACATAGCCACACGCAAAGGTGTGCTTTCAAAAGCGTGCTTTTGGGAAGTTCTGACAAATTGTCCTTTTTGGGAAATGTTATGCGTATCATCATCGTGATAATAATCATTCCCATTTCTAAGTGCCTACTATAAATATACTAGATATGAAAGGCATTGGATTTTCTATGGTTTTAATAATGACTCGGTGAGGTAGATATTATCATCCCCATGTTTTAGATGAGGAAACAATGGCTGAGATATGCCAAGGTCTTAGGACTAGTGTGAATGTGAGCGTGGAGCTGAAGTTCAGCCTCTCCTGATGTGAAAGCTGATGCTGTAAGAGGTGTTTCATGCTGTTTCTTTCCCATCTACCTCCTTGCACATTCGTATGGGGAACTGTCTGTGTTGGCACCATTATTACGTTCTGGACGGTTTGTGTGTATGTGGTACCTTAGTTGAGGTATCTGTAGTATATATTCCGTATGATTTGTGCTTATTTTCTCAAATGCAGTGTTTATTTTTGTCTTGTAGGAAAATATATTAAGAGTACGTAATTGTCTTTAAACTTACAAAATTCGGAGATTTCGATAGGGCCACTTTTTAGTCTGAAAAGAAATCTTCTAGCTCATTGATTCCCCAAATCTGTGGATTTCATGAATTAATCAGTATTCACTTTTAGATAACATTTTATTTTGCCAAATAAACACATTAATAAAATAAATAATAAAAATTACCTACTGTTTACCATTATTTTACTAACAAAGAAAAGCAATAAGAGTCATTTAAAGATTAAAAATTATGGGCAGTACATAATCTCAAAAGCAAAAGTGACCATTAGAGTGAGTAGATTTAGGAGTCCCTGGATGACTTGGTCAGTGGAGTGTGCAGCTCTTGATCTTGGGGTTGTGGGTTCGAGCCCCACGCTGGGTATAGAAAATACTTAAAAATTAAAAAAAATAAAGCGAGTAAATTTAGTCTTACGTAAAACTCACTACATTCTTTTTTTTTCCCCTCGTTTTTAAAAATTGAAGTACAGTTGACATATAATGTTATATTAGTTTCAGGTGTACCACATAGTGAATTGATATTCTTTACTTTTATCAATTTGCAATGGGTGGTGAAGCCTTTTTTATGAATTGGCAGTGGTGCATGCATTGTGGTCTGGCTGATCAGGTCCAGGCTCTCTCATTAATTCACTCAAATATTTATAGATGGGAACCTGCAGTCCCCAAAGAATTTTAACTGATTCAAATAACTCTGATTGTGAATGTTTGAGCAAATCTTTTTAAATGAAAACATCCCTGAGAGAGAGAACAAGCTTTAAGTCATTTAAAGCCTAAATGGATTTTTTTCCTCTTATCTGTTAAGATAGTCCTACCGTCTTATACCCTTTGTTTATGTAGAGTCGGGCTCTGAAGAAACATTTAAAAAGTAAAGAGTAGGGGAAACTCTTCCTCTGAAAGCACACATAAAATTGGTTGGCTGTCATTTTGATCTGTCTTGGTTCTTTTCTTTAAATTTTATTTTATTTTATTTATTTGAGAGAGAGAGAGAGAGCACGAGTGGGGTGGGGAGGAGGGGCAGAGGGAGAGGAAGAAGCAGGCTCCCCGCTGACCAGGGAGTCCCCCCAAGCAGGGCTCTATCCCAGGACCCTGGGATCATGGCCTGAGCCAAAGGCAGATAGATGCCTATCTGACTGAGCCACCTAGGCACCCCTGATCTGTCTTGGTTCTTATGATTAAATTCCTCTGGGTTCCAGTTTGCCATAAGAAGAGCCATTTGGACCTAATCTCACAATAGATTTTGGTTGGTAGCCTTCAGTTGCTGATCTGTTATGAAAAATCTGCATGGTCTTTATTTTTTAGGTTCATTTTGACTAAAAACTTTTTGAATCCAGAATTTGGGTGATGGCTAGGAAAAATAATGAGATACTGATAGGTAACCCTGCATTTACTGTAAAAAGCAGCTGAGTTTCTCATTAGTTTCTGCAAATTTAGTAAATTTGCAGTCCCTTTATTATTTCTTTAAAATCCTTATGGGGAAAGCAAAACTAGAGACACTTTAACTGGAAATCCCATAATCATTCTTTTTCATTGATTACAAAGGTTAAATGAATAAACAACCTGGATCTCTGCGTAAAATCGGAAAGAAAATTTGCAACATCTGAGTTGGAACTTGCAGAATTACTTTTTTCCCCCTTGAATGCAAGCATTTTCTGGCTTTGGGCCAACAGAAGCATAAGTTTTTATCAGTAATTTAAATAGATTTTTGTACTAGACCTGAAAATGTTGCCTTTTTAATTGAAAACTTTTCAATTATTTAAATTGCTAGCAGCCTTAGGCTGTTAATTTTATGTGTGTCATAATAATGGCATACAGTGGTTTTTGATACATGTGATACGTGGAGTATCGTGGTGTCAAAAGGATTTGTCATGACAATAAGTTGTCGTGTGCTGTTAAATAATAACCAACATATTAAACCAAAGTCTGTTGTCACACATTAGTACCGTTTTATGTAAGTTATTTAGAAGTTGTATTCTTTTCTTCATTAGATATATTTTTAAGAGATAATGAGAAGAAAACAAAGCTATAATAAATTGTCTTTTAAGAAAATGTAAAGTAATTTGGTCTCCAAGGAGATATTTAATGTATTGAGAGAATCCAGCAGCCAAGTGTTATTACAGCACCATTGTGATCACTCTCTGCTTTTTGTTATGAGTTTGTGTTAATCAACAATCTGTTTTTATAGCGTACTTTCTTGTAAGTTATGTCGTTAGAATATTCTACTTCTGGGATCATGGCTTTTCCTCTGACACTATTGTATCTTTTTAATTCCTCCATAAAGTATTTTTTTAATTAGAATCTGAAATGCTTTATTAGAAAAAAAAGTACACCCAACCTACATATTCTGAAAACTAAATACCTGATCATTGCTAATTATTTAAAGGACCCTGTTAAATATTCCTTTAATATAGTTTACATTTCTGTTGATGTTCTTGTTTCCCCCTCTCATTTTCTGGGAAGATTAAAGATGGTGTGTCGTTTTTCTTCTGTCTTTTTGTATTCATTGTCTGGCAGTGCTGGGTTCATTTCCTTTCAGCACCAGCCAACAGTGCTGGGCCTTGTTGATTGATTCATCAGAAGCTTTATCTATCACTGAGACCCAGTTATAGGAGGGGTTATTTTAATGTTAACCTCGGCTTTTGGGTGACCTTTCATTAAGAAACTCAGCAGTACATCTTGCTTTTGTAAATGGATTCATAATTTTTTCTGCTAAATCCTGTGTCTAGTACAGGATTTATTACACCTGGTTCTCTCGATACTGAGAGTCTTGTGTGAGTGGAGCACAGTATTAACAAGAATAATTTTCTTCATTTTGCCCATTCTCTGCCTTTACACCATTTTTCCATGTTGCCAGAAGTCCATGGGATGAATTTAATTGTAATGCCTCACATTATAGCAGAGACCTTGTGTTTTAGTGGAGTGTAAGTATTCCCTTTGGTATACTTGACCATAGTGTAACTTTTTACATATTGGGTTCCATGAGGGAAAATACTCCTTGACCTCTGTAGCACCTTGTAAATTGGGATATGATTAGCTTTATCATAGTATACATAACCTGGAGATTGCCTCTAAAATCATATGGTTACTCAAGTGGAGTTGGAAGGGAGCCTTAGAAGTCTTGTCCAGCTGTTTCATTTTATAGATAAGGAAACTGAGGCCTTCAGAGGACAGATTTAGTTGGAGGTCACATTACCGGTGAATGGGAAGGCCTGGACACAGTCCCACCTCATTTGACCCCCCAGTCTCTTTACTTCTGGTGGTTTGAAATGATGGTTTTGTTTTGGCGTCTATTGAGGTCCTGCTGAGGAAGCTTTGCAAATACTACTTTTTTCCTGATATCAAGAAAGAATGCTATTTACTAGAATGTTAGTGTACCTGAGTGTGAATAGAATATAAAAAAAATGCTTTGTGGGTTTATGAAATTTTAATATTTTATTTATTTATTTATTTATTTATTTATGAATTATGAAACAGAGCACCTGTGAGTGAGGGGAGGGGCAGAGGGAGAGGGAGAACAAGAGAATCTCAGGCAGACTCCATGCGAAATGTGGAACATGACACGGCCAGATCTCAGGACTCTGAGATCATCATCTGAACCAAAATCAAGAGTCAGATGCTTACCTGAATGAGCACCCTGGGCTTTTGAAATTGTAAAGATTTTTGTCCTTATCTACAAGACTGAGTTTTTCCACGAATTTGTTGCTCACTTAGGAGTTGAACACTTAACAACACCAGGGCCTTTGCTATTAGGACGTTTTCTTCAAAGAGCAGGAGATTGGAGCTTATTTTACACATGGTGGTTTTTTTTTTTATTTTTGTAAAGATTTTATTTATTTATTTGACAGAGAGAAAGAGGTCACAAGTAGGCAGAGAGGCATGCAGAGAGAGAGGGGGAAGCAGACTCCCCGCTGAGCAGAGGGCCCGATGTGGGGCTCAATCCCAGGACCCTGGGATCATGACCTGAGCTGAAGGCAGAGGCTTAACCCACTGAGCCACCCAGGTGCCCCACATGGTGCTTTTAAATATGCTCCATATTAAGTAGGTTCGACTTTGAACTTATTTTGTATGTGGCAACATCAGTTCAGTGCAGTTCATTGGAACAGCTGATAATGCCATATATTCTGGCAAGGTGGGGAAATGGCATAAGGAGAGGTGAGCTGAATGAAATAAATAAATGGTTTTGGAACTTACTCTCTTCCTCTTTTTTTTACTCAAATAATCACATGCTCTAAGCTGTAAGTTATGTTTTTGTTTTGTTTTCTCATCCTAGTCAAAGAATAAAACTTTTTTTTCAGAGGCAGTTTATCTTAACTCCCTTCTCTGTGTTGCCTGGGATATTTGGATGCCCATCAAATAGTGACAAAAATGTGGTAGCCCCATATTTAGCCCCCATTGTGAAATGTCTTTGGGCATCTTTGCTTGCAAGGAGCAGAAGCATACTGAAGTTTGCATTGGAGCAGGGGGTTTATTTTGTGGTTCATGGAAGCAAAGGAAAAGCCAAGCACAAGCAGGCCTCAGGCAGGGGCAGTGGGGTGCTCCGGGGTGCTTTGCACCACAGGATTCTGTCATTAACATGGCTGTGCTTCTGGTTCAGCTCCATGTCTGTGGAAGGCTCAGCGTAGCCTGGAGGCTTGTTCCTCTGAGGTCCTTCGTGGAGGCAGTTGCCGTGAGCCAGTGGAACCACGTGGTACCTCAGTTAGCCCCATAGGGACTATGGCTAGAAGCTCATCTTCAGAGGAGATGTGGGCTGCAGGGCAATTTGGACCTCCGGCAGGACCCCCTTGCTGTGGGGCATAACCAAGTTGTTAGGCACTTGTTGGCACCCCTTAATGAACGTCTGTTCTCATAGGCCAGTCTTACCGAAAATGAGGCGGTATTTTCTACATATATCTGAAAGGTGAATGTAAATACACTGCAATACAGTAAAGTTAGAGAAATTCAGTAAATTATCAACCTAGGAAATATATCTCCAAAAAGGCATAAATTGAAGTAATAGAAAATTTCAAAACAAGTTGCTTCTTTCTATATATATGTTTCTCTATTACTTATATGTTCTTTACTCTTTCCTCACTGCCTTTTTATTTATTCACTTTTTTAGTAGAAGTTGAGCAGTAGGCTGGATCTTTATCAAGCTCTATTGGAAATGGCTAAATAGAGTGTAAGGGAATGTCACATTTGGCCTGCTCTCTGCATGGCCTGAGGGTCCTATTTTATTTAAGTAACAGGTTCCTGACACTACTGCTGCGGTCCTCCCTTTCCTGTGGGGGAGAAGTTCCAGGATCCCCCCCTCGCATGCCTGCAACCATGGATGGCGCCAAGTCGTATACATGCCGTGTGTTTTCCTATACGTACATACCTTTGGTAAAGTTTTATTTATTCATAAATTAGGCACAGCAGGTGATTAACAACAATGACTAATAAGACAGAACAGTTATAACAATATAGTGCAGGGAAAATAATGTGAATATGGTTTCTCTGTCTCTCTCTCTCTCAAAATACCTTATTGTACTATACTTGCCCTTCTTGTGATGCTGAAAGCTGATAAAATGCCTGTAAGAGATGAAGTGAGGTGAGTGACGTAGGCATTGTGACCTAGTGTTAGGCTACTATTGACCTACTATTGACATGTCAGAAGGAAGATCATTTGTTTCCAGACTGCCTTTGACCACGGGTAACTGAAGCCATGGAAAGCAAAACCATGGATAAGGGAGGGGACTATTGTATTTAAACTTATCCTTTAGAAGTATAACAGAATTGCTGCAGCCTAGAAATCAGATGCAAGGTCAGTGTAGACACTGCCCCAAGCTAACCATGGTGATGACTCTGAGAGCTTCAGCCAAGAGGATCCTACAAGTTTTGGACCCATTGCTGAATACAAATTTACACCCCTTCTGCCAACACACATTACTTTAAACTTAGCCAAGTTGAAGTTCATCTGCCATTGGCTGCCTAAACCTGTATTAAGACCATCTGGAGCTCCCTAACACCCTTTACGGTTTTCCTATCCAAAACAAATAGTGTTATCGTTGAGCATGGCCAACTTACTGTCTTTTTCACTTCCAAATCATTAATAAATACATCTACCCAATAACATTAGCCCATAAACAGGCCCCAGGGTTGTTCCCTGTTGACCTTTTCAGTGGAAGACCTTTCACTGTGATTTTTCTTTCTCATCATGTAATCAATCCATGACCGTATGTGGATCATTGGTCTAGAGAAAGAGCATGAGCACATTGTAGTACCTCAAAGCAGGGGCAGTGAGTTATTTGAGAAGTGGGAGAATCTGAAACCAGGTAAGTAAATGCAGATATTAATTTGGTATTCAAAATAGATTTGCTTTATATGTTGTTTTTGACTACTGGAGCAGTTGTTGGTGTTCTAAGAGGTCAGCGTCATAGAAGCAAAGCCTCTCGTTGTATAAGAAATAATAGAAAGAGGGCGCCTGGGTGGCTCAGTGGGTTAAAGCCTCTGCTTTCGGCTCAGGTCATGATCCCAGGGTCCTGGGATCGAGGCCAGCATCGGGCTCCCTGCTCAGCGGGGAGCCTGCTTCCCCCCCTCTCTCTGCCTGCCTCTCTGCCTCCTTGTGATCTCTCTCCCTCTGTGAAATAAATAAATAAAATCTTTAAAAAAAAAAAAAAAGATAATAGAAAGAAAACGTAACTGAGGACACACTAAGCAGTGTTCTAATTGAATTTGGAGCCATTTAACAGAGTTTAGATTGTTGGGTTCTTCACTGGGAAAACTAATAAATTAACTATGGACTGCAAATAGTTGGTTAGTTTATTGATTATTGCTATAATTAGTGACTGGACTTCTTATAATGGGGTATGCTTGCAATATTGACTGAGTAGGAATTTGAAAATTTTATCATTAGTAGGAAAAAACCAGCATACTTTTTCCTTATAAGTTGAAACACTGTACTAAGTCTGTTAGGAGGCATGTTAAGGAGAGGTTTAGGAAACTGTCCTGTTATGTGTACAGAAAAATAATAAATAAACCTGATTTGATGCAGTTTGATATGTAAGACTTGCCAGAGTTAGTTAGAAGGTATGAGCAATGAGAGTAGTTACCTTGTTTCTATCAGCTGTTACCTGCCTCCTTCCCTTAAATATTTGTGGAAGACTATTATGTGTAAGGGCCAGTGCTGAGCACTGTATAGCAGTGATGTCTTAGGGTTTTAGGGACACAGGTTTTTGAAAAGGTGAGGAAAGCTGTTTATTCTTTCTCCAGAAAATTCACATAATGCAATGTTTCACATGTAATTTCAGGAATTTGAAGGGTCTCCTAAGACTCATCTAGACTCCAGTTTAATACCTCTGCCATACAAGATAATAAAATACACAAGACAGGGCCTCTGCCTTTGATGAACTTCCAGAAGAAAAATAGACAATGTTCCTTATATTATCCTTTTAATTACTTTATTATTTGTAGTATTGTAATAATTGAGGGACTAGGAAGGGATACTGAGTCTTGATAAACAGTTAAATTCTACCTCTGTATTTGGTCTAAAAGTGATCTTATTTAGGGGTTTCTGTATTACCCAATTGTTATGAACCCTTCTCTTCGATGTAATGTTGCTTGGAAGTGGGAGATTCGTAGTCCTGTGCCCTATTTCAAGATTTTTTTCAAGTACTTTATAGAAGGTTTCCCATATACCAGCTCCTTTGATTTTGATCTTCTGCATACCTTTATGAGGTGAGCAAGGCAGGCATTCCCCCCTCCCCCTTTTTTTTTGAAGTCGGCTCCATGCCCAGTGTGGAGCCCAATGCAGGGCTTGAACTCATGACCCCGATATCAAGAACTGAGCTGAGATCCAGAGTTAGTTAACTATCTCATAGTTAACCTCAGGATAGTTAACCTCCTGAGCTACCCAGGTGTCCCTATATTCCCCATTTTTATAGCTGAGGCTACTGAGGTACAAATTGCATGCCTTTCTCAAGATCACAGAGCTAGTAAATGTAGAACTAGGACCTGAGATCATTCAGGCACTGATGTGCTCACTTATTTGTACAGCCAGTTTTATATAGTTAAATATTTATGGGATAGCAACTATGTGGCCAAGTTCTGTGCTGGGGGTGGGGGGGGCGTGCAGATACAGTGAACGTATAGTTCATTCCTTCAAGGAGCCCATGGCCCACTCAGCGAGATTAACAAAGAAGCCATCAGTGTTCACTGTGGGAGGGTATGAAAACTCATAATTACCAGGCAGAGTGATAAATGCTATCATATGCTTAAACATTAGGTGCTCTGTGAACATAAGAAGGAGCACCTTGGGATAGCTCTGGGGACAGAGAAGGCTTCCTGAAGAAAGTAGTGTCTAAATGGAGTAAGGTAGGACCAAGGGACTGGGGAAAATGTTTTGGGCAGAGGGAAGAGTATGTCAGAGCTCTGGTGGAAGGACGACTGGTGCATTCGGGAGGAACTCCCTGTGATCCAGTGTGGTGTGGACAGGGAGGCAGGAGAGGGTATGAGATGAGGTGGGGAAGGAAGGTGGACTAGATCATGGAGGGGCCTCGCTTGAAGGAGTCGAGAAGCTATAAAGATGTAAAGTTAATAAAACTGGCGATTGATTGAGTGTGGGAAAGAAGGAAAGAGAGGGGGTTTGGCTTCTTTCCAGGCCTCTGGCTTGGGAAACTAGGTCATTGTGATGTCATTCACTGAGACAGCCCAGGTGGCGGAAGATGGGTCTAGGGCATGAGGGAGGGGTGTGAGAGGTGGAGACTTGTTGAATTTGAGGGGCCTCTGGACAGCCAGTTGGGTATGTTCTGAATCTTAGGAGGGAAATCTGGGCTGGAAATAAAGATTTGTGATTCATCAGCTCCTAATTAGTCTCAATGACTCCTCTGGTAATTGAAACCTTTGAAGTGGCTGAAGTTAACTCAAGGAGAGTATAAAATAAGAAGAAAAGGTTGATGAAAAACCATGGGGAGCTCCAACATTTAGAGGGGTGGGACAAGAACCACTTACAGGAAACTGCTTAGAGTGATAAGAGAGAGGAGGAAAATCAGAGCTGGGTGCCAAAGGAGGGAGAGGTCACCCATCAGTGTGGTACCATGCATCCCTAGTCTGTGAAAGATCAGTGACATGGCCCAGCCCACACAGGGTATGACTGAAGAAGCCACGCTCCCACCAGCTCAGCAAGCCGCCCAGTAGCCTGGTTTATGTAAATGTTTTGAGGTCTGAGAAAGAAGAGGTAACTTACCTTTTGACTCTGAGTACCTGAACTAGAATGAAAGAAGTATTTGGGGCGGGGGGGGGGCGGTTCACTGATAAACCGTTGGCTTCATTTGTGAATGACACTTGCAGAGCAGGATAGGGTTGTGAGAAATTAAATGAATAACATAAATAGCTAATAGTCTAGTACACAGTAAGTAGTCAATAAGTGGTTGTGTGTATCTCTCTCTCCGTCTCTCTTTTTTCTCTTTTATTTATTTATTTTTAAAGATTTTATTTATTTGACACACAGAGAGAGATCACAAGTAGGCAGAGAGGCAGGCAGAGAGAGAGAGGAGGAAGCAGGCAGAGAGCCTGATGCGGGACTCTATCGCAGGACCCTGAGATCATGACCTGAGCTGAAGGCAGAGGCTTTAACCCACTGAGCCACCCAGGCATCCCTTTTCTCTCTCTTTTAATGGAGAACTTACACCTTGTAAAATTAAACTGTGCTGTTTTAGAACTCAACTTTTTTATGTGGCAGATTTCCATGAAGAAAAATATGTTGTAATTATTGATTGAATAGTGCTGTTAGAATTAGAATTAGGTTCATAACAAATAGGAACACTGTTTGATAAACTTGCAAACAAAACAAGCCAAGAATTGTACTTGCTATCCCCTCGTTGAATCTGGCCCTCTGTTTCAAATTAATTAGATTTTTGGATAACTGTGCTAAACTTTGTCACATCCTTATTAAAATTGTTTAAGGATTTTGAAGAACATCTCAGAGGGACTCTGAAACTAATCTGAGTCTGGTACTGGAGATTCCATTAGCAATCACAAAACTGATTAATCTTTTACTCAGTTAGCTTATTGATTATTGCTGCAATTACTGCATGTAACGGATTCTGGCAGGAATACCAGCGGAAAACACATTCTATGACTGCTGCTGATGTATTCAGCATGAACACAATAGTTTGTACTTTTGGTATCTAACTATTTTTTTATTTTGAAATGTAGGAAGACTTCTATTCAGAAAGTGCTATTGTTTTAGTGGTAGGAGGCTCACTTTTTAATTTTTAACCACCAGTAATGCATTACAGTTTACAAAATGCCTTCCCAAACGCTGTTGCTGCAGGTGGATTTCACAGCAATCCTATGTAATAGATTAGCTCGCTTTACTCTCATTTGGAGGAAACTGGGGTTCGGTGAGGGTCAACGACTGGCTATGTAATAGGTAGCAGGATCAGAAGTAGGCCTCATTTCAGTCAGTAAATAGTTATTGAACACCTACTACGTGCAGGGCTCTGTGTTAGGGATAATAAAAGCTGGGATAGGTTATAGAGATTGCATTTGGATAGCTTCAGATTATGGCCCCATTAATGTTATCATGGTCACTTTGTCACTTTTCCGTCCAAACCATGTTAAGTGTCTTGGCATACAAGATTGAGGTTTTTGTTTGTTTGTTTTCTTCAGTTTGTTTTGGGCTAGTGGAAGTCACCATTGCTTATTTGGTGGCGATTTAGAATAAAATTGGAAAGACTCTGTCTGAAGGGAGAATTTCTAAAAATGCTGAGAGACTGCCTGGATCTGGAAGTAGCTTGCTCTGCAGCCTCGGGGCGAGCCTTGGTCCCTCCCGTGAGTCTTCTGGTGCTCCTCTGGCTCTGTAGCATCTTCATTTTACAGGAGTAACCCAAGGGGCAGCCAGTGTTTCCTCGCCGAGCTTGTGTGCTGGGGAATGGCCATCCTCAGGCTTGCTCACTGGCGTCCTCTGACTCCCCAAGTTCCTTGCTTGTCTCCATGGGTGACACGGGCCGTGGTCTGTCAGGACTGCTCTGTGCCAGGAAGGACGAGTGGCCCTGCACTGTATCCTTATTCCTCAGAGAGTGCTGCATATGCAGCAGCCTGAGCTCCTGGGTCAGGTGCCTCCCTGGCAGCCAGCTGGCCCCAACACCACCTGCTTCTAAGTCACTTGCCTAGAGTGGGCCCAAGCCATGGGCTTATTAATTACTACCTTTTGCAGTCTGTTTCTGATGCAGAATTACTTTATCACAGTATTCTCTGATAATACAACAGGTCAAGCCCAGTATTTCAGCTGGAAAAAAAAATGTCCCTTGGATTTGGAAGAATTAGAGAAAGCAAAAAACAAATGCTAACTACTTGCTTTAGAGATACTGGCAAGTGGCACACTTAATATCATTACTGTGACCGTGTTAATGGTAGCATAAAGAGATAGTTATAGATGACTAAAAAATGTGTACAGGGCGCCTGGGTGGCTCAGTGGGTTAAAGCCTCTGCTTTCGGCTCAGGTCATGATCTCAGGGTCCTGGGATCGAGGCCCGCATCGGGCTCCCTGCTCGGCCGGGAGTCTGCTTCCCCCCCCCCTCTCTGCCTGCCTCTCTGCCTCCTTGTGATCTCTCTCCCTCTGTGAAATAAATAAATAAAATCTTTTAAAAATGTGTACAATGTTTATAAAAGCATATATAGTTTGCCAGTTGCTTTGGCACTGATCTGGAATGAAAGGGAAACCATATTTATTTATTTATTTAGTGAGGTAAATAAATAAAGTTGGAAAACAGGTCAATTTCATGCATGCAAGGTTTTATAGTAGGAAAAAATGCATTGCACCTGTTCTGACCCTTTACATTTGAGGTTATTTGTTTTCAAACTTGACCCCAAGCACCAGTTTCAGACAACTCTATAATTAATTTGTTAGATAAAGCATAAGGATATTTTATTTGTTTTGATTTCTAGGACTGTAGTGAAGTAGTAACTGAAATGACTAACCTATTGTACATAGCAGTTAATTAAAGAAAAGCATTAACTATAGGAGAACACCACCACTGCTGTTGTCTTGTATCAGTATAAAAAGGCAGTAATTTTTTTGACAGCCACTGATTGGAAAGTTGCTTGCAGCCTTCCAGAACCAAGGGGGTACATGCTGTGGATCAATAACCGGCAAATTTCCCATTAAAAAGAATACCTGAGCAATGTTCCAAATAGCCACTGGCATCTTAATTTTCCATGGAAACCTCAAATACTTGTGTGCCGAGGACAAGTCATTTTCGGACAATTTTTCCAGACTACTTGTTAACAGTTATTGCTGTCCCAAAAGGTTGACAGCCTACATGATGGATATTTCATTTACTTGTCATCACTGTTTGAGTAATGGCGAGCGGTATATTTCTGTGGTTTTAAGGAATATAGTCCCCTAAAAGACATTCAACTTAGTATGTGTTCCAGAGCATGTGTCACACATGTTTATGCTGTATGTGTATGAGCTTCTACATCCACAGAAGGAGAGGATCTGTTTCCTTTACAGTTTGGAAGCCCTTGGAGAGCGGGGTACACTTGTATCCATCCTTAGCTATCACAAATCCACTTGATTTGTTTTTAGGATAAAGAGCCTTAGATTGTTAACTTGTGATTCCCAAGATGATGTAGAATTACCTAGCTCCCCTTTATTTCTAAAAAAATCCCAAACAAATAAACCCTTGATTTTGTAATAATTTTAACATGCCTAAAAGCCTTAGGAAGATATCTGTCTGTATCTTCTAAAAAAGACTTTTTTGGAATGTCAGCAAATATAGTGATTATCAAGGAAGAATTTTCAAAAGGGTGGCAGTTATGAATTGTGTGTGTGTTTTAAATACAGAAATGGCAAGAATTAAAGGAGAGTTCTGCTCTGTTACAACGCCTCAAAACATTGGTGGTTTTCATGGTTGATATTTTTCCACCAAGAGCATCACTTTGTTGTTTGTCAAGTGTTAAAAGAAGTGAGGGCACAGAATCCATCTCCAGGTTAGGTGGACATATGTTCACCACTTAGATTTATTAATTTAGGTTATTATGGAAAAATGGGTGACAGACCATAATACAACCTAGTGAATGAATTTGTGTTCATGAAGGAGTATGAAAGCCTTTCCATTTGGAACTTATTTTTTGTGCCCAGAATTTTAAAATGACATTTGCTCTATACTAGCATGTTTATAAGAGTGAAGCATAAAAGATGTTTGCTTAAAACTGAGCTTTTTATCATATTAATCCTGTCATCTTTGGATGGATCATATCTTGTTTGCTTGTTCCACTGTCTCTATGATTTAGATTTCCATTTTCTGTACATTTTATACACATATATGTATAATTTTTGATCTACTACCTGGCATATAGGTCTGAGCTAAATGTGAGGTGTCTTCCAGAGAAGAGAATAGGAGACAGTTTGAGAAATTTCCACTAAAAAGCTTTGTGTCATTTTTACTGCATGTCATTTTCAAAATATTTCTCAAGATTAAATACCAAATTCCTAATCAACATTTTTACTTTTAAAGATAAATGACAGTGTGGAGGGTAACTTTATAATACTGGACTTTCAATCCTGCATATTCATTATAGTCACTTTTATGTGCAAATAGGAAAAAGTATTCTCGAGGCTGATATGTATATACCAGCAATTTACAAAAGTACTATGAATTAAACAAGCCATAAGTGTCTGTTCCAGTATTCATACATTACTGAGTAATCTCTTTCTATAATCTCTTTGCAGTATTATTCCACAGTAATGGAACAGCAAGTAAATGGACAGTTAATAGAGCCTCTGCAGATATTTCCAAGAGGTAATGTTGAACAAATTCTAATCAACAATGATTATTTCAGTAAACTGTTTCATCAACAGTTTGTTTTCCAAAGGTTTAAATGCACATAACATGATGTTTAGCTCTTAATTTGAAAAAACAAAAGAAGTATTCATTATCGTGGGGATTGCAGGCTATATTATAGTTATGGCAGATAAAATATCTAATTTACTAGAGTAAATTAAACTAACTAGATTGTTTTTTGTTTTTGAAGTACGTACTTACATTGGCTTAAAGAACTCTTTGGGGGTCCACATGGTTTCTAAACCAAGGCAAATGAATGAGTTTAATTTTGGATATTTATAAATTGTAGCTCATCATGGGAGCCAAAGCTGCTGTTGAGGAGAAAGCTTTCAGCTGGTACAGAAGCAAAGACTTACTGCAGGGTTTTAGGGGGGAATTGATAGTGTTTGGTGCTTGGTTTTGGGGGGTGGCGTTTTTCAGATGATGAAGAATCATCATAAATGGGAACTTAATTAATCCTCCAAAAATATTAGCTGATGAGGGTAAGTTTTGGTGAATTACCTAGTCAAATAATGTTCCTTTCCCCTTTTAGGTGGGCAGAACTAGCATTGTATCAGACATGATTGATCAACTGTACCTAAATATTCCCTCAAAATTTGAAGAATAGTAAAAAAAGAACAACTTAATAATCATTTAATATAAACTGTTAAGTCTTTCCCTCACTATACATTGCCCCACTTGGATTCATATTTTCTAACTGATGGAGCAGATAAGGAAATGTTGTAACTTTTCTAGAAATAACTAGTTGAAATCATTAAAAGTTAAGCTTACCTTTGTTAACGGATACTGTACAAATAATCATGGTATGGGTTTTTCAATTAAACATTCTAGACTTTCATTACCTGTAACTCTCTGAAGTTGAGTGGCTCAATTAACCAGTAGACTCTTATTTACACTGATCAAGTCTCCAAGGGCAGCTGATTCAGCTAGCCCACAAGAAGGTCTGGGTTCAAGAGTAATGCCTTTCTAAGATTAAGGTGGGCAGTGCGATTGGGAGTACTTAGTACATTATTAATAATAATGTATTAAAGATCTAAGTATGTAAATAAAAGTGGGTCATTGATAGTGTGTCTGAAACAAAAATTATGATTAATCCAGTTCTATCTGAAGACTAAAAACTAAAATAGAAAAAAAAGAAAAGAAAAGCAAATATTGCCATTTCTGGTATTAGGCCAATAATAGGAGATGAAGATCATTTCTTGTTATCTTCAATGATGGGAGAATTTGGGCAAATTTCAATATTGTTTCTCCACAAAGAATACTTTTTTTTTTTTGCCAGCTGAAAATTTTAATTCATTGTTTCCCTACTTGACATCATAACTCTTTTGTTGTAGCAGAGTCTGATACAGTGACCTGGAAAATTATAGTTCTGATGCTGTAGGTCTTTGTGGTCCACCCCCTTCAATGAAAGTAAAAGATTTACTTCTCTTGATCTAAAAATCTTTCCAAGGTTTTTTTTCTTTTTTTGGTGAACAATCTTTTGCAGTCTTCTTGTCTACACCATTGTGTTGCTTCTCATGGTAGTAACGACCGTTTTTACACATCTGCTCTGTAGGCATTAATATTGCTTTAACTGTTATCATTTCTCATTCTCCTGACATTTCTGCCTATTAAGCATTATTGATTCCATTGTATAGATGAGAATATACAGGTTCAGAGAGGTTAAGTAATTTCAGAGTCCACAATAGCCTATAATGGTTAGTATACCCTTTGAGTAAGAATTTTGTTTAAATTATAATTTGCTTAAAGTAGAGGGCATATAAATAAAAATATTCATGGAGTGTGCTTGGGGGTAGTCTGGAGGGGTTGGTAGGAGTGTAGTGAACAGTATATTGTAGGGTGAAGATACTTGAAAGAAGACGGTATATGAGATGTGACCATCACATGTAGTCCTAGCACAGACCTGTTAGGCTCCAATAAATTATTAAATAAAGTTTTTCCATGCCAAACTTGAATTTTTTAAAATATGAGACGAAGCCCCCCCTATGGTTTCTTGGATGTTAGTGTACAACTATTTTTATTTTATTTATTTATTCGTCTTTAAAGACTTATTTATTTTAGAAGGAGAGAGAGAGAGAGAGTACGTGCACATGCATGTGTGGGTGGGGGCAGGGGAAGAGGAAGAGAAACAGACTCCCCGCTGAGCATGGAGCCCGATGTGGATGCTGGGCTTGATCTCACAACCCTAAGATCATGACCTGAGTCAAAATCAAGAGTCGGATGCTCAGCTGACTGAATGACCCAGGCACCCCTGTATAACTCTTTTTAGTTTTTTTGTAGTCTTGCTTTTTGCTAACTTACCTATATTTTATGTACGTAAATGAGATTATGCAAACTTATACAAGGATATAGATAGACATATTGGGTGGGTTGCCTGGGTTATTACCTAGTTGGTTAGAGGGCCCCAGACCTCAGTTTTTTTGGTCAGGCCCTATGCTGAAAGAATCTCTAGACCGAACAAGTGAAAAAAGGTAGGAGAAAACAATTTTGTTCTAACATCAGGTGTTCTCCTCATTCTAGGTAAGACATTTGTCTTGGATGGTAACTCTAAGCTCATGGCTCTGCGCTCTGTAGTTAAAAGATATGTTACATGTTAATGAGTATGAAAATTTATTAGCTTTATGTAATTTCTGGCTCCATAACTTTAGGGAATGCAAGGTTACTGGTTTTTTTGAATATTGTTTAGATTTCCAGTTATAAAGGTTTGAGAGGCCAATTGAGTAATGAGGCAGATGTTAAAGAAAGAGGTAAGAGTTGATGCCTATTTCTAATTCCTTGGTTAGCCACTTTTTTATTAAATGAAGTTTATGAATGTACTGGGTACTTAAGTGGAAATACTCTGAAGTTTTGTCTTAGGAAGTATTAATGGTCCCTCAAGGACCAGGCATTGATAAAGTATGTGACTTTGATTTTGTTCAAAAACTTAATTTCCATTTTACAGAAAGAAGATTTGGAGTCCTAATTTTAATGTTTCTTAGGGAAAATAAAAGTTCTTTGTTAAGGTTTAGATGTATTTTCTAGGAAAATAATGATAAATTTAAATATACTCAAAATATACAAAATTAAAGCAACTGATATGTTTTGTAATTATTACCCACATCCTCTCATTATTAAACAGTTTTATTTCTTGTTGTCAGAAACCGAGGAAGAATACATGTACATCTGAGAGAGGAGAAAAAAATCAAATATATTCTTCTCCAAACAATCAATCACAATTGACAGCCCCTTAACATACAATCTGTAGGGCACTGTAGTTTTCAGATGGAAGCAGCCTATAAAATGGGCAGGACACGTATGTATTTTTAACATATGACGAAGAGGCATTTGCTGAATTGGAAAGGTACAACCCTGTAACTCAGGGTGGTTAGGAAATTAATATTATTTTTCCTGGCACCGCTTTATCTTTAGACTTAGATGTCAAGATTTGTAAAAAAAATGTAGTAAGATTAGTGATATTTCTGTATTTTAATAAATTTGACTACTTATTGCTGTGCAAACTTGTATTCATACTTGAATATTCTATTTTAAAATCTCTAATCATATTTCTGGCATTAAAAGACTTCTACTACCCCCTCCCCCCAAAAAAACCCTTGCTATTTTCAAAGTAGTTTAAGTGATAGCAGATATACAATGTAATAGAGTTGAGGAAAGATTGCAAAAATTTGAATTATGAAAGGAATCTAATCATTTTAGCTCAGTTAACTTGATTTTTATATGTTTTAAGCAGAAATTGGAATTTATATGAGGTGGTGTCAGAAAGCTCTTTGCATTTATAAATGCTCACTCCTGCAAGTTAAAAACCCTGGTTCATAATTCCCACTTTGGGTCTTGGGAGCCACTTTTCAATCATTTCTCTCTGCTAATTTTGGTGTCACCCTCATTTCTTTTTAAACGATTCATTTTGAGCAAATTTGTAAATGGCCCTGATGTGTTCTACAATTTAGTCAATTACTGTTTCAGCCTGCAAGCCTCCTGGGGAACGGAACATACATGGCCTGAAGGTACGAATTTCAATAATTGTTTCAGTAAAGTTAGATGGATTTGTAATGCTGTGTTCCACTTATTGAAATGTCAAATAAAACTGCACTTTCTCAAGCTCTGACAAGCGATTCTTTTTTTTTTTTTTTTTTTAAAGCGGGATGTGGAGGGGGATTCATCTGTAGTATTTGCTCAGTATGTGTACATACTTGGATAGAAGGGGTTTGGTGCCATATTTTTTTTATTATTTGGAATTTTTTTGTTGGTCCGCTTCTTCAGGGTGATTCTGGGTACTGGTGTCCACAACGATTTATTTAAATGAAAATAGACTTCATTTCAGTGATTAATTAAGCATATAAGCATCTCACACACAGAATACCCTCCTCTTCTTTTGACATATTTATGCTAGAACCATGTATCTACTTAATGTCTTTTCATTGTTCTGTGTCTTTTTGAAATCTGGATTTCTGCGTATAGCTTTACATTTGAAAGAAAAGCTGGCTATTGTATTAGATTCAAGTGTTTTATAATTATTTGGACCTCGTTTTTCAGTGAATAAGAAACATTCTACGGTGTTCTGTTTGGCTTTGGAGCTAGAAGGATATGAAAACTTGAGGTTCACCACAAATCTCTGGATATATTCTTAATGTTCTTTTTTGAACATATTATTTTGTATATGAAACAAAACAAAACAGTGAATTGACTTCAATTCCGGACAGTGAATTGAAATTTTCCTGTGTTTCTCTCCTTTTCTCAATGCTGCGTAAGCCTTTGAATAATGACAGGAAAAGTGTATTATGTAATATACGGGTTGTACAGTTCTATAACCTATATACTGAATAGACTCCAACCGTGGGTCTGTCTAGCAACAAGCTAATTAACCTTCATAGCGAAATGAGAAATTTGTGGCAAATTATAGGTTAATTGAAATGGTGTCCTCAGAACACAAGACTGATCGAGATTCTTTCTTCCTTGTAGGTGAATACCCGGGCTGGACCCTCTCAACACGGCAGCCCAGCAGTCTCCGACTCACTTCCAAGCAATAGGTGAGGGCAAGCTAATGAAGTGTGCCCATAAGCATGCTTATTCACAGAGTTGGGGGTGTGGAAGAGGCCTGTGGGATGACCCCTCGTTTCTATAAGACCAGGCAAATGTGTATGTGGCTGAGAAGAAATTTGACCAGTTGGGTAACCATAGCTATGTGTTGACTAGAGAGAAAGGGCCTCACTGAGGAAAATGGAATGAGACATTATTTAAACTATTAATGGTGGTCTGTGGAATGGTATTCTTTCAGTCTCCAAATTACACAGAAAATTCAGTGCCTTTGACTTCAGTGCCTTTCATGCCTTGATGATCTGGTTCATAAATGGTGTAATGCGCATCATTTTTTTCTTGCTTGCCCATCTTTTGGCAGTGTCATTATCCCCTGACATTTTCACCAGAAAGAAGCAAGGGAAGAGTGAAGTAGTGAAATTTAGATTGACCAGCCACGTTGCTCTTTTTGAATCTTTGGTCATATGGAAGATTGAAGCTATTTCTAGAAGGAAGATAATCTTCATTAATTCATGTTAGCAGTCCCCCATGTTGGCATGGAATACTAAAGACTTGAGAGCATTTTCAAAGTGTTTTTCTGACAGGCCTGAAAACTTCCTTTCAGATTATCACATCCTCAGGGAGAAGGATTGGCCTGCTTAAGACGATAGGATTCTGGGTCCTTTTGGTTATCCGTGTGGTTATTCAGCCAGCAAACATCACATGACCATACTTGAAGATGACACTGTGGAGGTGGTGCCCTGGGTGTGAGGATTCCCGCTGGTGACTGAAAAGCCAGCATCCAGCCACCCTTCCGTTCTGTGCCCGGGTTTCTCTGGGTTTAGGGCTATAACCAGTATTGCCCTTTATTGGCTGAGATGTAGTTTGGGTTTCTCCTCTTCTTTCCCCATTCCTCCTTAACCCAGAGTCTTGGTTCTTTTGCCAGGGGGCTTTCCTGGAGGTAATTTAAAGTCTTTCCATCTGACTCTCCCTTTACTCTCCTGTCTCCCTCGCCCAAAAGTCACTTCCTCGATTGCTTTACTATAGAGTCAGTCTGTCTACTCACCAGCTTTCCTGCTGCGAATACACGACTTTTAAAGCATGTTTCCTTCTTCAGCAATTTATTCTGTCTTAAAATACACTTAGCCTGGTAATTCACCAGAGGCTCATCTGTCCTGTGGGCACGAGGGGTGGGTCTCTTAGTTCTCATTCTAGGGCTTGGCCCTGCCACACGATACTTTGCAGCCTCTCTCCTTGGGCTTATTGGGCCTGTGAGCCATGGCCCCACAGAGTGGAGGCACTGGGCTGGGGATCACTTGTTACACTCAGCTCAAGGAGGGCCCAGCATTTAGTTTTTTCCACTACTTTCAGAAAAGTTGTTACTCAGACTCACCCTGAGCCTTGAGGAAAAACAAGGTCTTTCTCTGGTGTCTTAGGTCCCATTTCATCGTGGTAAAAAAAAAGCAGGATAGAATTGAAAAAAAATGGTCAGGCAGAGAAGAGGCAAGAAAGGATAAGTTTTCAGTTTTCTGAGATTTAGCTTTAATAGCATGAATAAATTAGCTTGGTTTTTAAAGAATAACTGTGTATATTCATAAAATTTTGGGGTTGGACAGAAATGTGAAGACTGTCTGATCTAGTGGTTCTTAGCCTTTTGTTGCAGCATCTTTCCTTAGGGATGCGACATCCTCCTAGCTAGTGGTGGTGGTTTCTTCCCGTAGTGACTTCTTTTATGGGAGGACTGCACTTTGAAAGAGAGCTACCACAGACTTTAATATGCCACCCTAGGTTGGCCATGTTCTATGTCCCATGTTGATAACTAATCAAAAGTATTTCTTGAGTGCCACCTATTCAGTAGGTGCTGTCCTGTGCACTAGAAATACAATGTGGTCCTTATCCTCTGAAACTTGCTATCTCATGGACATACATTTAAAAACCCCAAACAAATATACAAACAATCACACTTTGTAATTAGTGTTATGAGGGAGGCAAGCAGGTTTTGAAGGGAGAGAACACTGGGCAGGAGTATGTTTAGATTTAGACAGCATGCTCAGGGTAGACTTCTTGGGAGGAGAGTGACATTCTCTCAAGGCCTGAAGGGTGCAAAGGGCCTCGCCACATCAAGAGCCAGCGAAGGGTATTTCAGAGGGCAGGGAGAACATCAGGGAAGGCCCTGTGGTGGAAAAGGAGCTCAGCAGGTTCATAAGTAGGCCAGTCTGGCTGGAGCCCAGGGAGGGCTGCTGGCTGGGGGGTTGTGGAGCGGGGGAAGGAGAAAATTGGAGTGACTGTAGAGAAGGAGGTAGACCAGATCCAGATGGGCAGGGCCTTGTGTTTGAGTTTTCCTCTCGGTGTATTGGCATTGGTGAGCCATCAGATGGCTCTCAGGAGAGTGCAGTGGCCAGCTCTGTTTATTAAAGAGCCCCAGCTGTGGGGAACAAGTGGGAGAAGCACCCATCTAATCCTGCTCTGTTTTGGTGCTTGATTCCCCACCCCTTGCCAAATGGTCATCCAGGCTCTTCCTGAATATCCCTTACAGCATGAATGCACCTTATTGGCCCTGGCAGCCTGTCTGTTTTCACAGAGCTCTGTCTTAGAACATTGTCATGAGCCAAAAAGGGTCTCCCTTTAGTGCCTACTCATAAAGATTTCATTCGGCCTTCAGAGCAGAGCTGTTCCCTCTCCCAGGTAGCTCTTCCCGTCGTCTTCCCTCCAAACGAACTTCTTGTAGATTTCCTGTCTTGGCAAATTCTCCCACACCCACTGAGTTGCTAACTTGTCAGGCATCTTTCCCTGCCTCCTGGGCCTCCCTCAGCACCACGTCTATCAGTCCCTACATCTGTCCCTTCCAGGTCCTGCCGGAGTATGTCCAGTGGCCAGCGGCCCTGTCTCTGCCAAGGCAGCTCAGGCTCTGTAAATCACTGGCGCTGCAGGTGAGCGACGGCCTCTCACGTGGCAGCCCCTGCCCACTCTGCCCCTTCCTGCCTGACACTCTAGCCTTGCTGGTGGATGCATGGTCCCCTCAGTGGATTGTGTTTTCTCTTACTCCTGGCCCTGCCTGCTTTCCTCCTTGTTTTTGTGCCCTCCTTCGTCTTCAGTCTGGCCAGCCTTGGTCATCTTTGAGAAACCAAGCTGTTACCTTCTTCTGATGATAGCCCACCTCCTAGTCCACACCAGGTACCTACTCTATGAATTTCCCTAATCCCCTGGTGCCTGTTTTGGCTGTGGCTGTTAGCACATTGTGTTACAATCGCTTCTGGCCCCGAGTAGAGATTCTCTACTCTTTGAGGGCAGTGACTGCAGCATAGTCATTATTGAATTCCCAATTCCCAGTGTGATGCTTGGCACATAGGAGATAGTTGGTAATGCTTGAATGAATGAGTGGACGAACAAATTTGTATTCCCTCTAAGTCTTTTCTTTGAATTAAATTCTCCCAACTCATTCAAGCCTCTCTGATACATTATTTCTTGTCCCCTCACCCATTTCCTCTTCTTTAGATGTCTCAGTGTCCCTCTTAAAGTGTCATACATCACATTTAAATTTTAAAATGTTTTGAAAAGTGGTTTTTGAATAGCCCAAGTCACTGTGACCATTACAAATAAACAAAATATTGAGTAAGCTGAGGAACAAAGAAATTGCCAGAATTTCTCTTTTCTTTCTTTCTTTCTTTCTTTTTTTTTTTTTTAAGATTTTTATTTATTTGAGAAAGACAGTGAGAGAGAGAGAGAGAGAGAGAGCAGGTGAGCAGGGTGAGGGGCAGAGGGAGAGGGAGAAGCAGACTCCCCTCTGAGCAGGGAGCCCAGTGTGGGGCTGAAGCCCAGGACCCTGGGATCATGACCTGAGCCAAGGCAGACACTTAACCAACTGATCCACCCAGCTTCCCCCAGACCTTTGCTTTTAATGAGACCAAGTGGTAGTCAGACACTGGCATAATGAATGAAATCCACGTTCTCCTCGGTTACTCTCAAAGCATGAATCAGTCTTTGCCTTAGGTGGATGATTGTTTATTAAACTGAACTTACTAAGCCACATGGTATTGCTAGGCCATAATTACTGAATTCAAGTCCCACTGCCAAGTCAAGGCCTTTCCTAAATATTGTGGCTTTCTCCTTCTGTAAAATCAGGATGATTAAACTTTTCATCTCTCTACCTCCGGTGTTAGGAAGATTGATGAAGCGGCATTAAGGAATCACGTTTTGTTTCTTGGATGAAAGGTGTTTTGTAAATGCAATGAATCAAAATGTTGTTATTTCAAGTTGTATGACATTATGGAGTTTCTGTAGAGAAACCTTGCCTGGGCGTTGTTTGGTTATTTCTGTTTTTACAGTAATTGTAACTGTTAAATTGGGAGTTATCTGTGGGATAGTAAGGGTCTAAATGTTTCCAAGGGAAAAAAAAATGTGTGTGTGTGTATAAGAGAAACAGACTGAGGAGGTCTGAATTTTAGTTTCCTTAATAAATTATTCCCATGGGGCTAGAGTTACTGTGAGGATTAAATCAGGATAATAAGTAATAGCATTTAGTACCATGCCTGGCACATGGTATCATCTAATAAATGATAGCTGCTATTATTATTTTCTTAACTGGACTGATTTTGTCAGTTTATTTTTTGATATGTGTCTCTGCTTCTATCTGGTTCTACAAAATTCTTTTTTTTTTAAGGTTTCATTTATTTGAGAGAGACAGAGAGAGAAGGAGCGGGGTGGGAGGGGCAGATTCCATGCTGATCAGGGATCCTGACATGGGGCTCGATCCCGGGACCCTGAGAACAGGACCTCAGCCAAAGGCAGATCCTTAACTGACCGAGTCACCCAGGCACCCCTTATTCTACAGAACTCTTATAGTACATGAATTCTTAGACTTGGGAGGACATTATTAAAGTTTGGAATCCTGGGGCACCTGCATGGCTCATTTGGTTGAGTGTCTGCCTTTGGCTCTGGTCACGATCCTGGAGTCCTGGGATCAAGCCCCAAGTCAGGCTCCCTCCTAGGTGGGGAGTCTGCTTCTCCCTCTGCCCCTCACCCCACTCATCCTCTCTCTCTCTCTTGCTCTCACTCTCACTCTCAAATAAATAAAATCTTTTTTAAAAAGTTTAGAATCCTTGGTTGAGGGCATATTTTATAAAATCTGTAGAAAGTATGGACTGAGGCTTCGTAGTCTTCATTTGACCATAGCAGAAATTTAAGAAGTATTTAGAAAGAAGAAGAATAATAACTTCAAATAGCAAGTAGGGTCAAATTTGAAGTCTTAGATCTTTCTTGATTATAACCTACTAAAGGTACCAAATGAATGTGTGTGTATATGTGTACGTGTCTATGACTGCCATATAATAATAAATCACAGCTAGAACCACGACCGCCACTCAGTGAACGCTTAGCACACACCAAGTCACTGGGCTACGTTCAAGGATGGGAAGGGAAGGGAATAAACAGAGGAAATCAAATGTGGTCCATGTTCCCGGGGATCTCCTAGTCTTAGGGGGTGGGTGTGGTAGGAAGAAAGGCCTACACAGAAAGGAACAGTTTTTCTGTTCCACCTACACAGATAACTAACACAAGGGAGGAGAATTAATTTGGTAGATTGGTAGGGAGTTTGAGTAGGCGAAGAATAGAGTAAACAAGCTTTAAATTTCCAATTAGAACACTGATGAGATGAGGTGCTATTTTGTGCACCACTCTGCTAACTGGGTGGATATCTCTGGGCATAACTCATTATAAAGCTAGAAGGACTTCAGAGCATCCCCTGGCCACTTTTCCTAAATTCATCCCAGAGGTGTTTACATAGCTATATATGTCCAAAGAAGAACATTTTCATATTTCTTTTTTTTTTCATTTTCATATTTCTTAAGTAACTCTGGAAGCTGGGTTTCCCGTGTATAGGACAGAAAAGGAAAGAGAAGGCAGCTGAAATGTATTTAGTATCTGCTATGTGCATGAGTTCTTTGTAATATTTAATTTTCTCAATTACCCTATAACGTTGAGATTTCCCCCATTTTACACAGCCGTTCAGAGAGGATGAGTAACAGACTTGTCCCAGATCACACAGCAAGTGAGTCCCAGAATTGATTTCTGCTGCACATTTGCTTCTCAGCAAGCTGAATTATAACTCTTAACTGTAAAAGATCAGACTTAAACTATCTATTTTATCTTTTGGAGTTCTATTTTCTTGTTTCTGTAAACATCCAAAGAATGCATCGCTAAGTACTCTGTATTTAGTAGATGACAGACTCCACATGAAGTCGCCACTGAAAGGCTACCCAAAGGCAGCAGGACGAAGAGCCGACAGGGTCACTGAAGTAATCCACAAGGTAGTCTAGCTTCATGGTGTCTGTAGGCTTCGTTATTATTGTTTAGGGTTTCAGGTTTTTTATAAATACCCTTTCCAGTAGGCCAGTTACTTGGAGACAATTTTATGTATAGGAAAAGGTTGTAAAGAGTGTAGTCCATAGTCTACACCTAAAACCGAGGCATGTTTTAGTGTGGAATTCTGAGCAGTGTTCCAAGGTGTCCGTGATCTTGCCATTAAAAATCATGTCTTCCCTTTCCAGCTTAAAGAAGTCTTCTGCCGAACTGAAAAAAATATTAGCCAATGGCCAGGTAGGTGTTATTGCATATTAAGATTTTCATATAGCAGTAACTCGTTACTGTCCAGTTTTTGTGTCCATAAACTTCATAAACAGATAAAGAGCCCGGGATCATCTTCTTGTCATAAATGAATTACAGTGGCTTAATTTGATTGGCAGAACAATTTGCAGCACGTCTTTCAAACTATGCTAATGGGTCTCACTCCTAGCAGATTGAAGTACCATGCACACACCCTGCTGCCATCTCAGTCTGAAAAAAGTTAATCAGTTCTGAACAAGTGTGTCAACCCATGTGTTGTCGAAATGGCCCCACGTCAGGAGGTGGCCGCCACTTCCATTATCTTTGAGGAGAAGAGGAAAAACTGTTCCTTTCTTACCTTGGCTCCTTCTTTTGTCCCGAAAGGAATGCTGGCTTTTTAGGGAAATAGAGTAACAACCAACCTTTGGCATTTAAAATTCCTTGGCTTGAAAAGCCTCTGGTTTGGTTCTCCCAGCCGGCTGGCCCCTTAAAGCCGAATGACCTAACCCAGGCAGAGAGGGACAGGCGGGCCTGCAGGCCAGGTATTTCTCACTAATTCTGATTCAAGTAAATGGACACATCTGAAATAGTATAGTGCTTTTAAACATACGCTGGCAAATTAAGCTACCTACGGGGTCCTCGATTCTTCAATAGCAACATAAATGCGTTTTAATGTTTGTTATAGAGGAAGCTCTTTGATAGCCTTGGAGGCAGGCGCCTGTCCGTTGCGATCAAGCCTGCCTATTAGGCTCTATTGACTGAGACATCTGTGTCACTGCAAATAAAAGACTCTTATTGATTTTCTTAACTGCTGTTCACTTCCCGTCCATGTTTCGAAGGCTGAAATCTTAATTATCTCAGATGCTTATTCAGTGCCTTCACACGCTGACCTCTCCAAGGCTCATTGGCATTTCATGAATCAAGTACTTGTAGTGGAGCCCGTCAAGAAGACAAAGCTGGGTGCTCGTGCTTGTCCTTTAATATCACCTGTAACTTTGTGGCCTAATAGATATGTGTGCCTTATAGCGGTGACTGGCGGGTAGTGCTTCTGGAAGCCCAGCTTCTTTAGCACACAATCCTTGAATACAGTTGGAAGAAATAAGTTGATCTGGTTCTGACATTTGATCACCATCCAGAGTGTGTGAATTCTATTCCTTAGATATTCTGTTTACAGCTAACGGGAATCTGTATGTGTGATCTGGACGGCCTCAAAATTTACCTGATACTTTTGGCTTTAAGCAGCCAGAGGTTTGTTTGGACTGAGGTCCACAAATGTGTCCCCCTAGTGCCCTGGGTGTGTTCAGAGCCAGTATGATATGAGACCTGACAAAAAGCAGAAACCTGGAGCCTGGGATGTTTATGTACCTTCAGCATGCGTTCTAGTTACTAATTGTAACTTATCTATGAGTCACTTGCTTTCTTCAGCTGGAAAGTATATTTCAAAACTGACATAAATTAAGAAGCTTTAACTACATTTGTTTAGCCCAGGCAATGGAAAATAACCTGTCATAGATTCCTCTTTCAAAGATGAAAAACAGTTTATTTCCAGTGCAAAAAAATAAGCATTCTGAAATGTTCCTAATGTTTTGACAACAGACCTAGTCCCATAAATATCTTAGTGGTCTCAGTTGTGAGGTTCTCAGTGGTGGAAGTATGTCATAACAATGATTTTTGACCCTTAAAGATGGTTTATTGCTTTCCCTTGGGGGATGGGATAACCCCACGTTAAACAGTAAGACATTTTCTTTCTTTCAAGGAGCAGCCTTCATTGTTTCATTCACAAGAACAAACAAACCAGAAAAACCGCCTTTGGAGGTCCTCCTAATGCCTCCTCCTTGTACTAATTTCTCAGTTCCTTGGTGCTGTAGGGTAACTAAAGCAGGAGTGAGATCACACTACAGTGAGGTAACGGGCACAGCTGTGGCGTCAATAAATTTCTGGGCTGAGCACTGACACCACTTGGTATGGAAGATGTAAGTCACATTTAACGATACTTTAACACTTGAGCATAGTTTTTTATTTCAGTGGTTTATGCTCTCAAGCATTAATAATGATTTGCCTTTCCACTAGCCTCCACTTAGATTTAATAAGGAATTCATATTAATCATTAAAAGAAAGGGACATGATTCTTCAAGATAATCAAATATTGACAGGTTAGAAATAGCTTTCTGCCTGGGTTCATTGATATAGGTTATGTGATATAAATATTTATTTCTTTTCTGTCACTCAGAGTAAATGCCACCAATTGATTCAGCATTGATATAGTGTCAACAGTTCATAAGAAACATTTGACTGGCTTGTGTTTTCCGATTAGTCTCTGCTCTATAAAGTGGGATTTACTAAATCTCTCCAATTGTCTGCTCATAGAGTGTGACTGCTTTCTGAAACCATTATTGCTTCGATTTGTGAAGGAAAGGTCTAGGGATAGGACTAGTTTCTGTCAGACCTTTACATATAAAATAAGGATTAATTGAGCATTTTTATTTTAATGATTTATAAGCGATAGGTACTGATTCTTCTTAACACAGGCGGACAATAAACAAAGAATATTTTCTTTGCTGATCCATAATTGAATTCCATTTTATTTTTCCCATTAATTTCATTAATATTATATTAAACCAAGCACTTTTTTTAAAGTTTAACATTTAGTCCTTGGAATGGAGACATTTTACCGCTTGATGATGGAGGATTCCTTTTTTTCTAGCTTAAAAAAAGCCACATCATAAGATAGTTTAGGCATGTTTCACTGAGAGCTGTAAATCAGTGTCACTGGTGCATTTTTGTGATGTGTTTTTCCCACTTCAGTTTTAGTGTGGTATCATCTCTAACATTGGCGCTTGATTTAAAACTGATTAGAAATGGCCCAGTGGGTCAATTTAAAGGATTAAAAAAGTACACAGTTACTCCAAGGATGAATGACTTTGACCTTTGCATCTCTGAAGTTGTTTTCCTTCTTTTTGTGTTCTAGATTTTGTAGGAAGGGTGGCACTATTTTCCTATTCCTGATAAATCAAATATAAATGTACTGAGAAGCCACAGATCTTAGAATTAATTCTGATTCTGCTGCATATTTGGCTATGTTGAGAACTTCAGATGCCTTTAGGAAAAATTTTTGTGTTCCAAAAAAAAAAAAAGAAGAAGGAGGAGGAAGAAAAATAGGAATTCTGCTGTAAAATTAGCTTAAAAGCTGTATTATCACCACTATATAAAACTCTTAGTTTCTTACCGTTCATCTTACATCGCATATGAAGACCAGAATATAAATGAGACTGTGTATGGGAGTCCACAGTACACGACCCTCTCCCCTACCCACATGGACACCACTCATGGGTTGTCCTCTCTAGTCCACGTTTCTTTCCCTGACTCTTCTTCAGCAGGAACAGAGCCCAGTACCCATCAGTTCTCGCAGGTCATTTGAGTTGATGTATGATTGTAACTCTAATGGCTTTTTCTTCTTCTCTCACACCTAGTGCTCTGCCTTTTATTTGCTTTATTTAGGTAAAACAAGGAAATAGCTATATTTAAAAATAATTCAGTATCTCTATTGAATAAACACGTTATTTCACCTCTTTTCTCTATAAAGAGCTATGTATCTTTGAAACATTTCTCTTCTTAAAAACAAATACCACAGCAAATGTAATTGCTTTTAACTTGTGAGTGCTCTTACTGAGCAGAGAATACTGAAGGACTGAGTTCTAGCCTTGACTAGTTGTTACTTACTAGTTTTATGACCTAATTGGGCTATGTGCTTGAAAAACTATCCAGTTTTGTGAGTGTACTGTATGCTATAGGCATATAAATCCCACTTTTGTATTAAAATGAACACTGTTCCTGTGCTTCATTTAGAAAAGTTGAATATGCAGATTGTCTAAAGAAAAAAGGCAACAGTGTTATCACGTTAATTGATCCTGTTAGTGATTTTTTTCATAGTTAAAATCAATTAAAATAACCCATTTTGATCAGAGATTTGAGATTCTCAAAAGGTTGTTTGTAATCAGTTCATGAGCTTGGCTCTAATGGCCTTCCTTTTAAATACTTTTTTTATGTGAATAATATTTGCATACCATATGAAAATGAGAAAATCCAATAAGCAAAAAGGAAAAGCATCTGATTTTTAAAATAAAAATCTATCAGTCAGTTCATAGGCCAGACAAAGGTCTATAAAACTTTAAAACATTGTAGAAATACTTTAACTATCTTTTAATGGATACCGTCTTTTTAAGTGAGATGGTTTTCGAATTTTTACTCCAAAACCACTTTTATCTTTATGAGGCTCTTACAGTCTTATTGTCTGAGGGATTCCGAATTTCTATCCTTGAATTTGCTTACTGAACGCTTAGCATATGCACACGCGCGCGCACGCACACACACACACTCTCTCTCTCTCTCTCTCTCTCTCTCTCTCTCTCTCCCCCTCTCTCTCCCTCTCTACTACCTGTCTCAGTCCGTCCCCTGTTGGATGTCTCCCACTCCTGGTCGGGTTGGAATGCTGGTGGATGGCCTGTCCACTTCCCTTCTCAACCTCCTGGGTACTAGAGGTAAAACAACAACAACAACAATAACTAGGACATTAGGATTATTATTGTTGAAGCTGCACAGAGACATACCATACCTACTCCTTTGCCTTCTCTTCCTCCAACAAAATTCCACAAAAATCAAGCCCCTAGGTCCATCCCAGTGTGTTACTGGAATGTGTAATAATAATATGTCTCAGAGTATTTATTTTCTGAGAGGAAGCTACTGGTTCTTTTATCTGGAAGGTCCTGATGGAGTGGTGCGAGGGATGCAGTCTCAGAGTGTGGTCCTTCTAGAGCCTGAATCCTATGTATACTCCATGAGATTTGTTCTCCTAGAATTTACTTTGGACCCTGATAAGGGTGCAGCTTTTTTGGCACGCTAATGGTACAAATGAGGTTGTTAAGAGTGCTGTTCAGACTACCTTGAGAAACATTTTGAAGGTATTAGCCCATTTGTACTGGCCAACAGATACTGCATTTTACTTGTGTATCCTTCATACTCACTGATCAAAGTAAACCCAGAAACAGCTCTGCTAACCTTAGCATTTCAAGTTATTTCATACACTGCCCTTCTTCATGCTGTTTTAAAATTTATCATTTGGTCCAGAATAATGAGGCTTTCTTTTCTCTTCTTCGTGTTCCATCTTTTAGATAGGTTAAAATATGGGTTGTTTTTCTGCTTTAGTAATATAAAAGTAATGATGAGCAAAATTTCCCTCAGAGAGGAAAATAGTTGCCAGTTTTTTCTGACTTGTCTATCATTTTGCCTCTGACCCTAAATATAGTAATTAGCTGATTGCAAATTGCATCAATCAGGTTGTACTACAATTAAATTGGGTGTTGAATTGGCCTTTACACATTAATCTGTCAATATTCTTTTAGGGATTGGCAGAAGGTCTTGGAAAGGAAGCTGTTTCTGTTACCTGCGCTGTACTCCTAATTATCACAGCTCTCTGAAGCTTCAACCTCAGAAATGTATAGAAGAAAAATATTTCCCTTGATAAATGGAGCCTTGCTTTATTCAATTGGTAGATGTTTAGAGCAAAATATTTAAAGCTTTACTATAATGGTCTGAAAGCAAACTATTTTTTTCCAGGTGATATTGAATTAAAAACTCCATCCATTTTCTGCCCATGCAAGGCAGTGCAATTCCCTGGAAATTGATTTTTCTTTTCCCACGGCTTACTATGGCTTTTTCCAAGCTTTAGCTATACGGAAAATAACACTGTTATTGAATCCATTTAGTGAATAAAATTGGCAGTTAATTTTTAACCAACTGGACCAGTGTGTAGAAAATTACTGAATGCATCAAATATAATCTGACTGGCCTTAAAGTCATTTGATAAATAATTTAGGGAGTTCTTTAAAACTCTAAAACATTATTTTGTGGGCACTAAAATAATTGACTCCTATTCATGACACAAACGAGAGTAGTATTTGTGGTGTAAGAGTTTTACAGAACCAGGGAAAATGTGTATGCTGCTTAACATATTAAATTATGAAAATGACTTTAGTTTATAACAATCACATGCTTATATGTTTTCCCTTTATGCATTACAATATTTGACTGGGTGTGCATTTGAAAGTGCACTCATTTGGCACTTTTCCATCAGCATAATATTATTTTTACCCAGTTACCGCTGTATACTAATTTACTGTTTCCAGAGAAAAGCTGTATCTATTTTAGGAAAGTCATTAACATTATTCAGTTAGTTTGTTTAATGTTAGCTATGGGGTCACCTGAGGAGTTTTCAGGGGCTGATTTATTTACAGATTGTGCATTAGATTATCGGGCACGCGCACGTGTGTGTGTGTGTGTGTGTGTGTGTGTGTTGTCTTCCAAGTTTGACTTCGGTTATGTGCAGTGCTATCTGGCATTGGTTACGTGTAGTACTGGAAACCGCTCTTATCAGTGTCTCTGACCTGACCCTTTTGAGCTATGTTATATCATTCCATTTTGACACCTTTTATCAAACTTTAATGAAATGACCCAGGCAAACAAATTGTCATTAAACTTTCCATCACTTTGTCCCTTGGTATCGTCTTTTATAAATTGGACAGCAAATGTTGTATTGATCTTCTCGTTCTTGCAGCTGAACTTGAAATGACCCAGACTGCTTGTTGTTTATGGCCCAGAGTTGCTTTTCCTTGACATTTCCATCCACAGCATGACACCCTTTTTGTTTTTCTTTCTTTCTCGTGGAGATGAATGAACAAGACATACGGTATCGAGACACTCTTGGCCATGGCAACGGAGGCACAGTCTACAAGTGAGTAGTCGATTTCGTTTAAACTTTCTATCCACTTTAGCCAAATGTGAGTACTCAAGTTCTCTGCGGCAAAGATTTTTAAATGACCACCAGCACTTAGATTTTATTTCCACTTTTGACTCCAAAAATTTTGCAAGGCATCTATTTTCTCAGGAATTGCTTGGAAAAGTGCATTTATATTGCCTTTTTAATATTTCTGTGTCTGCATCTCTCCTGGGTGAGCAGTTAATAGTCCACCATTAGCAAGCATACCTTTAACTGGCCTGAAGTTTAATGCATTTTTTTCCTTCACTCTTTCACACCGTTTTTTTGTTTGTTTGTTTGTTTGTTTGTTTTTGGAAACTTGCTTGCACCCTGTGCTAGTCCCCTGTCCTTTTATAGCTGTGCCCAGTGGAAGACAGCCCTTATAAATACCATTGCTGTGCCCTTTGTTGACACCATAAGTTATTAACAAGGCTTCTTCCCCTTGTATTTCCTTCTCTCCTCACCCGAGTCCCCTGAGAGAATTTCTACACATTGATGAATATGTTAAGTTATAAAATTCTCCCAAATTCCAGTAGCAGTGATCTTACCCTAAAGGAATGTTCATTTTCATATTAAAAAATGCTAACCGTAAAAAATAGTTCTCTCGACAGGGAAGTCTTTCTCATGCAGTAGTGCAAAGTTTAAACTATATAATGTAATATCTGGTACTTAATAGTCTGCAATGGTGTATGAAAAATATTCCACTAGGAATTAAAAAATCCATACTCTGTAAGAAAGCCCTGAGGGAGTAATAAAGCTTTCCTCCAGAGAGCTGTTTTCCATATATACACTAACTCTGCATCACATTATGATTGTGTTTTTACCTTAGATGTTTTAATGTTGATATAAATATATATCTTCAAAGTTGTGAAACAATTATAATTGGTTATTAATGTTCTTAGAATTTTAAGTGCTTGCTAACCACATGACTAGATAGAAATTGCCCTATTGCCTTATGACCATGAAGGGTCACATCCTAAAATCCCAGAACATCTTCCACACACAGATGCAGCCTTGGCATGGAATTAGGT
Organism: Ailurus styani; assembly: GCA_002007465.1. Taxonomy (NCBI): domain Eukaryota; kingdom Metazoa; phylum Chordata; class Mammalia; order Carnivora; family Ailuridae; genus Ailurus; species Ailurus styani. The sequence goes on along the minus strand of LNAC01000018.1, from coordinate 2,953,545 downwards.
TTCCCAGGGTTAGAAGCTTCTTCTCAGTCAGCTGACCCATTCACCCACTCAGGGCTTCAATCTTCTCTGCAGGTAGAGCCAGGATGTGAGTCTATTCTCCAGAATCTAGTCCTTTAAGAACTTATGTTCATATATTTCAATTATTTTTTCTTACAGATGGCTGGGTACTGTGAGTCATTGGTCTGAAAGTTAAGTGCTTCCACTATGATAATTCAGAGAATTAAATAACAGCATATTGCTTACATGATCCTTAGGCCATGCCCTTAAAATGTTTTCATGCCTAATGCATCTGATGGGTTTGAGTCACTCTTGTCCTTCCCTGGATCATACTAGCATTCCTTCCCAAGCAACCCCCAGTACTGCATAAAAAACATCTCTTCATCTTACTCTTCTCCTTCTTACTCTTATCTGACTTGAATTTTTTTTTAAGATTTTATTTATTTATTTGACAGAGAGAGAGAGAGAGAGAGAGATCACAAGTAGGCAGAGAGGCAGGCAGAGAGAGGGGGAAGCAGGCTCCCTGCCAAGCAGAGAGCCTGATGCGGGGCTCGATCCCAGGACCCTGAGATCATGACCTGAGCCCAAGGTAGAGGATTAACCCACTGAGCCACCCAGGCACCCCCTGACTTGAATTTTTACCCTATTCTGAAGGTTCTTGGGTTCAGGTGCCCTTAGAAAGGAAAGAAGAAGGAACCAGCGCACTCGATTTGCTTCTCTTGAGTTCGCTGTAGGGAGCAATTTCCAAAGCCTCAGCCTTGCTTTTACTAATGCTTTTATGCTTATAGCCAGATCTAATAAAACAGGAAGGATTTCTAGCAAGTCTTCAACTCTTTGGGTTCCTTTTATTGACTTTGAATGGAATCCAAAATCATTTCTTTAGACACCTAACCTATTCATGTGTTCTGTTTAACCAGATGTTTAACTCTCAAGCATGTTCATAGTTTTAAATTCAGTTTGTCCTACTGTGAATTTACTGTCCTGGTTTATTCTAGTGGGGGAGGGGTATTTGAACATAAGCCCACCAAACTCCAGAAGATGATTTTTATTAGCAATAATATCCCAGATGTTGATTTTAATCTTTTCTTTTAAAACATAGGTTAATAACAAAAAGGGGAGGAGGAAGCAGAGAAATAGAAATACCATGCCCACCTACCAAGAAAATATTACAACATAAAATCATGTTAATGTTTTTGTTTGGTTTTTTTTTAAAGGTTTATTTATTTATTTTAGAGAGAGAGGGCAGGGGTGACAGGTAGAGGGGGAGGGAGAGAGAGTCTTAAGCAGAGACTCTATGCTGAGTATGGTGCTCGATGCAGGGCTTGATCTCATGACCCTGAAATCATGACCTGAGCCAAAACCAAGAGTCGGGTACTTAACCATCTGCACCACCCAGGCGCCCTAAATCATTTTAATGTTTCATTATTTGTTTAATTACGGTGAGAAACATATAACATAAAATTTAGTATCTTCACCATTTTTAAGTCTACAGTTCTGTGGCATTAGCCACATCCATAGTGTTGTGCAGACTTCAACACCATCCATCTCCAGAACTCTTTTCGTCTTGCAAATTTGAAACCTATGCCCATTAAACAGTAACTCCCTGTTTGCCTTGGTCACATTTTTAGCTAAGAAGCATGGCTAGAAGTTCTCCTTTCTTTAGGACCACATTATCTTACACATCCTTAGCACACACAAGTTCTTTCAACTGCTGGAATGCTGCGTTAACAGGCAACTTATCCTGATTTCGTTTATCTACCATTGCTAGTTCTCAATATGCATGTTGAAAGATTTTTAATTTTTAATTAAAAAAAAAAGATTTATTTGAGAGAGAGAGCCTGCACATGTGCTCACACACAAGCAGGGGAGGGGCACAGAGAAAGGGAGAGAGAGAATCCCTAAGCAGACTCTCCACTGAGCACTGAGCCCAACCTGGGGCTTGATCTCACCACCCTGCGATCATGACCTGAACTAAAATCAAGAGTCGGACGCTCAACTGACTAAGCCACCCAAGTGCCCTGCATGTTGTAAGATTTTATATGTTTTTGACAGTGGTTGTTTTTGGAGGGTGTGTGGCAATAACATGATCATTTTAGGGCTTTATTTTACATACTATATTTCTTAAACAAAGAAGACATTTCTTCGCTCTAATTGCTTAGGTGATTCTTAAGAGGAGAGAGCATAAAGATAACCAAATTGCATAACCACTTGTCATTGATCATTGGTCTTCATTTCTGCATGGGCTTGAGTTGTATTTTTCTTATATCCCCGGCTTTTAGTTCAGCACAAAAAAAAAAAGGAAAAAAAAAAGGTATAATTGTCAGGAAATGAGAATCCACTTTACTAAAGTCTCTATAAAACTGTTTGATGTGTTATGATTGACTTTCTCCTACACTAAGTTTACCTTAATGGTGTTGACTATAAAAATTGTGATTTTTTTCAAACAAAATGATTACATTACAGGCTATGCTACATAAACTAGATGAAGAAAATATTGAAAAATCCACTCATTGGTAACAAAACTGCCTAATGGGCCTATTTAATTTTTTTCTTACAAAGTATAATAAAGCTAATAAATGCAAAGCAAAAGTTTAATATTTCTTTCTTATTTGCTCCACTTGATGGGATGTTGTGAATTTCAAGGGGTATGACATCATGTATAACTGCAATATATATTGTTTAGTAGTTGATCACATGTTCGCCCTTTAAGTCTGTATACTCCCCCCCCCCATTTACACAATATGAAATTCTGGGCTGAAACATTTAAACAAAGTGGTATCATGGATGCTGTGTGTGGTTACTGCTGAGTTACTGTCTGTATTATGCTAATGACCTAGGCAGGTAATTTCAAGTTGGGATTTCCTGGATTACTAATTTGGGTGAAGTGGATTATAAAGGAAAACACCTTAGACTAAAGTAGAGCTTACACCTAGGAAGAAGAATAATTTAGGGAAAGAAAATGAATGCACTTTCATTATTGCTCCATTGCCCAAAATGCTGCATGATGCTCCAAAAAAACCCCAAATTCAGGAAAGACACATATTCTGTCCCTCTCTAAGAGATTCATAGTGAATTTCAGAAACCTTGGGAAAGTAGAGAACAGTATATATGTGGTTAAGTGTACCCTGCCTCTGCCTCCAGCTGTGTGACCTTCTGCCTCAGTTTGCCCATGTGTAAAACAAAGATAGTAACATCTAATAAGGTTGTCGTGAGGTTAAATGAGATGTTGCAAAGAAAAGGCTCAGTACTATGACCGACCAACTAAATGTTAGCTACTATTAATGGTAGTGCTAATAATAGAAAAATCATTAAGCCCTGTGACCCCTGTACTTTCTTGACCACGGGGCTCTTTTTGGGTGGGGGGTGGGGAACATCTACAAACATCTCATAGATGTTGAACCGTGTTAGTTGTGTTTAACTTTAAAAAATTCTCTATTATCGGGGCGCCTGGGTTACTCGGTAGGTTAAAGCCTCTGCCTTCAGTTCAGGTCAGGATCTCAGGGTCCTGGGATCTAGTCCTGCATCAGGCTCCCTGCTCAGCGGGGAGCCTGCTTCCTCCTCTCTCTCTGCCTGCCTCTTTGCCTACTTGTAATCTCTCTCTCTCTGTCAAATAAGTAAAATCTTTTTAAAAAAATTCTCTATTATCTTACGATATTCAGTATATTTTTATGTTTCCTGCTCTTCACTAGTTGTATCATCAATTTGATTTATTGTATCTTATATATAGTGATTTTTTAGAAGTTCCAGAGTATTTTCTCTTTTATCATAGTTTATTTTCAGATTGCTCTAGGACACCTGGTAAAATGTTAAGCCCATTTTACTACAGAAAAAAGCTAGGGCTCATAGGCATGTGGTCACTCAATGGCAAAGCCAGAATTCTAGCGTCTCTCCTCTTCTCTCTGCATTTTTCCTCCAGGCGGTGTTGTTTCTCAAGGTCAAGCAGAGTCCATTGTGTTTCCTTGTATTTTCTAGTGTCCTCAGCATAGTCCTAAGGATAGAATAGATGCTTTATACATGTTGGCTGAAAGGAGAATGAGGCAAGTGGGGGTTTTTTCCAGGCAGGTTTTAGTAGGGCTCTTTAATTGGATTCTCCCCATATGTAGCTAGTTTTAGAGCCTGTGTAATTGTTTTAGAATGTTCACCTTGAAGAATAGGAATTTCTAAACTGAGGGCATATATTTGAATGATTAATTTTGTTTCAGGTGTTAAAACTGAGTACTTAGCGTCTATTAACCCAACACACTAGTTACTGTCCTCTTTTTTTGGATAGTATGTCACATTGATATGAAAGTAATTAACAGGCCCACTTACTTTGGAAACATTCTATGATAATGAAGCCCAGTCACTCAGGTTCTTTCCTCCCTAGGGGCATTGTTTGATGGACTCGCCTAAGCTCTGGGTCCAGAAATAAAGTGATATTTAACTCTTAGACTTAAGTCACGCTAATAAGTCAGTTAGCCAATAAGCAGGTAAGGATCATCTTTTATTTTTTTCTTTAATGGAAATTAGTCAGCCTAAGACGCAGATTGTCAGCTTTTTGGTCATGTGTTCTAGTGAGTAGGGGTTTGAAAACTGTAATGAATTTTCTGCCTCCAGTTCCTTCCTACAGTACATTAACGGTCTAACCTGGATTTGGGGTAGGATTTTCTCAGTGATATAACACATAGCTTAAAATGCTGCCAACATGGTGTTTTGAAGATTGGACATAAACCATTATTTAAGAATTAATTTGCCTGTATCTAGAGACAGCAAGAAGAGGGACAGGATAATAATTCTCAAAGGGTTGATCTCTCCTCTCTTTTGTCTTATCCATTTTTTGAGATATTTGTTGGGCAGAAGGGTGAGGATGGTCCTTGGAGACAGTGGCTGAGATCACATGAACTATTAAGTTGTATTCTGCCCTTGTAATACAGCTGTAGAGTCCAAGTAAAGCATTACATTTGTGGTTCTGGAACTGGAATTATATCAACTCATTATAGTAACATGATGTATTTAGTGAAAATTAGAAGCTCTGGTGGTCAGTTACGTAAAATGAGAAAACACATGAGTTGCTGTCAAATGAAATGCTGTTTAGTAAACAAAATATGCCAAACATGGGATTCCTGAGGGGGAAAATGTAATAAAAAAGAGTCCTCAGTGAAGATCCTGGGACCACATAGTACCCAGGAAGCTCTCACTTCTCTTTCACTGGCCATCCTGAAGGTGCCAAACCAAATCAGTAGTAGGTCTGACCCTTGCTTCTCTACCCACTGCATGAGTGACCCCACTCCTTTATATTTTTTCCCTGAGGTACATCTTGTAAATTAAGAGTAGTTTTTAAGTGGTTTTGATATTGACCCAAGAGCCAGGGTGATTGTTTGATTTATTTTAACTTTAAATTTCCAATCAAATGAAGAGCCTTTTCCTTGCAGCCAAGATCATATTTTAAACAAGCAAACAAGATATCATCTTAATGCAAAATTAAATACTTGCATATGGCTGGATTGTGTTACAGGATCATATGACAAGCAAGGATACTAATATTTCCAGAAAATCAATGAGTATTTGTCAAATAAAATTAATTATGTATGTTTCCCTCTCTCACTCTCTCAGCATTCAGCGTTAGAGGTTTTTGTTTTTTCAGCATTAGAGTTTTGTTTCATACAATAATGTATATTGTATTGATTAGAGTCTAAAGAATGAACCTGAGCTTGTGATTCTCTACACTTTTCCCACCTTTGCTTCCCCCATTCCTTGTTCCTGTAACTTCACACATGCTCCTATCCATTATGGCAATGATGGATTATTGGCATCCAACCAACATGACAGGATGTTACAGGTCGCTGAGCAGAGATTTTCAGACTCTGTTTCCACCCGAATTAACTATTATTGAAATAGTTTATTGAGATTGAAGTATTGATCATTTTCTGCTAACCTTGGCTTAAGGGTAGGAAGAGGAGGCAGAGGCGTTCTTAAAAGACACTAAATTTAATTTTTAAAAATCTCATTTATTTAGCCTTTTCTTCTTTCTATTTTATAGCCCCTATTGTTTTATTGCTTGGAAAAGGGTATCTTGGCTTTATTTTTATGACAGTATAATTATACTTCAGAAATGCACTTGATTACTATGGGTAACAAAATTGTTCTAGTATATTGGTTTAGCCAGTATTGCTATACAAACAACTTTTCAGTCAATTGAGTCTGGTAAAAATCAATACATTATGGTAATATTTCAAGTAAGAATTTGCTGAATCGAAGTATTTCAACACCATCTCCTTGCAGGGAAAAATAGTTTTAAAGTGGCAAGACTTTTTTCTAATATTTTAGTTTAGTAAAAATGCTTTCTTTGTAAAGAAATTGAAAGTCCCCAATCAGAAGTGATAGTGACCAGATAAACATTAGCACACGTGTGTCTTTAAAGGGTGGAGGAGATCTAGTTTTCCTTTCTCTGGCTTCATCAGGAGGGTACAACATCTGGGTTTGACTTCATTCTGTGGCATGCGACTTTTGGATTCGTGTCTCGTTCTGGGTACTGAGTTTCTGCAGAGAGATGTGTACAGTTCAGAGACCAGCCAGAGAAGCATGGGGAAAATTCAAAGGGGGCCTGGGAATGGTGCCTCTCCAACCCTCCTTTATACATTTGTTGAGCAGTCTCATTCTGAGCCCATGCTGTGTGGGTGGCACCCTGCCGGCTGGTGGGGGCAGCCAGGCTCCTGTCGGACCATGTCCAGATGGATGAAGAAGTAAGTATGGGACTTCACAGCCTAGGGTGCATGGCCTGTATATAGGCCCTGGTTGGGGGGCTGAGGAAGGGGTGGTGAGTTTTAGTTCTTTCTTCAGGAAGAATCAGGCCAAGGCCTCATGGAGAAACTGGTATTTGAGTTGAGAAGTGTTTGAAGAAATTGGCGAGCTTTTCTCTGAAGAAGAAAAAATTAAGGACCTCCATGACAGCTGACTTTTTAAAAAGTCTGAAAAGCTTTCCTGTTGACCGAGAAATAGGTTTGCTCTGTGTGTTTCTGAAGGCTAGCTTCAAATTGCTTATCTGGACTGTCCTCCATAGAGGAGAGTTGTGTCCTATGAATCTGGGCAGGCATCCTCCAGGGCCTAGCCCTGCACTGTACCTGCTGTAAGAACCTGGTCAGCGATTCAGGAATTAACCTGCAGGGGCAGATTCTTCACAGCCTAAGAATGGACACAGAGTGTTGTCTGTTGCTGGGTGGCTCTGGGAGGTGTGAACCCTCTTACCCTAAGCAGAGTAACGTGGCTGGTGTTCAGAAGCACTGAGAAAAGAATTCCCACTTAGACCTGGATGTGACGTGATTGCAGAGGTCACTCCCAAGGCAAATGTTCCAGAATTAATTCACCTTTCACCTGCTATAAAAATATTGTATCACGTGGTGCTTGGTTTTGTTCTTTAAAAGTTTGTCTCACTATATTCATTGAATAAATACAGTTGAACAACACAGGTTTGAATTGTACGGATCCACTTATATGTGGATTTTTTTTTTTAGTAAATACAGTACAGCCCTGTAAATGTATTTTCTCTTCCTTATGTTTTTCTTAACATTTTCTTTCCTCTAGTTTAAATACATGTGACATACAAAATATGCGTTAGTTAACTGTTTGGGTTATCAGTGAAGCTTCTAGTCAACAGCGGGCAATTGGAGGTTACGTTTTCAGGGAGTCAGAAACTATATGCGGAGTTTTGACTGCACAGGGGTCAGTGCTGTTGCAGCGTCTAGGGTACTTCCCATCACTCTGTGCCAAGGACTGCTCTAAGCACTTGCAGTCCAGCAGTGAATGAGACAGACAAGTTCCCTGTGCTCCTGGAGCTCACACTCGTGGGGCACATAGACAGTAATCAAGGAAATGATTGCAAGTAAGATGATATCAGACCTTGCAGGTGCTGTAAAGAATATAAAATAGTTACTCAGCGAGGCTTCTCTGAAAGATGTGATATTGAAACTCGGACCTAAAGGACAGCAAGGAGCCAGTTATGGGAAAACCTGGGAGAAGAACCCTCCAGGCAGGAGGAACCACTCTGGCAAAAGCCCGAAGATGGGCATGAACATGTCATGTCTAGGCCAGTGTGGCCATAGGAGAGTGAGTGCAGGGGAGAGCAGAGAGATGGGCAGAGGCCTGGTCATGCTGGATCCATCAGGCCTCGCTGAATCCTTTCTAAGAAGGTTACTCCCATTCTGCCAGTGAGAAAGATAAAGCTTGGAAAGATTAAGGGGCATACCCAAGGTCAGATCAAGACTAGAACTCAGTATCAAAACATTGATTCATGCACCTTAAATAGATACAATTTTTAGAAGACTAGAACTCAGACCAGGAGTTTTCTTTCTTTTCTTTCTTTCTTTTTTTTGTTTTCTGTTTTTTGTGGTTTTTTGAAGATTTTATTTATTTATTTATTTGAGAGAGAGAGCCTCTGAGCGTGTGTAGTGGGGAGAGACAGAAAGGGGATAGGAAGAGGGACAAGTAGACTCTGTGCTGAGCGTGGAGCCGGCATGAGGCTTGATCTCAAGACCCTGTGATCATGACCTGAGGCGAAATCAAGAGTCAGGTGTTCAACCAACTCAGCCACCCAGGCACCCCAAGCCAAGGGTTTTCTATTTGCCATTCACTCTCTGAGTTTCCTAGTTTTTAATCCAAATTATTTTTGGATATAAGATAAATAATTCTGAAAGTCAGGGATGTATCATTTCTAGTTAATTTTAGAGGCTTTTAGTAGATGTTAAAATAATAATTTCTTGGCTGACAGAGCTGTTGCAACATATGTAACTTGTTAGTCTATCCTTTGGGTCTCTTTCCTTATCAAAAACTGCAAATTTAATCATTGAATCCCTAGATTAATTGTATGGTTATGCTAGTGGAGGTGGTACATCTCTTGATTTATAAGACAGATTAATTTTTTTTGTATTTTACAGTCTGATGTGTTAGAAAGACGTAGTTGGCATATAGCATAGGCAAATATTTGTACACCGTAGCATCTAGGGTATTTACTTAAATTACTTTTTTTGGGAAAATAATTGACTGGAAAGTCCAAAAGGCATTTAGTGTGTGTAACTTTCTGCCGCAGTTTTTTTTTTTTTCATTGCTCTGTTGTTGGTTACTTAGATGTAAGAGACCGTGTTTCTGTTAAATTGCGACCTTACCAGAGTGAAACATGTTTCGGTTCTTATTTGTGCACTAATGCTAAATCGGAGGAGCAGATGACCAAATTAGAAGGGAAGTAGCAATAGATGCTTTGGTTGTGGGAATTAAGCATAAAGTTTCTTTAAGCATTAATTTGCTTTTTTAAGTGTGACTTTGTATTACGTTATCCTCTTAACCCTAAAATTTCCATACTTTTCCTTGTCGGTATTCCAAAAGAAAGAAAAAGAATGTTCAGTATCACTGCTTAAAACCAGGGTTCCTGGTTTTTGTTTGATGAATTCAAATAATGAAGTGAAAAATGTTCAGACAAAATTAGAACTTGCTTTAGGGCACAATCAATATAGCATTTTAACAAGCTAAGTGTATTTCTAAAATACATAAATTGTATAAGGTTCCCAAACATTCTGATTCTATTACAACTGCTAACTATAGCAGCAAAATGTAACAATATACTTAGTCAGTAAACATAAAATTCTGATTAAACCATAATTAAATTTTTGGAAAAGTTATCTAAAAACCATGAATAAAATATATTTTTACGTTGTCTCAGCAACAAGATGGATGGCCAGTGAAACTTTAGAGTGGCAGAGAAAAGCATACATGGCATTAAATTCCAGAATGAATTTTTACCACAAACACATGTACTAAGTTAAGTTTCTGGACACCATTTATTTCTTCTCCCATTTAACTTTTTTTGAAGGTAATTCCTAGTGAGTGTGGTGGGAGTGTAACACCTGGGGTCGCTGACTAACAGGGCAAATGGAAGTTTCCCTGCATCCCTGGCAGCCCCAGTAGAAGGTTTCAAGGCCCTGCCTACCTCCAACATATGCAGAGCACAGGGGTTGCTCGGAATCAGCATGGTTGCACTTCTGTTTCCAAACCGGGCCGCCATCACACGCCTGGGTTAGCCCCCAGCAGCACTGAAATACAGCTGGGGACAAGAGCTATCACTGTCCTCATCTGACCCTGCTAAGAGACTGAACCACCAAACTTAATGGATTTCCCTGAGGATTCAGAACAAGGCAGGGATGGAACCACCACTGAAACTCACCCTTTCTTATTCATTACTCCCTTCCTGGTGCCCTTCCTCATGAATAGTTACATTCGGTTCTGTGAGGAGCTAAGTATGTGCAAGCCTAAGGATTTCTGCCGGCATGTTCCAACAAGTACACTACAACAGTACTTTTCACTTTTTGCATCAGGCACATGTACCTTACAAAGGACCCATGTGAATGAACCGCTGTCTTCTTTCTTCTCTCCTTCCCTAGAACTCGTAATCTGAATTGACCCAATGTCAAAAATGTTAATGCTTTCCAAACTCGAGTCATTGCAGCATATGAGTCTCCAGAAATTACATCTTTGGGGTTTTTTCCCCTTGTTTGTGATTTTATGAGTGCATTTGTGTGTGCATTTAAATCATTTTGGGGACCTTGTTGGTGTTTCTGGTGGCTGGTCTTTACAAGGAAGTTCGTTTTTCTCCGCTCACATGGACTCCTCTCCCTTTCTCCTCTCCTTAATCTTTAAAAATCTGTGTGACATCTTTAAGCCTTAGTCTCCTGAATGGATTTGAGAATAGCACTTTCTCTTGACTAATCTTGACTTTATAAAACACAATGTTGCATATGTATATATACACATACACGTATATATACAGTTTATATATTTTTGGAAGTCACTAATGATACCTCAGAAAGAATGTGGTCAAATTGAATTTAGAATCCAAACGCTTTTCCTTCTTTTGTCCAAAACGTAGCTCCTCAATACAGAAACACAGTGCCATGTGCAAAAAGTCACTCAAATTCCTTCTCCACTCAAATACCCGATGCATTTAAAGATGACTGTCCCTGGATAGCGGAAGGTATGATGGTGGTTTGAGTGTTGTTCAGTTTTTATGTGAAAGAAAAAGTCCCTTCAGGTTTGTTTGGACCTTAGTCATGATACGCCTGTTTCATGAAGTCTGTTATGCACAAAAGTGCACAAAATGAAGATAAAGTGCCTCTCTCCAGCCTGACAAAAGCCATTCCTTTGCAGAATGGTAGCTGCAGTGAAAGTAAATAAATGAATGGACAGCAATCACAGCCTAGTTGATGAAACTGTTCAATTAAAGCACAGGCATTTACATGGTGTAATTTCCCTAAATTGCCAATGAGCCCCTTTAGACACAACCAGTGTTCAAATTGATTTCAGCATTGATTTTGGCTGAAGCTGATAAATTTCTGCTTGTTAGTTAAAGTAATTTTGCAGAAGACTTTGTACTGCAGTATTGAAGTGTTCATTTAGCTGATGGTTAAAAGAGGAGTTATTTACAGAGGCCTCTACTGTTGTTCTGAGATGGGACAATTCCCCAATCATCTTTTACTTTTAATTTTTTAGGCTTCAGTATACCAATCAATAGGTGATTGAAACTGATTAAAACTTATCCAACCAGCTGCCTATGGCAATTTAATTAGAAGCTGGATGATTCTTAAATTAAAGTTGTCTTGTTTTCATTGCATAGCCATCTTCCAGAAGAGTAAGGGACTAACAGTGCTGAAAACCTAAAATCTCGCTTTGTCGAGGTATCTCACAAGTGTGAAATCACTCAATAGCTATTCTTAAAGCAACTCAAAAATGTATTCAGAGGCTTTGGCCTTTATAGAGATTACAAGTAATAATACACTTACTTGCTAGTCGAGGAATTTTTTTTTTTTCTGGCAAAGGGATAACCTGTAATGTAATGAGATACATGAAAGAACAGCTGTTTGGGATGTAGATCTTGTTTCATAAGCAAGATGAAGGCTTGAGCTGATTTTATAAAATCCTGCAGGATAAAACTAGCTATCGCGATACCCTGTGCAGCTCTGTGCTGGAAACCATCAGCTTTGAATTTATATTTTTATTTTGTTTTGAGGTCTTGATTAAAAATCAATCTCTAGTGAATAAAAAACAAGTATTGTTCTATAAGTACATGTTGACTTTTCAACAGTATTGTGCCCAGAGTTATGGAAGAGAGATTTTTTTGCTTTGGGAAGAGTCCTCATACTCATTTTCTCTAGTGTGGGACAATTTCTTGAGTTTTTAATGGAAATGGGTTAATATTTCTGTCATAGGGGACATATTACATCTGGTACTACAAGGAAGAAGGGAATAAATGGCTCACTTTTCAGAGGTGCATTTACTCTTTGACCCACTAGGGTACTATTTAGTGTTCTAGGAGAGGTAATTTAGTAAATAGTACCCCAGTGGCCTGAAAAAGTTAATGCAGCTCTGAAAAGTGAGTCGTTCAATCGATTTTCCCTATTGCTTTTTAAAAATCAACACAGACCATATCCAGAGAACCTCGAAGACAACTTGAGTTAGAGGATCTAGAAGCAATGCATTTGTGTTCATTCGGGCTTATTGGGGGCACACATTGGATTTGACTTCCTTAAAGGACTTGAATCCTCCAATGTTTATCAGAATCTTGAAGCAGTTCTTAACCCCATCAAGCTTTTGTTTCCTTATCTATAAAGTAAGGATAATAAGAATGAGAAATCTAGTAGCTTCTCTATAAAAAATACAAACTGTAGAGCACAATAGAATATTAATTACTAGTTTACGGAGGTTTTCTGAAATAGCCATTTTTGTATCTGATTTTGGAAAGTAATTTATTGTTAGCTTTCCACAAAGAAGCCATGAGCAGATACTCCATTATAATCAAGTCATGTCAGGGGAGAAGTGTCCCAGGTAGTTAATCCTCAAGGTGTTCCTATTTTTTCCCACATGTATTGCCTCAGTCCCATATTTCTTTCATTGTCGTCATTTAGCTTTATATTTCTTGCCTCTCTGTTTTGCCCATCACATTCTTTCTGAACCTTTGATCAAGAGATCACTGTGACTGTAGCTTCCTCGATCTCTAAGGTATTTAGACCATATATGAAAAGACATTACTCTAGTTGATGTAGGGAGTGTTAAGGGCTTGAACCAGGCCGCATCAACTTATGGAAGAAATATGAAGGCAGTGGTGACAACATTAACTGAGGCAGGTGTGAGAGCAGAAAGGGTATAGAACCAGAGTAATTAGAAAAAATAAGAAAGGACCAAATGTAGGGTCCTAGTAGCAAGTTCCCCATATCCTAACTTAGCAACCAGTATGCCCTGTGGATGATCAGCATCTTGAAAGAGTTGTTAATATCTGTAACCTAATAACATGTTTGATTTGATACTTAAACAATCGGGGTGGGGGGGGAAGGCTCTGTTGCTTAACCACAAATTACAATTGGTAGTCTAAGTATTTTTAATGGGTTTTAGGCAGAAGGAAGGTTGGCATAGACTGCTATTTGAACTAGTACAGTTTACATAAAAGCTTTTTACAACTGCTGTTTACTTTGGATTTCCTATTTTAACAGCTAGTGCCTGGCTAATGTGTTTATCTATTATGGAAGGCAACACTGTCAGTGTTGATTTCCCTGAAACTATTTGATGTTTTTTTTCCTGTGGATGGCTATTTTAGTATGTGACATATTGGTAAAATCTACCCCCAAAGAAGTCTACCATGAGAACAAATCTCTAAAAAGATCAAGCAATAAAACAAAAGTTTCATTAACTGAACCACAGCTAATTTACATGTGTTTACTGAAAATGTGTCACTGAGTTAAAAGATGATATCCAGGGGTATTAAAAATTAATCTCACAAGGTAACAAAAAGTTTTTGTTTTGTACTTATATATATACTCACATGCATCTATGCACTTTTATAAAGGCAAAGAAGTGTTTTTCACTTGTTTGGTGTGGGCTTCAGAATCATTCAGTCTTATAATCTTTTGGCTTAATGTAGTATAATCAATGCTCAGTTTCCTTATTTTATTTATTTATTTATTTATTTATTTATTTATTTATTTATTTTAAGAGGGAGAGAGAGAGAGAGACAGTGAGTCTGAGCGGGGGAGAAGCAGAAGGTGAGAGAGAATATTAAGCTGGTTCCACATCCAGTGCAGAGCATGGCCCCGAGATCATGACCTGAACTGAAATCAAGGGTTGGACACTCAACCGACTGAGCCATCCAGGCGCCCTGGCTATTAGAGTTTGAGATGAAAAAACTTCCAAGTTGGAAAAAGTCTTCCATTTGTTATTCTAAACTTACATAAGATCAGAGTTACTTTTTTTGGTCAATAGATAAAATACCACATAACAAGTAAGGAAATAGTATCTGTAAATACGGAAACTGATGATCTCACATCGGCTAAGATGTAAGAGGTATGGTATTGGTTTAACAGATACCAATTTTTTAAATAAAGATATAGATTCAGTATTTAAATCTGAATATGGCCAACTCTAACTTTCTATGCTAATGGTAATTAAGAGTTACATAGATAATTAAGATGGATAACTAATAAAAAATCCATTTGACGGTGGTTTGTCTACTCCCAATCATACTTTTTGTCATAATGACTGAGATCATAGAGAGGTTTCTCTTTCACCTTGTCTCCTCTATTCTGCCCTGCCTCTGATGGGTGTCCTGGAAATCTCTACGGCATTCAGAGAACAGAGAAGCAAGGAATCCAGTATATCCCGCAAGCCATGAGATCTTTGCCTGAAAAACATAGAACCCGATTTTATAGTTTAGAAAAGCCATGACTGGGTCTGAAGCAAGCGAGTAACAGCACAGACATTCATAACTTTCGTTTATTTAAAACAGCCTTTGCTCACTTTCTTTCTCGCCTTTTACCTATCCTCTAAGAGATCCAGAGAGCAACACAGAGAAACATCATCTTTCTTGCTTACCTAAAATAAGACCATCCCTTTTTGATTACTGGTTACTTCTTAAACTAAATCCTAAGTATTACTTTCACCATTTTAGTGACCAGATTGTTTTCTTAGGTTTTCCATCCATTTAAAGAATTTTCCAAGAATTGATAGTGCTCTATAAATAATTCACAGAGTAGTTGTGTTCCTCTTTTCACTAACCCACTCTGAAGTATGTTATGTGAGAAGTAGAATGTATCTCAATGGCATTTATTCCACACGGTGTAGGAAAGAAGTGCCTCTCTCCTTCACAGGACCGTGGCAGTACAGTTCTTGTTTTGCCATTGTGATTAAAAGTTATCGTGCATGCAGTTACTCTTGGTATCCTTGTTCCAAGAGGAAAAAAAAAGGGGGGGAAATGTTTCTCTCTTCCTTCTGATGACCATTTTACTAACAAATTGGCATTTATAACATATATTATCAGTTTTACCGAACTTTGAAATATTTACCATCAGATCTTAGGTCAGCCCCTCCATTCTTTCCATTTTTTTTTCTTTTTTTAATTTTATTCAGTCATTTGACAGAGAAAGAGCATGCACAAGCAGCAGGAGCAGCAGGCAGAGGGAGAGGCAGACTCCCCCGCTGAGCAAGGAGCCTGGAGTGAGACTTGATCCCATGACCCTGGGATCGTGGCTAGAACCAAAGGCAGATGCTTAACCAACTGAGCTGCCTTAGGCACCCAAACCCTCCATTCTTAACTTAAATCCTACCTCACAGTTGGTAGAAAAGCACAGATACTCCCTATTATAATTTTTTTTCTGCTCATGATTTAAAATAATTTGATTAGAGAGTATATAGAAAATAATAAGCAGAATAGTGCCATAGAAGTTAGATGCCTACTTTAATTGTATGAGATTATACAAGCTTTATCAGAAAATATATGATCAGCTCTAGGTTATTTATTTTGTGAACAGGAGTCAGCTGGGACGATTCATATTTTTTTGATTCTCCTAGAACTTGAAATTCTAAGCATAAATAATTTCAGTAAACATTGTAAAATACAGATGCAGTTGTATTCATGACATAAATTTGTGTGGGAGTCCAGATGTTGGAGTGTGAACACAGGTTGTTTCTCCCTTATGTCCTATGTGAATATAGGACTTCTGAACGTTTTGTTTTGAAATTTTTCTTTACACACTTTTAAAGATTCTTATAGGAATTCACTTTATCCCCTAGGCTGATGTCTCTTTTAACAAATTCTCATCAGGATTTAGAATGAAGGTGAGTCCACCCTTTTAGCCTTGTATTTATTGTCCTAGACCCATCTTTAAAATTTCAAAGAGCACATAATAGAATTAATTGCATTTGTCCGGGTATCACTTTTAAGTCAGTCATTTGGTTTTTTGAATGCCTGCTGTGGGCAAGGTACTGCACTTAGCAATGTGGGGGTAACACCAACATTCAGGGCCCCAGGGACACCATTCTCTGGGTTCTATTGCTGGCTTACAGTCTGTACTGTTTCATCTCCTTTACTGGCTGTATCTCATCTTTCTGACTTCTGAATTTGGAGTGCCTCACGTTCAGTCCTCAGACCTCATCTCTACTTAATTTAATTCCTGAGAGAGTTTTTGTAGTTCCGTGGCTTTACATATCGTCTATATGTTGATGAAACCCAAAAGTATATCTCCTGCTCAGTCCTCTGTCCTAAACTTCAAACTCCTATCTAAGTACCAGTTGGATGTCTTTTAGGGCTTTCAAAATTACCCAAAATTGCACTCTCGATTTCCTCTGAAAGCTGCTCTTTCTACAGTTTTTCCAAAGTTGGTAAATGGAAACTCTCTTCCACAAGTTGCTTATGACAGAAACTTTGCAGTCTTTCTTGATTCTTCTTCTCCTCCCAGATCATCTACCAAATTTGCACACAAATCCTGTTGATGCTCATGGAGCTAAAAAGTTCAGGATTATATGGTGTAAGGCTGAGTAGGTAGAGTTCCTCTATTTCTGTCAGTAAATACTGTGTTTCTATCAGCTTGAAATTTTAGGTTTATTTTGCTCATCCCCATATTTTATAAATTCTATCTGGCCTATGTCTTTTGTATCTTTTTCCCCCTTTCCACATCCACAGTTACTACCTGGGTTCATTTCATCACTTCTTGCATTGACTACTGTAACAGCTTTCTAAGTGCTCCTTCCTCTCTCTGGTTTCTCCTCCTTTTTTTGTGGTAACCTGCAGCCAGAATAAGGATTTTAAAATTAAGGTCTAATCATATCATTCTTCTATCCAAAACCCTTCAGTGGCTTTGTATTGGCCAGTAAATTGGGTTCAGCAAAATTTCAACAATAGTAATAAAAGCTGAAAAACAGTATCCTTAAAAGACCGAGAGAAAATATTTGTCTCAGTTAAACTATCACTCAGGAGTGAGGTCAAAATAAGTACATCTTCAGAAATGAATGTTAAAGTGTGTGTGTGTGTGTGTGTGTGTGTGTGTGTGTGTGTGTGTGTGTGTGTGTAGGCAAAGAGAAAGAGAGAAAGATAAAAAGGGGGGAAGAAGGTTAGTTTATTACTGAGAAAAGTACTTTAGGTAGAAAGGAATTGAATCCAACTGAATCGAGAAAGGAATAAAATGAAAGAAGGAATGGTAATTGTTTAGATAAACCTGACTATATAAAACAATAGTCATGATTAATTCAGGGACATCAAAATGAAATCAAATAAAAGATAATATAAGATGAAAAAGGCTGATTGGAATTTAAAAATTCTAAGTTTTTTTTAGAAATGTCTTTTTTTTAAAGATATTTTTTATTCATTTGAGAGAAAGCAAACAAGAGCATGAGCAGGAGGGAGGGTCAGAGGGAGAGGGAGAAGCAGACTCCCCATTGAGCAGGGAGCCTGACATGGGGCTTGATCCCAGAGTCCTGGGATCAGAACTTGAGCCAAAGGCAGATCTTTCACTGACTGAGCCACCCAAGCACCCCATTCTAAGATTTTTATATTGTTTGAGAGAAAGCTAAAGGTAACAATTAACTTAATATTTTGTTAAATCTGGTATGGTTATTAAAAATTGTATGGATAACAAAGGCAAAGAATGGGTGTATAACTTAAGAAGTAGAAGGAATAAAGGGGTTCAAGTACAGAGAGAGAGGTGTAAAGTAGATGAATTGGTGGTAGGAATAGATGCAAATATATCAATAATTATAATTAATACAGGCAGACAATAAATGTCAATAAGTATAATAAATATATTGTCAATTAATAGATTGGTTAGTTAAACTTTTAGAAATTTATGCACAGTTATGTGCTATTTTAGACAATTTTAGCATACATTCCTAAAATATAAAGACAGAGAAAGGTTGAAAGGAAAAGGATGGGGAGAAGACACCAGTAAAAACTTATCAAAAGAAAGCTACGGTTATATTAATATAAGAGAAAAAAATATTTTAAGACAAATAGTATTATTGGGGGGGGCACCTGAGTGGCTCAGTGGGTTAAGCGTCCCCTGATCTCAGCTCAGGTCTTGATATCATGGTCGTGAGTTCAGGCCCTGCACTGGGCTCCATGCTGGGTGTGGAGCTTACTTTTAGTATGATATAGTGTCCTTCTTCATCTCTTATGATATTCTTTGCCTTAAAGTCTAGTTTATCTGATATAAGGATTGCCACTCCAGCTTTCTTTTGCTGTCCATTGGCATGGTAAATTGTTTTCCATCCCCTCACTTTAAATCTGGAGGTGTCTTTGCGTGTAAGATGAGTTTCTTGTAGACAGCATATCGATGGGTCTTGTTTTTTTATCCATTCTGATACCCTGTGTCTTTTAGTTGGGGCATTTAGTCCATTTACATTCAGAGTAACTATTGAGAGATATACATTTAGAGCCATTGTATTGCCTGTAAGGTGACTGTTACTGTATATTGTGTTTCTTCCTTTCTGGTCTATGTTTCTTTTAGGTCTCTTTGCTTAGAGGACCCCTTTCAATATTTCCTGTAGGGTTGGCTTGGTGTTTGCAAATTCCTTGAGTTTTTGTTTGTCCTGGAAGATTTTTATCTCTCCTTCTATTTTCAGTGAGAGCCTAGCTGGATATAGTATTCTTGGCTGCAGATTTTTCTCATTTAGTGCTCTGAATACATCATGCCAGCTCTTTCTGGCCTGCCAGGTCTCTGTGGATAGGTCTGCTGACAATCTAATATTTCTACCATTGTATGTTATAGACCTCTTGTCCCGAGCTGCTTTCAGGATTTTCTCTTTGTCACTAAGACTTGTAAGTTTTACTATTAGATGACGGGGTGTGGACCTATTTTTATTAATTTTGGGGGGGCTTCTCTGTGCCTCCTGGATTTTGATGCTTGTTCCCTTTGCCAGATTAGGGAAATTCTGTATTAAGATCTGCTCCAATATACCTTCTGGCCCTCTCTCATTCTCGTCCTCTTCTGGGAGGTGTGGAGCTTACTTAAAAAAAAAAAGTATTATTAGAGATAGAAGGGACTACTATATGATGATAGAAGAAAAAGACCACGATTACATAACAGCCTTAAACTTGTATGTAACTAATAACATAACCTTAAGATACATAAAGTGAAAAATTCTGAGAATTACAAGGAAAATTTGATAAATTCAGTTATAGTGAGAGAATGCCTCTTGGTGATCAATAGACTAATGAGATCCAAATTATTAAGTATACAGAAGATTTTAACACCACAATTAACATGCTGGTTACATGGTCATAGAACTTTTTTTCATCAGTCAAATGAGAATATATGTTATTTTCAGGTATAGAAAATTTAATTTTTAAAAACCATAGTAGGGCACAAAGCAAGTCTCAGTAAAGTTTGAAACATACAGATCTCTTTTTCTTGAATACAGTAGTTAGTTTAGAAATTATTAATACAGGCACTTGTCTGGCTCAGTAGAGCATGTGACTCTTGATTTCAGGGTCATGAGTTAAAGCCCCATGTTGAGTGTAGAGCTTACTGAAAAAATAAATTTAAAAAAAAGTTAAAGGGTGCCTGGATGGCTCAGTGGGTTAAAGCCTCTGCCTTCAGCTCCAGTCATGGTCTCAGGGTCCTGGGATTGAGCCCCACATCGGGCTCTCTGCTCAGCAGGGAGCCTGCTTCCTCCTCTCTCTGCCTGCCTCTCTGCCTACTTGTGATCTCTCTCTGTGTCAAATAAATAAGATCTTTAAAATAAATAAATAAATAATTTTTAGAAAGTTAAAAAAAGAAATCATTAATAAGTTAAGCCTCATACATTTGGAAATTAAAATGCACACATCTGAATAACTTATGGGTCGTATAATACATTATCGTGGAATAAAAACATTTACAGCTGAACAAAACCATACATGAATACTTATGTGATACAAAGTCATAACCTAAAGGATAGTTCTTTGTATAAACATTAGAGAAGAGTAACTGGATATTGATAGGCTTAGCATCTAACTCAAGAAAATAAAAAAATTTTTTCATGGAAGGAAGGAAAGAAATACAAAAAGAAAAAATAAATCAAAATTCAAGAAAACTCAAGAAAACCAATAGTTGGTTCCTTGGAAAAATTGACCAAGTAAACAGAAAGAAGACACAAATAACAAGCTTTGGGTGAAAAAAGGAGACATAATTCTAGACAGCAGAAATTTTTAAAATAAGAGGATACAATGAATAACTTTATGACAAAGTTGAAAACAGAAAATGGACAGTTTCCTAGAAAAACCTAAAACTGCCTAAAGAAAAATTAAAAAAAAATAGACCTATACCAATTAAGGAAATGTATCCATTCAATCAACCAGTGTTTATAAAATGTGCCCAGCATGGTTTTAGGCACTGGAGGTACAGTAGTGAATAAAAAAACAAAAGTGCCATTTTCATGGAGCTTGCTTTCTAGTGGTAGCAGACAGATAATAAATTAATAAACTGTTTTAGGTGTTGATAAATTCTTTGAAGACTAAAGAAAGAGAGAATGAGCTGTTTTATGTAGGATATTCAAAGAAGTAACTTTGGACCTGAAGGAAGTGAGAGCAAACCAAGTGGATATTGAAGGAAGAGTTATCCAGGCCTGAGGAGTAAATACAAATGGCCTGAGGCAGGAGGATGTTTGGAGGAGCAGAGTGAGTACTATAGTAAGGGAGATTGGCCGAAGCAGAGATCAGTGAGTAACCAAGGGCCAGATCATGGTATCCTCCTAAGGACTCTTGATTCAGCAGTTGGAAATCTACCCATAAAGTGGGGATGATGATAATGACTTCCACTTGTGTTATATGTCAAGTGATGTCTCAAAGCTGGGGAAAAAATAATTTCTACTCATAAGATCATGGAATCAATAAAATGCATGTAGAATTTCTTTGCAAAGCTCTATCCAAGTGATTTTCTTTTCACCCAGAAGTAGTATTCATTTTATGAGCATTTATTAAGTATGAAGCACCTACCATGCCAGGACTTGTGTGAAGTATAAAGAATACAAAGATGATTAAGACATTGTAGTGTTTCCTGTCCAGTATGGAAGAGAGATGTAAACAATTTTTCTGTAGTGTGCTAGGTATTGTAACAGAGATACTAAAGTCTAAAGACTAGGAGAGGCCTCAGATTTTTATTTTATAATCTATGAGGGTGTATACTGAAAAAAGGTATATGGGCGCCTGGGTGGCTCAGTTGTCTGCCTTCAGCTCAAGTTATGATCCCAGGGTACTGGGATCGAGCCCCATGTGGGGCTCTCTGCTCAGCAGGAAGCCTGCTTTTCCCTCTCCCACTCCCCCTGCTGGTGTTTCCTCTCTTGCTGTATCTCTCTCTGTCAATAAATAAATAAAATCTTAAAAAAAAGAAAAAAGGTATATAGATTTTTTATTTTTTTTAAATTTTTTTTATTTATTTTTTTAAAGAGTTTATTTATTCATTTGACACAGAGAGAGAGATTACAAGTAGGCAGAGAGGCAAGCAGAGAGAGAGAGGAGAGAGGAGGAAGCAGGCTCCCCGCTGAGCAGAGAGGCCGATGTGGGCCTCGATCCCAGGACCCTGAGATCATGACCTGAGCCGAAAGCAGAGGCTTTAACCCGCTGAGCCACCCAGGCGCCCTATAGATTTTTTAAAGGTAGTTTATACTAATAATAATTAATAATAGTTTTCTTGTTAACCCAAGGAGAATGAAAATTAGGCTTCTCATTTAGCAACGGTGATGTCAAGTGGTGTTTCTGCTGAGATGAACACCAAATGTGGCACTTACCACACCTGTCTGCAGTATAAATAAGTTTTGGGTGGGCAAGAGCTAAACACGGTGAGAAATCTAGACCTTGAATCTTAGTATAGGTGTAGCATTTCAGATGACCAATTCTTTTTGTCTTCAACAAGTTGGTTCATCATGAAATAATAGAACTTGAATTCCTTAACTGAAAATGATACAGTGCAGCCTTTTGCCAGTCTTCATTATGAAGTTTTATTAGCCTTCACTTATAGAGCACACAGTCTGACTCTTAGAGCATAGAGAGAACTTTTTCAGTCAGTTTTAGCAGGTTTTACTTGTAAACCACCTAGCTACCCTGAAAACTTCCTTGGATCCTGGCATTTAATGCATGCTTACCGTGTGCCAGGCCCTGTGCTGTGCTCCACCTACGTTATCTCATTGAACCCTCACAACTCTATAGCATAAGGACTTATATCCCCTTTCCAGATGTGAGACACAGTGAGGTTTTCTAATAGTTCAGGTTCACATTAAGAAGTGGTAGAGCTAGAACAAGCAAAAGAATGAAATTGGACCATTCTCTTTCACCATACACAAAAATAAACTCAAAATGGTTTGAGAGCCTAAAATCCTTGAAGAGAGCATAGGCAGTAATTTCTCTGATATTGGCCATAGCGACATTTTTCTAGATGTGTCTCCTGTTGCAAGGGAGATAAAAACAAAAATAAACTTTATTGGAACTACATCAAAATTAAAAGCTTCTTCCAACAAAGGAAACAATCAACAGAACTAAAAGGCAATCTAATGAATGGGAGATTTTTACAAATGACATATCTGATAAAGGGTTAGTTTCCAAAATATATAAAGAGCTTATGCAACTGAACACCCAGAAACCAAATAATCCAATTTAAAAATGGGCAGAAGACATGACATTTTTCCAAAGAAGACATCCAGGTGGCCAAGAGATACATTAAAAGATGCTCAACATCACTCACCATCAGGGAAATGGAAATCAATGAGATATCACCTCATTGTGTCAGAGTGGCTAAAATCAATACAAGAGAAACAAGTTTTGGCAAGAATATAGAGAAAAAGGAAGCCTTCTCACACAGTTGGTGGGAATGCAAACTGCTGCAGCCACTATGGGATACAGTAGGGAGGTTCCTCAAAAAGTTAAAAACAGAACTACCCTACAATCTAGCAATCACACTTCTAGGTACCTACCCAAGGAATACAAAAATAGTAATCCAAAGGGATACCCACATGTAATGTTTATAGCATCATTATTTACAATAGCCAAGATACGGAACAGCCCAAGTGTCCATCGATTGATGAATGCATAAAGAAGATGTAGTGTATATACACAATGGAATATTACTCAGCCACAAAGAAGGATGAAATCTTGCCATTTGCAAAAACATGGATGGAGCTAGAGAGTATAGTGCTAAGAAAGTAAATCGGTTTGAGAAAGACAAATACCTTATGATTTCACTCACGTGTGGAATTGAAGAAACAAAAGAAATGAGCAAAGCAGGGAGCGGGAGGAGAGGCAAACCAAGAAACAGACTCTTAACTGTAGAGAACAAACTAGTCGTTACCAGAGGGAAGGTGGGTGAGGGGGTGGGTTAAATAGACGATGGTGATTAAGGAGTGTGCTTGTGATGAGCACCAGGTGTTGTTTGGAAATGCTGAATCACTGTATTGTAGCCTGAAACTAATATTACCCTGTATGTTAACTAATTAGAATTCGAATAAAAACTTAAAAAAAAAAAAAGTGGTGGCAAAGCTGGGATCAGAATCCAGGCAATGACTTTAACCCTTTGCTCTTCTGCCTCCATGAGAGATTAGCAGTACTTGCAGAATGCTTCTTTGCCTGGAAAGATTCAGATGCGATGGCCCTTAGCCTGATGGAAATAGGTAGCATCTTTGTAAATTTTGAATTATGAATTTCCCTGCCCTGGAATGCAGTGAAGAAAACTTAAACATCACCATATATTTCCTTAAGGTCCTAAAATATATGTATTGGGCCACAGTTCCAGTCTTGGCCTTGTCATTGACTGTAGGTTTGGACAAGTTTTTTAAGCCTGGCTTTTGGGTGTTTCCAATGTAAAAAGAAGGGATTAGATTAGACAATTCTCTATATGACCTACGAGCTCAATAAATTATCTGATTCTGTGTGCAAAAATTAAAGATCAATAGCAACTGTTTGTCCAGTTATCTAAAACCTATTGTTCCAAATGAAAAAATAATTTAAAGTATGGATAGTTAAGTGTTCCCCTCTTACTCATTTCCTTGTTATTTTCAGTACTCAAAAAATTTATACCAGGCTTCTGGTTCATGCCATCCTAGAGTGTTTATGTTGTGTGCTCAATTTTAAGGGCTGGGGCTATTCCCAGGTCTGTGCTGGTCACAAAGCGGAACACTCAAGGACTCAGCACTAAAAATATCACATAAAAATGCTTCCTTTATGCACTCATTGGAACAGATAATTATTGTGGCAACAATAAAATAATTTGAAGTGTTAGCTGTTAATTAAGACAATGTAGAGGTGTATAGTTGTCTTTTGGTGTAACCAGAGCCTCCATTCAAACTTCATTAATCACTTTATAGTTAATGTGTTGGGGAAGGTCAAGACAATTGAGATGCAGTACCCATTGAAAGTAAACAAATTCCTTTTCTCCAGGTAGAATGCCATTTGCAAAGTTAAGGGACACATTCGAGTCATGCCGGGCCTTGCCTTTGTCATCCACTTCTCTTTGATGATTAAATGTTACACTGGTACTGTCATTGCACTGTAAACCAAACCTCACAGCGTCTTTATTGCCAGAAATCGAACCCAAACTTCCACGGATGAATTAGCGTGCGTCATAATTAAATCATCAAGCCTCTCCCTTTTAATTCACTTGGAAATAGGAGACCTTTCTTTTGGAAAAGACATCAGCTTTCTTGACAAGCTTATTAAGTTGCGAAACTATCCAGTATGGTATACACATCAGACTATCTTCTAGTCATCTCCTTATCACTGCTATTGATCTCAAATGTCCAGGTGTTGCTTATTGTCCAAAATAACACCACTATTCTTTCTGCAAATTTTGAATCCTTACGTATGCATTCAACATACAAAACAACATGTTTTATTTTCATATTTCAGTTCTTGGTTAGGAATTCTAGTATACAGCATTTTAAAAAGTTGAAATTGGAAGAATTTATGGTATATGGGGGAAAATAATACATTATTAAATCTTACATATTATATTAACTGTATTTACATAAAATAAGGTTATTAACTTCCTTCAAATCACATTTCAGATTAGCTTAGTCCAACAACAACTCTGTCAGACAGTGAGAAAAATAGTGTTAGTCATCATATACCAGTATATTATATGAGTTCAGATACATCATGAATCAAATGATGACCTAAAATGTAGTTTCACATTGTAAAAGTCTGGTATTAACATACATACATACAACATACAATTAAATGGTAATTTGTGCTGAAACCAGTATAATATAGGGATTCTACTTATAAAATGTATACCACTTTATATGTAAAGTATAAAAAATTTTTTAATAATTTAAGTTTTATATCTCTAATAGTATTTAATATGCTAGAGAGGTTGATATTTAGAGAAAATCTTTAGACATCTTACAGATTAAAAAAGCTTCAGTAAAGTGAACAGTTGCCACTTAATTTTTATAATCTTGCCTTTCTATAAATGTGATATTCTTGAATTAATTTATAATTAATTGTTAAAGGCTAAGTTTACCTTCCATAGTTGGCTTGACCTTTGTCTACTCAACTAGGAAAAGCAGAACAAATTTCTTATAACACTAATAAATATATAGATATTTACATACATATATACATATATTTTTTTTCTAGTCTTACCTGAATTTATAACATTTTATATGTAAAAAGTTACAAATACTTGCAGGTCCTTAATAACTGAACCATTTCTATAAGTCGGTCACTTAAAAAACACTTGTCAGTGATTGCAAAAACTCTGTAAATTTGCTTAAAAATCATTGAATTACATACTTAAAACAAGTGAATTTTACATATATAATTACACCTCAATAAAACTGTTAAAAAAATTTGTCAGAACAGGGACGCCTGGGTGGCTCAGTGGGTTAAAGCCTCTGCCTTCGGCTCAGGTCATGATCTCAGGGTCCTGGGATCGAGCCCCACATCGGGCTTCCTGCTCGGCGAGGAGCCTGCTTCCTACTCTCTCTCTACCTACTTGTGATCTCTCTCTCTCTCTCTCTCTCTCTCTCTCTCCCTCTCTCTCCCTCTGACAAATAAATAAATAAATAATTTTTAAAAAATGTTACACATAATTTGAAAAAAAAAAANCTACTCTCTCTCTACCTACTTGTGATCTCTCTCTCTCTCTCTCTCTCTCTCTCTCTCTCTCTTCCTCTGACAAATAAATAAATAAATAATTTTTTAAAAATGTTACACATAATTTGAAAAAAAAAACTTTGTCAGAACAGCCAAACAGATATTTCTTCCAAAACAACAGAGTGATGTTTTCGTTTTGATAGTAGGAGCATTTATGTTTTGTTTTTATTTTAAGAAATGAGCAGTTTTTCCTACCAAATCATTGCCAAGTCATCATTGGGAGCCTGGTAAATGTATTTTGCAACTCGGCAGGTAAAGTCAGAAAATTCCCAAGAAGCTAACTTCCATTCCCCCACATCTTCCCTACCCAATCACATCTTTTTTTTTTTTTAAGATTTTATTTATTTGTCAGAGAGAGAGAGCACAAGCAGGCAGAGTGGCAGGCAGAGGCAGAGGGAGAAGCAGGCTCCCTGCTGAGCAAGGAGCCCGATGCGGGACTCGATCCCAGGACCCTGGGATCATGATCTGAGCCAAAGGCAGAGGCTTAACCTACTGAGCCACCCAGGCGTCCCCCCAATCACATCTTAACACAGCTGGGTAAGAGGAAGAACACTCTGCTTTTGGCTGATGCGCAGGTCTGTACTTTTATAGACTTGCAGTGCTTGTTGATTTTGTGTAGTTTTTGAGAAGTTTTTATGTAAGACAGATTGTCCCTGGATAGTGGTCAGAATGTACAGTCCTTGTAGAAGATGTATGGAAGGCCACATGTCATGTAAACACAAAGGGTCTTAATGAGAAGTAATGGTATCTTATTTCTGCAAACCTTACTCTCTTACTCTTTTTCATAAGTGACTGTATTTCTACTCCTTGATTTAAACTGTAGTTATTTCACTATATCCGATCATTTGAGCTTGTCTCTTTTCTAAAGCTTTTTTAATATTGAGAGATGCCAGCTTTAGGAAAAGATGAACCACATACTTGAGCCTGATAAGTCTGTGATTTCTTATATGAATTTATATCTTAAGCCATAGCTAATTCTGAGTGTTTTGAGATTATTTTGATGAAATGTAGGGATATAGTTTATCTGTTCCTGTAATTGAAATAAACAAAAGGAAAATTCCCACTTTATTTGGCTCTATACAGTGCTTAGCAGAAGGCTTTAGAAGATTCCCCCACACACACAAAGTGCTGGTCAGTTGTAAGGGTCTGGAGTCAGAAGAAGTCTGGGTTTGAGGTCTAGTTCTGCCGTTTACTGACTTTGTGCTGTTGGGAAAACTGCTTAGCATCTCTCTGTATGCCAGGCTCTCCATCTGTAAAAGCAGGATAATGATACCAGCATTACTTCAGAGGGTTATTTTAGGGTAATGTATAATGAATCACTGTCTAAACCATGAAGCCTCAATAGAAACATAAACTACTAATGTTATTAGTGTTCTTTGAAAGTATCGTATATCCCATCGCTGCAGATATGTTCAGATCCACATTTGTGTCCTTAACCATTCTGTAGGTTGTTTAGTATCCCAAGTGATTTTGTTATTTTTTTTCTTCCCACAGAGCATATCATGTCCCGAGTGGGAAAATATTAGCTGTAAAGGTAAGTGCTGGATAAATTTTATTAAATTTATGAGGTTCTTTTTTAAAAAAGATTTTATTTATCTGAGAGAGAATAAGAGAGAAAGAGTGTGTGTGAGGGGGGAGGGGTAGAGGGAGAAACAGACTCCCTGCTGAACGGGGAGTCTGACACCAGACTCAATCCCAGGACCCTGAGATCATGACCTGAGCTGAAGGCAGAGGCTTAACAACTGAGCCACCCAGGCATCCCGAAATTCATGAAGTTCTTGATGCTCACTACTTTCTTTTCCCCTGTTAGCTTGAGTCACAGGTATTGTGAAAGAGGAGATGAAATGGTTTAAGTTTTGGATGGTAGGTTATGGAAGCTATGGTCCTGTTGTGATATTCAGCTCCCTCCCCTCTCAGAGGGTACCTTCACCACCTGCTTTCCCATCTATTGAGTTATTTGTTCCTTTAGATATCATAACTCTTAGACTGTTGCCATTAATATATTTAAAGACAGTCAACTTTAGTTTATTCATGCCAAGAGAAGGGAGCACTCCTATAAATCATCTAAAAAACTTAACTGTTTGGCCTTGCAAGTAGATTATAATTTCTCATAATTTCATACATTTTGAATTAGGTTTAACCTAGGCTAATGTTAAAATTCTCGTGCATGATTATTTAATTGGATATGGCAAGGTGCTAACAGCTGTTTCTGGAAAGGATTAAAAGCAATTTTAAAGAAAGGACACATTTTAAAAAGAGCTGTTAAAGTAGAGACTTTGAATAAATGAAAACAGTAGGTGTTTACAAATATACTGTGTACTAGACCTGACCTTAAAACTGAGTTTTAGAGAGAGGACTATACTGTAGTCACTTTATATCCCTAGATTCTATAAAATTTACAAAACATACTAGATGCTTAAACTGAGTTGAATGAATGATTTAAGAGTAGATATGATTGTTGGAGTTGAATGAATGAGTGATTTAAGAATAGAAACAATTAGGGGTGCCTAGGTGGCTTAGTCGGTTAAGCATCTGACTCTTCATTTTGGCTTGTGTCATGATCTCAGGATCTTGAGATCAATTCGTGTTGGTCTCCCCACTCCACATGGAATCTGCTTGAGATTCTGTCTCCCTCTGCCCCTCCTGCTTGTGCTCTTTCTCTCTCTAAAATGAATGAATAAATCTTTAAAAAATAAAAATAAACTTCTTATTTAGCCCTCAGCTTCTTGGCAGCCAAGGCAAAATCCATGTAACTTATTTAATAGTCATACTCTGAGAGAAAGAAATGTGCCACTTCTTCAAAACAGGCAGGTTTTTTTTCATAATTGAATCTTAGTGTGTTATTTAGTTTCCAAATACTTGGAGATTTTCCAGAAATCTTCCCATTATTGATTTCTAATTTAAGTCTATTGTGGTCAGAGAATATACTTTATATAATTGGAATTATTTTAAATGTATTGAGATCTATCTTATGGCCCAGAACATTATCTTGGTGTTTCCTGTGGACATGAAAAAAATGTTGTATAGGGTGTTGTATAAATGTCAATTAGATCAAGTTGGCTGACAGTGTTCAAAATTTCTGTATATTTACTGTTTTTTATCTGTTTATTCTGTTAACTACTGAAAGATGGGTGTTGAAATCTCCAGCAATAATTGTGAATTTGTCTATTTTTTCCTTGCAGTTCTTTTTTTTTTTTTTTTACTTCATGTTTTTTTGAAGATCTATTAGGTGTATTTAGGATATTATGTCTTCTTGATGAATTGGCACCTTTATTGTTTCATTACAAAGTGACCCTTCTTTAGCCATGGTAATATTCTTTGCTCTGAAATCTACATAATCTGATATTAATATAGACAGCTATTGCAGCTTTATTTTCGCTAGTGTTAGCATGATATAGCCTTTTACTTTTAACCTGTTGTATCCTTTTATTTGAGATAAATTTCTTGTGGCGAGAAGATAGTTGGGTTTTGTATTTTAATCCATTCTAATAATTTCTGCTTTTTAATTGGGGCATTTAGACCATGAACATTTCATGTGATTATTGCTTTGGTTGGATTTAGTTCTGTCATCTTGCTCTTTGTTTTCTATTCTGTCTGTATGTCCTTTTTCTTGAGTGGTTGCTTTAGCGTTTACAGTATATATCTTTGATTTATCATAATCTACCTTCAAGTAATACTGCACCACTATCTATAGTAGGAGAACAGTATACTTTCATTTCCCTCATCCTCAACTTGTTTATTATCATACATTTTACTTTCTCATATGTTATGAAGTCCAAAATACATTATTTTTTATTTACATAATTATTTGTCTTTTAAAGACATTTCAAAAGTAAGATAAGATTTCTTTTATTTTTACTCTTGTTTTTACCAACTCCAGTGCTCTTCATTCAGTTGTGTAGATCCAGACTTTCATCTGGTACCACTTTTCTTTCTTCTTTTGCATTTCTTATAGTGCATGGGTCTTCTGGTAATGAATTCTTTTAACCTTGGCATGTCTGAAAAATGTATATGTGACTTTCATTTTTGGAAGATGTTTTCACTACATAGAGAATTCTAGGTTGATTGCTCTTTTCTTTCAACATTTGAAAGATTTTGTTTCACAGTCTTCTGGTTTGTGTTCTTTTCAATGAAAAACTTACTGTCATTTTAAGTATATCTTTATTCTTTTGTTTTTAGAACTGACTTCTTGGGCTGCTTTTAGATTTTTTTCTTTATCACTAGTCTTAATGCAGTTTGATGATAATGAGCTTTTATGTAATTTTCTTCTTTTTTTTTTAATAAGGAATATATTTTTTTAAGATTTTATTTATTTATTTGACAGAGAGAGATTACAAGTAGGCAGAGAGGCAGGCAGAGAGAGAGGAGGAAGCAGGCTCCCCACCAAGCAGGGAGCCCGATGTGGGCCTCGATCCCAGGACCCTGAGATCATGACCTGAGCCGAAGGCAGAGGCTTTAACCCACTGAGCCACCCAGGTGCCCTATGTAATTTTCTTCTTGATTCATATTCTTAGGATTTGTTGAGATTCTTAACTCTGTGGATTTTTAGCTTTCATCAAATTTGGGAAAATTTTAGCCATTATCCCTCCTCCCCCAACTTGGGAACTTAAATTGCATATGTATTAGGTTACTTGAAGTTGTTCCACAGCAGAATCATGCTCTGTTGTTTTGCATTAGTCTTTTTTTTTTCACTCTAATGGTTCATTTTTGGATAAGTTCTGTTGTCAAATACTCAAGTTTTCATCTGCATTGTCTAATCTGCTATTAATTTTGTCCATTGTAATTTTCATTTCAGCACTGTACTTTTTATCCCTAGAAGTTTATGTGGGTCTTTTTTACATCTTTCATGTCTTTACTTAACATGCTCAATTTTCCTTTTATCTTCCTGAATACATGTAATGTAGTTATGGAATATGTGGAATATGATTAACTGAATTAATGGTTTTGTCTATTCATTCCATCAGATGTGTCATTGGGATCAGTTTTGACTGACTGCTTTTTCTTCTCATTTTGGGTTGTATTTTCTTTTTTTTTTTTAAGATTTATTTTTATTTATTTTAGAAAGGAGATTGAGCAGGTGGGGGGAGGGGCAGAGGGAAAAAGAGAATCCTGAAGCAGACTCTACACTGAGCACAGAGCCTGCTGCAGGGATCGATCCCAGGACCCTGAGATCATGACCCAAGCCAAAATCAGGAGTCACATGCTTAACATACTGAGCCGCCCAGGTGCCCAGTATTTTCTTATTTTTAAAAAATCTTATAATTTTTGATTGGATGCTAGTCATGCATCATAGACACTAGATTTTTTTTGCATTCCTATAAATATTCTTGAGCTTATTCTGAGATGCTATTTAGTGACTTTAAAACAGTTTTATCCTTTCAAGACTTGCTTTTAAGCTTTATTGGTTGGGACCAGCCCAGTGGTTAGTTGGGAACTAATTTACCTCACTCAATTAAAGCAACAGTCTTCTGTATATTCTACCAGTGCTCTGACAGTTATGAGGTTTTCCCCCTCCTTTGTGGGAACACAAACTCTTTATACTTTAGTGTGAGGTCTGGGGATTGTTTCCTCTAGTCCTTTCTGGTGGTTCTTTGCTTGCCCTCAGATAGCTTCCTGACATCCTGGTACTGATTGATCATTAATCAGCTGAAGACTCCAGGGGTCCCTTGGCAGATCCCTGGAGCCCTCTCCCTTTGGTCTTCTGCCAGGGAACTCTAGCTGCCTTGGCTTCCTCAGACCCCCAGTTCCATCTCCTCAACATAGGAAGATGGCTGAGCTTTGCTGGGAATTTCCACCCTGCATAGGAGCCTGCATACTCTCTAGTCAGCAAACTAGACAATCATAGGGCTCCTCTTATTTGTTTTCCACCTCTCAAGGATTACTGTCCTGTTTTAATTGTTGTCAATGTCTGGAAGCCTGTTAATTTTTCTGGGTTTGGTTTTCTTTTGTTTTGTATCTTTTCCTTTCTTGTCACCACTCTAGTCCAGATGCTTGTTTTGTCTGTTGTCAGACATTGAACTGTGTTTAAAATTTTCTCTCAGAAATGGAAGCTACCATTTATTGATCATCTATACTGTGCCAATAGGCACTCTACATATCCTTTCCTCATTTGATTATGAATTAATTAATAAATAGCTTGCTGAAGGTCCCAAAACTAATAGAACTAGGATTTGAAGTTAGGCAAGTCTTGCCCCAAGTTCATACTCTGAAACCGTGTACTGTATTGCTGCTCACTATCCTTAGATTTGACTTCCTAGAGCATAGTTCTGGCCACATCTCTTCCCCTTTCAAAAGTCATCAAAGGCTCTGTATTACTCCCAAATAAGCTAAAAACTCTGTGGAATGAAACTCAGGATCTTGCACAGTATGTCATCAGCCTACTTTTTATAGCATTATCTTATGTGTCTGAATGCTGTGCTTCTTTTAAGTTGAACTCCTTGCTTTATCTGAACCCAGGTACTTTCACACTTCAACACTTTGATTCACATATTTTTCTCTAATTAGAATGCCTTCACCCATGTCTCTACCTATCAAAATTCTTAACACCCTTCAAGGGTCAGCTCCAAAGCCTGCTCCTTTATTGAACTTATGTAGATAAATCCTGTCACATACGGTCTATCTATCACTCACTCACTTTCTCCTTTGAACCTCTCTAGAATTCTCTGTATGTGTTTCTTATGGATGTTATCACATACTGCCTTGTATTTTGCTATTAATATACATGTGCATTTCTCTCCTTACATTGAAACCTCCTTGTAAGTAGAGAACATATCTTATTTATCTTCTTGTCTTACTCATGGAATCATGCAGAACCTTGCATGTGGCCCTAGATAGAGGATTGCATATAATAACTAGATGCTCAACACATAGTTTGTTGAATGACTGAATAAATAAATTTTGTCCTTTGATTTGTTCTTCATTCATTCATCTTTTGAAGCAGCATCTTGAAAGCAGGTTCAGTTCACATACAAAATAAACCACAGTGTTCTTTATATGGACCATTGCTCTCACCCAGAGTAGCTCTTAGCTCTGTGTGTGTGTGTGTGTGTGTGTGTGTGTATTAAAGGGTGAAATGAAAGGTTAAGACTTAGAAGTGCATTTGATCTTTTCCTGACCCTCTCCTGACTTTTGTGTGACTTCAAGCATGTCACTTGAACCTCTCTGTGACCTCAGCTGTGCAACGGGGCTGCCTCATGTCACAGAGGGATTGCGAAGAGCAGCAAATCACAGTCCTTGTCTAAACAGAATCACCTGCAGGCTCTGACGCCCGCATAGAATGATGAGGGAAATTTAATTTCCCAAACCAAGTGGTCACTTGGACCAACACTTTGAATGTCTGTGGGAGCAATTAGATGAGAGTCCTTGAAAATCCATTCCTTTTCTTCCTACTCAAAATATTTCTATTTTTTGTACTTCTAAATGTTCTTACTTTTTTTAGACTAACAAAAGAATATTGTAGTGTTTCCTATTTCAGACTTCAAAGGTGGGAAAACATCATTTCTGATCCTTTCTTTTTTCTGATATTTTAAAAAAGCAAGTTGAATTTTCGGGAGACTAGAAATACCTTGGGTTTTTATTTTATACCAGTGAATTTAGAAAAATTTTTCCTTCAAGAAAACATTTTGAAAAATGCTAACCAAAGATAACTGTTTGATAATGACTGTAACTCATGAAATGTGTTTCTAACTCACTTTATTGGGGGGCAGGGGTGGAGGTAAGCAAGACAGTCGCAAACAAGTAGAGCAGAAAACAAATAAAAATACTGTTAGCCTTCTTGGCAAGCAGAGCCTTTTTATTTCATTAACGTATTCTATAAAATCTTTCAAAGTACAGCCTAATAGATTTCCTAATATTTTTATTTTCTAATTGGGAAAAAGTCACCTAAGGAGAAATTTCTTAGCCTGTATATAGCATGTGCTGATTATCATTCTTTGACTGCTTTGGGTTTCTGCTGCTTTTAAACTAGCATTTAAATGGACCATTTGATTAATCATTTGTATACTGACTGTAATCCTCCCAAATTTCCTTTCTGAGTTGTACATACTGTAAAAGACAATTATGTCGCCACAGATTAAATAAGCGAATTAAAATAGAATAGAGGCTTAATTTGACCTGTGATTTTGCTCTCCTTCCCTTTAGTGGAGTGTGTGCCACTCCAGCAAATAAATGAAGTCATCCATGACAGCTTGTGATGAATTGCCGTATTTATACTGTATATTTTAATAGCCTTACACTAATTTAAATTGAGCACAGAGTAAATTATAATTCAGTCACTTGACTGCTTATATTTAACTTGACAACTCATCCTTATTTGTCCTGGAGGTGTAGTGGAGAGCAGCAGAAACGCGCCCAGGTATTTCAGCTTCTCATTTAACCCTTTCTCCCTGAAATGCTTCATGTGCAGAGCCTCTCCTTTGAAAAAGGGAGCTCTTCCTAAGGAAGGAAAAATATCACAATAATAATGAAGACTCGGGGAATCCATGCTTTCCTTGTACTTCAAAAAGAAGATTGAGTTTGCCATGCTTTTTTCCATTGCTTTCAAATAAGGAATTGGACTTATTTTTAGCAGTTTAAAAGCTCTCTCCCAGGAATGCCCAAGGGAAGGAGAATTAACCTTCTGCCTAGAGTGCCAAGTCTCCCAGAAAATAGAAGAGCATTTCGGTAGAGTTATTTTAAGGTGAATTTTACTTTCCCTCTTAAGTTCCAGAAAGTACTTTATTCACCTTTGTACCATTGTGGAATCTCCACTATTCTGTACCATAACAGATACCAAGTATGATCAAGATCCACTGGAAAAAGTGGGTTGGCCCCACAAATACAGTATTGCCACATTTTAGGTCAGTGTGGCACTTTTATTTATTTTGGTGTTTATGTCTCCTCAGGGTTAAATTCAGTTGTAGAAATCAAGCAATCCACCTCCTTCCTGTCTAGAAACAACTTCTTATTTAGAGGATTATGGTTGTAAGGAACACTTTAATTAAATCTCACATGACTTAATGGGCACCGCCATAAGTAAGACCCTCCACTGGGTGCTGGGGGGTAGGGGTAGGGGGACCAAGGAAAGATGCCTGAGACTCAGTCTTTGCTTTTGTGGGGCTTACAACCACTTTACTCTCTAGGATTGTGGTTTTAGGAGATAGGCATGATGCCAAAGCAGAATGTGAGAGGGCACAATATCAAGGGCTAGAGCTAGAGATAAATTCTGATAAGAGGGCTTTGGGGCAGGCTTCATGGAGGTGGTGGTGGCATTCAAGCTGAGTCCAAAAGATAAGAAAGGTTTTATGATTAGTAACTGTGGGGTGGAGTGAGGAAGCACACCTCAAGTGGAGGGAACATCAAGAGCAAAGATGGAAGTGGGGAAGCACAGGACCTGTGTGTGGACTACCAGTATAGAGCACCTAGTTTCTGCGTCGGCGGTATGGTGGTGAGCATAGCTGCCTTTCTTGTCATCTGGCTTCACGTGACAGTTGGATTTGTGGTGGGGAGAGTGGGAAAAGGAGTTGGAATAACTAGATCGTGGAAGAATTTTTTGAATGTCATGCTGGAGTTTTAATGTTATGCTAGACCATGGGCACCTAATTAAGGTTCTTGATCCAAGGGAATGACACGTTTACAGCCAGTACTTTGGGGTTAATTGCAAGGTGTTGGGTCACCGTGTGGAGTCCTATCATTTCTGGATGGGGGGCCTAGAGATGCAGTATGTCTTAGTAGTCAATACAGAGTACTGAATAAATGGCATTTTCGAAACCTTAGATAAATGGTTCTCAACCTTACTGTGGGTTAGAAATCAGGTGGAGAGTTTTTTAAGAATATTAAGATGTGGGCTCCCCCCCAAGATTGATTCCATTCTTCTGGGGCAAGGCCTGTGCACCAGGATTTGTTTAAAGTACCCTCATGTATTGATATAAATACCTTTATATAAAAGTAATTATAATACGAGGCCAGGGTTGAGAATGACTGCTCTGAGGTAAATAATAAGTTCATTCCTTTTAGTAGTTTTTTTGGGGTGAAAGAGTCCCTGTACTTGACACAGTGGTGTGAATAGTTTTGATATTTTATGGCATGGAATTGAAACAACACTAAATGAATTTATTTTGTCGCTGAGTTTTATACAGGAACAAAAATGTAAGTGAATATTGTTGGCAAATGACTATTGATTGGGAGAAATGTTTAAATGCTTCTCGGCAGTTTTGTATTACACTTACAATCTAGTTTAGTGAGAGCTTTTATAAATAACCCTAAAGCAAAAACTCTTGGTAGAAACTGGCCATGCCTTTTCCCCCCTCACTTTCCCCTCCCCCAAATGGATGTCAGTACCATAAAATGTGTGTTTTAGAATTATCCTTTTCTTTCCTTGCTCTCTCAGCAGTTTGCAATTCATAATTTATGGGTTTTTTTTCCCAGTGTGAATGCATATATTCCGAGGTTGTAATACAAAATGTGGTCCGTTGCTGGATGGTGTATAACTACGCTATCATGGCAATCGTGAATGTTAGGTTTTTATCTAGAAATGTCAAGAGTCAGGAACTCTGCCACAAATCTTAAAAATTATCTTTCACCTATTTTATTCTCAGCACTGTCTTTTTTAAGTAAAAACAATTTCCCTTGAATTGGCTTCACTGAACTGTTAAGTAGAATTTGAACAGTTGATGGTCTCCTTTCTTAAGAAACAAGTGTTTGAAATTACTTTACTCTAAGTAAGTTTATAAATTGTTTTACATTTCCATGTTACCAATCTTCCTCAGTGGTTGATGCTTTAAGGAAAAACCATAAACCACCAGGACATTCTAAGCGGCATCTGGGAGTCAGGGAGGGAGGAACCTTGACATTGCCAGGCTGTGTGGCTTCTGAGCACCTTGGTTACCTCCTTTACAGCAAGAGAATTAGATGAAATAATTTCTGTGGCTCCTTCAAGCGCCAGCATTTTTATTATAGTATTATCAAAGAAACATGAATTTGAAAGATATAAAAAGATGACATATTTTTAAAACTCCTTATTTTCTCATAACCAAAAAAACCCTACTTTAAATGTTTTTACTCATCATCCTCTCTGCTTATCGCCTAGTGTCTGAATTACAAGACAATTTTTTTTTAATGGTTTCAGGGTCATTCCTTTCTTCCTTTTCTGGAAATAACCAATGTGGCCAAAATAGGGTATATAAATTAAGGGTGTTATAACTTAACTGACTTTTAAAGCCATTAATACTGACCTTTGAGACCTGGCTTTTTCCTTGGTCCCATCAATCACTTCTATACCACCTCCCCCAATACAAAGGGTTAGGCAGATGTGGGTACAGTTTGTATTCCTGGGGGTTATAGTAGTGGAGAGGAAAAAAAGGGGCAATGAGGAGAGGAAAAACCGTATTTTTTCCTTTTTATATTTCATAGTATGTATAGCTATACTTTGTTTAAAGGTGAATATATGTGTAAATGTTGATTCCTTTCTGTATTTAGGTCATACTACTAGATATTACACTGGAACTTCAGAAGCAAATTATGTCTGAATTGGAAATTCTTTATAAGGTAATTTTTTCTTGGTCATTTTTTTCTCATAAAGCATCTTACGGTATTGGCTTGCAGGTTTGTTGTTTTTCTTTTTTTAACTACCTTTGTCTTATTTTTGTTACAGTGTGATTCATCATATATCATAGGGTTTTATGGTGCATTTTTCGTAGAAAACAGGATTTCAATATGTACAGAATTCATGGATGGTGAGTTTTCCCTATTATAATACCTTAAAAATGATTTGGGAGGTACTGTACTTTAAAACCTGGTTCTGATAGAGATGTCAAGTAGAATTAAAAATAATTAAAATATACTAATAATTATCTCCTTTATACTCTAAAACATCTCAGTGTTAGAGGTTCCTGGTGTTAAATATTTACAGCTGAGCTATAATTTCAAGAATGTAATTTCATTTACTTTTATTGAAAATTTAAATAGAACAGATTAAATGCTGGTCTAATCGGTGGTTTGATATTTGATTCTTCCATACAATCTGTCTTTACTTGCAAAACAGATGTTCTGTTCTTTTAATGTTTCAATAGCCAAAACAGATTTTCTTTTAAAGAAATCTATTAACCCAATGTCCTGTGTCTTTTAGAAAGAAATCGGTTCTTAATTGCAAGATAAGAAATTGTTTTTCAACACAGCTGTTTAGACAAGATGTGTTTAGTTTTCTTTGGACTCTAGCCCTTTCCTTTCATCTGTATTTTTCATTCATTTCTATGTTGGTAACTCTTTCTTGATCTGAATAGTTTGGCAAAATGC
This sequence comes from Ailurus styani, assembly GCA_002007465.1. NCBI lineage: Eukaryota > Metazoa > Chordata > Mammalia > Carnivora > Ailuridae > Ailurus > Ailurus styani. The sequence goes on along the minus strand of LNAC01000018.1, from coordinate 2,914,877 downwards.
AGATTTCTTGATATCCTATCCCTGAAATGATGTCATCATTGTTATTTACCCATTTTAAGTCAAAGCAGTCTTTAGATTTTACATATTCAGTTTTTCAGTGTCTAGCACATTAAAACTCAACTTTTTTTTTATACTTAGTTTATTTGGGGGATTCTCAGTCTATTACTAAAGCAACTAGTTCATGCCTTGCAAGACTTTTTAACAAGCCAACGTTGGTACCTTGCTACTATAATAAGGTATATCATGTGTCCTAAATTCAGTTTCATTAAAATATGTATTTATCGAGATGGCATATTTAATCACCATAAAATTCACCATTTGACGTATACAATTCAGTGGTTTTGAGTATATTCACAAGGTTGTGCCACCTCACCATCACTAATTCCAAAACATTTTTTATCACCACAGAAATAAACTGCTTAGCCTTTAGCAGCTACTCACTCTTCCCTCTTTCCTGTAGTCTGTGGCAACAACTAATCTACTTTCTGTCTCTAGATTTCCTTATTTTGGACTTTCTGTGTAAATGGAATCATGCAGTATGTGGCTTTTGTGTCTGGTTTCTTATACTTAGTGTAACGTTCCTAAGGTTTATCCATGTTGTAGCGTGTATCAGTACTTTATTCCTTTTTATAGCCAAATAATCATTGTGTGGATGTACCACATTTTATTCGTTCATTCATCAGTTGATGGGCACTTAGGATGTTTCCACTTTTGGGCTGCTGTGAATAATGCCGCTCTGTGCATTTGTGTACAAGTTTTTGTGTGGACATACATTTTCAGTGCTCTTGAGTGTATAGGTCTAGGAGTTAAATTGCTGGATCATATGGTAACTCTGTGTGTAATTTTTTGAGGAACTGCCAAACTGTTCCATTCTGTTTCACATCAGTTTCCCTGTATAGCTGCAATGTATGAGGGTTCCAATTCCTCCTCGTCTTTGCCAACACTTATTATTGTGTGTTTTTTTTATTATAGCCTGGTGAGAAATAGGTATCTTTAGTTTTGATTTAGGTTTCCTAATGACTGATGACATTGACAATATTTTTATGTGTTAATTGGCCATTTGTATACCTTCCTTGGAGAAATGTGTATTCAAATCCTTTATCTTTACATGGGTTACTTGTGTTTTTATTTTTGAGTTTTAAGAATTCTTTTTTTTTTTTTTTAAAGATTTTATTTATTCATTTGACACAGAGAGAGAGAGATTACAAGTCGGCAGAGAGGCAGGCAGAGAGAGAGGAGAGAGAAGGAAGCAGGCTCCCTGCTGAGCAGAGAGCCCGACGTGGGCCTCGATCCCAGGACCCTGGGATCATGACCTGAGCCGAAGGCAGCGGCTTTAACCCACTGAGCCACCCAGGCGCCCAAGAATTCTTTTTATATTCTGGATACTAGGCTCTTACCAGATGTATAATTTGCAAATATTTTCTTCCATTCTGTGAGTTGTCTTTTCATTTTCTTTGTAGTGTCCTTTGAAGCACAAAAGTTTTAAAATTTGATGAAGTTCAGTTCATCTGTTTTTTCCTTTGGTTGCTTTAGATGTCATATGTAAGAAACTATTGAAAATTTACACGTGCTTTCTTCTAAGAGCTTTATCATTTTCACTCTTACATGTAAGTTTTTGATCCATTTTGAGTTAATTTTTATATATGGCATAGAGTTCAAACCCATTCTTTTGCATGTGAATATCCAGTTAGTCCTAGCACCATTTGTTAAAAAGATTATTCTTTCTCATTGAATTTTCTTGGCACTCTTGTCAAAAATTTATTGACCATGAAATGTATTTCTGGGCTCTTGATTCTCTTCTATTCATCTATTTGCCCATCCTTGTGGCAGTGTCAGAGTCTACTGACTTACTTTTACTTTATTATTCTAGATTATTTTAGCTTTGTAGTAAGTTTTTAAGTTGAGAAGTGTGAGTACTCCAACTTTATTCTTTCTTAAGATTATTTTGGCCATTCTGGGTCCCTTGGATTTTCGTATGAATTTTATAATCACCTTCCCAAATTTGCACACACACCAAAAAATGTCCGACTCAGCTATGATTTTGATACAGATTGCAGTAAATCTATAGATCAGTCTGGGGAGTACTGCCAACTTAGCAATATTAAGTCTTCCACTCCATGAACACAGAGTATCTTTCCATTTATTTAGATCCTCTTTGATCTTTTTCAGTGATGTTTTATAGTTTTTGGTGTTCAAATTTTGCAGTTCTTTTGTTAAATTTATTCCCAAATATTCTTTGATACTATTGTATATTGAACTTTTAATTTCATTTTTAATTGTTCGTCGATAGTGTATAGAAATCTAAATGATTTTTGTATATTGATCTTGTATCCTCCTACCTTGCTAAACTTTTTTCTTTTTTTTTTAAGATTTTATTTATTTATTTGAGAGAGAGAGAGAGAGAGAGAGTGAGACAGAGAATGAGAGGGGAGAAGGTCAGAGGGAGAAACAGACTCGTCACAGAGCTGGGAGCCCAATGCGGGACTCGATCCCGGGACTCCAGGATCATGACCCGAGCCGAAGGCAGTCACTTAACCTACCAAGCCACCCAGGCACCCACTAAACTTGTTTCTTAACCGTAGTAGTTTTCTGTAGATTCCTTAGGGTTTTCTGTATACATCACGGCACCTGCAAATAGATGTAGTTTTACTTCTTTCTTTTCAATCTGGATGCTTTTTATTTCTCTTCCTTGCTTAACTACCTTGGCTACAACCTTCAGTACAGTGTCAAATAGAAATGGTGAGAGCAGACATCTTTCTTGTGTTCCTGGTCTTAGAGGGAAAGCTCTTAGTCTTTCACTATTAAGTGTGGTATCAGTTGTGGGTTTTTAGTAGATGTCCTTTATTGGGTTGTCAAAGTCCCCTTCTCTTCCCAGTTTGTTGAGTATGTTTATCATGAAAGGCATTAGATTTTGTCAAGTGGTTTTTCTGTGTTTATTGAAATGATCATTCAGGGTGCCTGTGTGGCTCAGTTGGTTAAGTGTCTAATTCCTGATTTCAGTTCAGGTCATGATCTCAGGGTTGTGAGATCGAGCCCCATGTCATGCTCTGTGCTCAGTGCAGAATCTGCTTAAGATTCTCTCCCTCTCCCTTTGACCCTTCCCTGTCTCGTGCTCTCTCTCTCTCAAATAAATAAATCTTTAAGGAAAAAAAAAAAAAGAAATGATCATGCTTTTAAATCCATTATCCCACAATTACAGTGTATTGCATTAATTGATTTTTGCATGTTGAACCAGTCTTGTATTGCTGAGATAATTCTACCTGGTCTTAATGTATAATCCTTTTTATATGTTGCTGGATTCAATTTGCTATATCTTATTGAGGAATTTTACATTTATATTCTTAAGGAATATTGGTCTGTGATATTCTTTTCTTATAATGTCATTGTCTGATTTTGGTATAATGATAACTCCGTCCTCAAAGAGGGAATTAGAAAGTGTTTTCTCCTCTTCTAGTTTTTGGAAGAGTTTGTGAAGGAGTAATGTTAATTTTTCTTTAAACGTTCGGTAGAACTCTTCGGTGAACCCTTTTGGTTCTGGGGTTTTCTTTGTGAGTAGCTTTCATGGTCAGATGTCATCTGTTGCTGATTATCAGGAGAAGTCCAAGCAATTCTGCCCAGTGCATCTTAGTATGAAGTTCCCAAGGAAAACGCAGTGCAGTCAAGCACTGGATTTAACAGTGCTTTACTCACATTAAAAAAGAGACCCAGCAAGAGCAGTTTTGGTAGTGAGTATCAATTCCCTTTGGCCAACAGCAGGTCCTCCCTGGCAGCCTATGTAGGGCCCTTGGCCTATGCACACTCTTTGTGCTGCAGCAAAAGGATCCTGCACCCCACCCCACTCCTGTGGTGTCAGAGATGCTGAAAGCTTGGGACATTCCTGAGGGCCATTGACACACATGCTTAAGCAGGACAAAGGAGTGCACATTTAGTCTGAAATGGGGAAAGATATTCCAAAACAAGGAGGTATGTGGGCACAGGCTATGTGGGCTCTTTATCTATTGGTAAGCACATGTTCCAGGCCCAAGGCCCATTCTTATGTGGCCAAGTGGGGTTCGAAGAACAGAGCACATAAGACTGTTTTTCTCAACAGTGGTTTGTGTGTGTGTGTGTGTGTGTGTTTTAAGATTTTATTTATTTATTTGACTCAGAGAGAAAGAGAGATAGCAAGAGAGGGAATACAAGCAGGGGGAGTGGGAGAGGGAGAAGCAGGCTCCCCCCTGAGCAGGGAGGCCAATGTGGGGCTCGATTCCAGGACCCTGGGATCATACCAGCCAAAAGCAGACACTTAACAACTGAGCCACCTGGGCTCCATGTTTTTTAATTGTAATATAACAGATATAATATATTTACCATATTAATAACCATTTTTAAGTGTATCGCTCATCAGCATTAACTGCCACCATCTATCTCCAGAACTCTTTGTGTCTTGCAAAACTAAGATGCTGTACCCATTAAACAGTAACTTCTCATTGCTTCCTACCCCTGGAAACCAATATTTGATTTTTGTTTATATGAATTGTATGAATTGGACTACCTTGGGTACCTCATTTAAGTGGAATCATACAGTATTTGTCTTTTGGGGACTGGCATATTTCAGTTTTCATAATGTCCTCAAGTTCATTCCATAGATAATGTTAAGGCATAAAACAAATCTCAATAAATTTAAAAGGACTGAAATCACATAAAGTATGTTCTCCTACCTCAAAAGAATATTAGAAATCAACAATGGAAGGACATTCAATGTGGAAAATGACACATTCTTAACTGAAAATGGGTCAAGAAAGAAACTGCAAGGGATTTCCTTTGTGGGAATTAGAAAATACTTTGAAATAAATGAAAATGAAAACAACATACCATGCTGCGGCGTGTCAGAATTTTTTCTTTTTTAAGACTGAATGTTTTTTGATTACCTGTCAATCTCTACTAATTATAGGTAGTTACGGGTTTATTCAGAATGTCTGTTTCTTCTTGAGTCAGTTTTGATAGTTGGTGGCTTTCTAAAATTTGTCCCTTTCATCTAAATTATCTGATTTGTTGATACATACACAGTTGTTCTTAGTATTCTTTTATAATCTTTTTTTATAAAATTCATATTAATTTTCCCTTTTCTTTCCAGAGTTTAGTAATTTCAGTCTTCTCTCTTTTTTTCTTGGTCACTGTAGCTAAAAGTTGGTCAGTTTCTTTGTCTTCTTCAAAGAACCAACTTTTGGTTTCTTTGATTTTCTTTATTTTTCTATTCTTAAGTCATTTATCTCTGCACTAATATTTATTTCTTCGTCTACTAGCTTTGGGTTTAGTTTGCTCTTCTTTTTCTAGTTTTTTAAGGTATGAAGTTAGGATATTGATTTGACATCTTTCTTATTTAATAGAGGTTTTTGCAGCTATTCATTTCCCTCTAAGCACTGCTTTAGCTACATCCTAGAAGTTTTGATATGTTGTTTTCATTTTCATTTATTTCAAAGTATTTTCTAATTTCCACAAAGGACATCCCTTGCTGTTTCTTTCTTGACTCATTTTCAGTTAAGAATATGTCATTTTCCACATCGAATGTCCTTCCACTGTTGATTTCTAATATTCTTTTGAGGTAGGAGAACATACTTTATGTGATTTCAGTCCTTTTAAATTTACCAAGATTTGTTTTATGACTTAACATTATCTATTTTGGAGACTGTTTCATTGCACCTGAAAAGAGTGTATTCTGCTATTGTTTGGTGAGATGTTCTTTAGATGTCTATTAGATCTAGTTGATTTGCAGCTTAAGTATTTTATTTCCTTGTTTCTCTTGAGTGTAGTTCTATTCATTATTGAAAGTGGATATTCTTCTGCATGTGGCTGTCCAAGGTGATTAGCACTGGGTGTTATACACAACTAATGAATCATTGAAGACTGCATCAACATCTAATGATGTACTATGTGTTGGCTAATTGAACATAATTTAAAAAAAAAGAAAGTGGGATATTGAAGTCTCCAAGTAATTTTTTTATTGTCTGTTTCTCCCTTCACTTCAATTTATGCTTCACATATTTTGGTATTCTCTTGTTAGGTGCATATGTGTTGATATTTTTTATATCTTCATGATGGGGATCGCCAATCCATCGTGAATTGACTCTTTTATCGTTATAAAATGTGTTTGTCTCTAGTCACTATATTTGTCTAAAAGTCTATTTTGTCTACTGTTAGTATGGTCATCCCAGTTCCCTGTTGATTATTATTTGCTTGTTATATCTTTTGCTATTGTTTGGCCTTAAATCTATTTGAGTCTTTGAATCTAAAGTGCATCTCTTGTAGACATTATAGAGTTGGGTCATTTTTTAATCTATTCTGCCAATCTGTCAGTATTTAATTCATTTACATTTAATGTAATGACCCAGAGCACCTGGGTGGTGCAGTCAGTTAAGTGTCTTAACTCTTGGTTTCAGCTCAGGTCATGATCTTGGGGTCATGAGATGGAGCCCCATGTCAAACTCCACACTCAGTGTGGAGTCTGCTTGGGATTCTCTCTCCTTCTGCCCTTCCATCCTCCAAAATAATAACTAAATCTTTAATATAATTATCAGAGAGGTAGGTTTCATATCTGCTATTTTACTACTTATTTTCTGTAAGTCTTACATCTTTTATGTTCCTCTTTTTCTCCATTACTGCTTTATTTTATATTAAGTAGATATTTTTTAATGTATTGCTTAAATTCCTTTATGGTTTCTTTTACTATATTTTTTGAGTTATATTTTTGGTTTTCCTAGAGATTATAATTAATGTTTTAACTTGTAAAAAGTTCGTTCAGATTAATATCAACCTTTTTTTAAGTACATAAAAACATTGCTCCTATAGAGCTCCATTCTTTCCCTCTCCTTTGTGCTATTATTGCTATATAAGTTACATTTTTTTAAGTTGTATGCTTATTAACACAGATTTATACTTATTGCTTTATGCAGTTCTCTTTTAAATCAGATAGGATAAAAAGACATAAAAACAAAAAATACATTTATCTTGTCTTTTATATCTACCTGTATAGTAACCTTTACCAGTGTGCTGTATTTCCTTTTGTGGGTTTGAGTTACTGTCTAGTAACTTCCCTCTGAAATTTGTTCAGTCTGAAGGACTCCCTTTCATTTCTTAAAAGATTTTATTTATTTGAGAGAGAGAGCGAGAGTGAGCCAGTAGGGGAGGAGCAGCGGGAGAGGGAGAGAGATCTGCTCCAGCAGACTCCAGGCTGAGCTCAGAGCCCTATGTGGGGCTTGATCTCATGACCCTGAGATCATGATCTGAGCCAAAATCAAGAGTCAGACACTCAACCGACTGAGCCACCCAGGCACCCCAAAGATGATACATTTTTAATACTTTAAGTCCTTACCGTAAAACATTCACTTTATGGTCTATATTTAACTCTTTTTTGAGATGACTCCCTTCTAGACTTGACCTGGCTAAAGCCCCTCTCTAACTAACTGCTCCTTGGCAGCTTCCCTTTACTCCATGCTAATCAGTCCCTGAACGCTAAAATGTCCCACTTTTTGCTGTCTGTTCTCCAGTTATTATCTTTCTGTTATTTACCACATCAGCTATCCTAAAATTTCATTATCCTTTCCCAGATCTGACTTCCTCCTTTTTCCTTCAGAGTCTACATAGTCTTTCATAGTCTTTCAGAGTCTCCATAGACTTTCAGATATGAGCTCTCCCAGTTCCTTGTGCCTCCACCTGTAACCTAGCCACGCGTACACCCACCTGGCCTCCTTGCACATGAAGGGCTGCACGAGGTCAGGCCCTCCACATGTGCATCTACTTGGTGGAGTTCTCTCCACCGGTCACCCTCTCTCTTTTGGAGCTTCCTTCTCTGTAATACAGCAAAATGTACCCAAAAATATATGAATCAAAAACTATGTACTGCCCTCTATTGTTTCTTCTCTTCCCTTCCCATTGCAGTTAAACTTCTTGACTACTTTCTCCCAACCCTAGTACTGTTTCTTTAGTGTAGATTCTCATTGTTTTAACCTCATATTAGTCCTTTGTTTCTAAATATTTATTGAGCACTTCCTTTCAGACACTGTTCTAAACCTGGGAATACAGTAGTGAATAGAACTTAAGTCCTGTCATTATGGCACTTAAATTCTAGAAGGGTATGCTGAGAAGAAACACACAGTGTTTCCAAGGGGGATAAATCTTGTTAGAACATAAAGCAGGGCAGACGATAACCATAGGAGAGGAGGAGCTAGAGAGAATGGTCAGGGTGGCTTTTTTATGGGAGTGAATTTTTTTTTTTTTTGACAGAGAGAGATTACAAGTAGGCAGAGAGGCAGGCAGAGAGAGGAGGAAGCAGGCTCCCTGCTGAGCAGAGAGCCCGACGTGGGGCTTGATCCCAGGACCCTGAGTTCATGACCTGAGCCGAAGGCAGAGGCTTTAACCCACTGAGCCACCCAGGTGCCCGTGGGAGTGACATTTTACCAGAGACTTTAATGTCAATGAGCCACTCAGGAAAGTTCATAGGGAATATCTTCGAGGAAGACGTAGTATCTGATCTAAATGCACAAGGTGGGATCAAGCTTGGTATATAATCAAGGCACCACAAGAAGGCCAGAGTGACTAGCCAGTAGTGATGAGAGGCACTGGGGCTAGACAAGGGGCCAGAGAAGTAAGCAAAAGCTAGATTATGTAGGCCACGTAAGGAAGTTGTGTTTCAGTCTGAATTGGGGGATGCCATTGGAAGGATTCAAGTAAGGAGGACCATGATATGCCTTCTCATTGAGTAAAACAATCTCCTCAGAAATGCTGAAATATAGCATCTCAGAATATATGCCTATGTTTTTGGATTGCTATTTTGGGAATAAATTTTTCCCCCAAAAAAACCCATGTTGTAGAGAAAGAAAGGGAGTATCAAGTACTCTAAAGAAAGAGCTCTTTATTGTTTCAACTAACGGAGGCTAAAAGAGCTTCTTCTGAAATTTTTGCTTATGGTTCCAGATTTTAATTTTATTAGTATTGATAATAATCACGGTCATTTTAAGGAAAATTTTGGGATGAATATGACAGTATTGTTGCTTCTCGTTCATTTACTACATATTTGTGTTTATCCTACATGCAAGACACTACTTTATATTTTAGCCCCATATTAAGTTAAGCACAGACCTTACACCATGAATCCTTTTGACTTAGGTGCATGAAAATGATAGCCCTAAGTCATTAAGAGAAGCATATAGTTTGGCAGTTGAGATGGGTTTTTTTGCTAATCTATTAGCATTCTTCTTCCTGGTTTCTATGGTGGATAGTGGCGTGCAATGAAATTACTGGCTAGGGTGATCTGAGGCCAGGGAATACAGGGAAGTGACAGGTCACAGAGAGAAAACCAGTGATGTCCTCATAGAATCTTGAATAAAAGGTTCAAACCAACTGTGCATCATAGAAATGAATTGATAAATGCCTTGAATACCAATGTCTCAGCTAAGATTAAACTATCTGAGTGTGTAACGGTAATATCACATTACATTAAACTGTAAAAAAGTTCACCTATGGGGCGCCTGGGTGGCTCAGTGGGTTAATGCCTCTGCTTTCGGCTCAGGTCATGATCTCAGGGTCCTGGGATTGAGGCCCGCATCGGGCTCCCTGCTCAGCGGGGAGCCTGCTTCCCCCCTCTCTCTCTCTGCCTGCCTCTCTGCCTCCTTGTGATCTCTCTCCCTCTGTGAAATAAATAAATAAAAAATCTTTAAAAAAAAAAAAAAGTTCACCTATGATTCTTAAGCTCTGTGATGTTATGGGGAAACCTTTCAAATGTTTGTTCTGGGAGTTCAAAGGCTGAGACCTTTCCTGAGCTCTACCATCAGCTGACTCATGGCCGTGACTAGAAAACTTACTTTCTGGGACTCAGTTTCCCCCATTTGTCAAATAAAATCATTGGTCTGATCTTTAATCAGCACTAATGTTAATCTAGCACTAATGTTGAGTGACTCGATGAGTCTGAGAATTGCCTTTTTGGGTTTGGCCTGTAAGATAGAAGTGATAGTAAAACTCCGTGACAATTCAACTGAAAACTCTTTTATTTTTAGCGTAAGAATTATTTAATCGCACAAAGAGAACATATTAAGCTTAATAGGATCTCTTGATTCTGAGTGGATCTGCCAGATCCTTTTTTTTGCGTCTGACAGTTATTTCTAATGATTATGTCAAGGACAGAATGAATGTGATGACACAAAGCCAGTATATAAAGATTTACCCACATGGATGGCTAAGGAGAGTGGGATATAACTGAGATTAAATGGATATTTACAAAAACCAGTACACTACCTCAAAATGAGATTCTTTTTTGGCTTGTTCTACCAATAAGGGTAGTAATGTAAGCTTTGGCTTTTCCATTTAGCTTGTTGACTATTGATTGTCTGCTTAGCTAATTAAACCCTGATTTACATCTTATGTAAAAAAAAAAAAGTCTCGGGACTTCTTACAAGTATACATGAATGGATTTGCATCTCCCACTGTTGAGCCCTTCAGGCTTCCCTTCGCTTCACAAGGGATTGGTCCAGTACACTGCATTTGTCAGTCTTCCAAATACAAGTGTGTAAAGCTTGATCTTCTTGAGACTGTTTATTCTAGCAATTTCCAATTCATTTGAAAGATCAATGAGAACCTGAAATGTTTTCTTACCATATTTTCCCTTTTATTGCATCTATAATAAAAATGCTGTTTTAGTAAATATAGTTCAGTTCATTGCAAAAAAGTGTCTTTTTTTCATTATCTTCTGGGTAGCACCCAGAACCAAAACATAAAGTTGAGCCATGCCATGGTTTTCCAGCTTCTTATAAGAATCTAGAAACTACACATCAGAGTTACCTAAAGAAGCAATCATTTTTCTGCTTTAAACAGAATAAATACAAAGTCAGTAGCTTTATATGTATGCAATAGATATCATTGATTTTTATAGGAAAAATAATTTCTTCCTGATGTTCAGCTTTAGGAAAACTTGACATATAAAAGTATTCATATTTGTGAAATGCACTTAATTTCATTTCAAAAGAATAACATGCTCCATTTTAGTATCATGAGGCATACTTACAAATCATCTAGTAGTAAAGTGGTTAAATATGAATTTTTAGCCTCTGATTGAAGTGGAAATTATTTCTCAAATATCCTGGATAATTCCTCTATAGAACTGGAAGAGTAGGGGTGCCTGGGTGGCTCAGTTAAGTAGTCTGCTTTCCGCTCAGGTCATGATTCCGGGATCCTGGGATTGAGTCCTTTATCAGGCTCCTTGCTCAGCAGGGAGTCTCCTCCCTCTCCCCCTTCCTCTGCTTGTGCTCTCTCTCTCTCTCAAATAAATAAATAAAATCTTTTTTTTAAAAAAAAAGAACTGAAAGACTGCACCTCAACTTGACTCAAAGAAAGATTATTACATACTGTTAAATAGCTCTCATACAATCGTATTGTCAATATTAGTGAAGTAGTGGTTCTTTGCCTATCTTTCTGAAATCCTTCTGTTACTTGTGTGAGATTGAAAATGTAACAACCATACCCAAATTTAGACTTCCAAGTGAATATTGTTTCCTTTAAAATAGTTACCTGGGAAAGCAGTGCAATTATTTTCAGCGATGTTACTATTACTGTGGTTCCTTCTTTTGAAACTGCTTTCAGGGCAACTGTACCTATCTGGTGAAGTTCATGTGGACTTTAGTTTATCTGTTGATTCATTTGACAGATATTTATCAAATGGCTACTGTCTGCTAGTTATGCTCATTTTTAGGTTGATGAAAACATAAAACCAGTAAACAGCATGGCCCTGTCCTCCTTTTTTTTTACAATCTAACAGTTTTGGTTTTTGGAAATGCTAAAAGCTGGATTCGGTAGAGATGAAGGATGTTAGTCAATACCATTTTAGTGAAAAATATTATGAAACAAGGAGATTGGTTTTTCTTTTTTAGTTCATAAAGTGGTTTTCGAAGTGGTATCAAAGAGAATCTTTAAAACAAATGAAATCGAAACCATTTTGAACTGAGTATCTTTGGAATAGATTGATTGCTTGTCTTGGTACTTAATTTGAAGGATAACATTTAGATAGATGTTAATATTGCTTTTTTACTTCATTAGTTTTTTATGTGTATTTTGGACCTATAGTCACAGCCCTTTGTTTAGTTAATTTGAAAATTCTAAGACAGAGTCCTGGTTTACATATGCAGAGGAGGAACCCAATGCAGTGTTGTGGTAGTTTTATTTTTAATAATGAAACATCTCTCTCTACAGGAGGATCCTTGGATGTATATAGAAAAATTCCAGAGCATGTTCTTGGAAGAATTGCCATAGCGGTGAGTACATACAGCTTCAACCTTATGAAATTGGGGTGATTGAATCTTTCTAGTCAAATCTTATATCCTCAGGATGTTGTTTTCTTTTTCTTCAATCCCTGTTGACTGCCAGGGCCTTCTCAACTCTGTTCTTTTGTCGTTTTTGCATTTTCTTCTTTTCATAGACCAACCCACAGTAACAACATAGTCACATGACATGCTTTAGGCTTATGGGGACAGCGACCTTTCATGTGTTTACATGACCTCAGTACACTTGCTAACCAGTAACATTTCCAGGTTCTTCAGCAAGAAAGCTGTTTGGGAGACGTTTTGTAATGATAGGCATGTGATTAGAAAATACTTTTCAAGTCCAAATTATTAAAATAAAACTACTTATAAGAAAACACTACTTTATTCTTAAAGACTTTTGCAGACTTTTTCTGTTCTTGGTTTTTAATTTTTTCACCAGTGATATCTAGAGAACTTATTCCCTCTGTGATTAAAAGCAGTTTTCCTGTTTTCTATATTCACACATAAATTGATGAAGTATTTCAACTAGACTGAAGTTACCATATAAACTCCAGATTTGAAATTTGGAATAATGCAGGCTAAACAGCGTCTAAGAGAAGGCATGGGGTGGTGTAATAGTAAACAGTCGCTAAACTAAAGGCACTCTGATAACTTAAGCAGTTTAATGCAGAACAAAGCGATTATACCATGTACCATTTAATTAAATCGCTTATTTTCGCATCCATTATACATCAAACTGACAACTCAAATCCTTTAATCCAACATGGACACTTATTTAGTCTTAGTTCGTTGTAATTCACAGCTTTCCTTTTTTCTTTCTAATTATTAGTGTGAACTGCCCAGGGTGATGAGAACTTTCTTTTCTGATGCTATTGCTAAGTAGCTTCTAATCTACATGTTTAGGTAGATTAGTTTAGTATGAAATTCGAGTGCTTAAATCACTATTTTAGATGAAAATAAAAATGTTTCATTTCCTCTTTTAATCTCAGAGGGGAATGAATGGTTTGTGGCTTTTGGCAGTTCTTGGCTCTAAAGTTTAATAACACGTATAATAAAGGGCAAAAAAAAAAGCAAGGATACCAATTGAAAAAGAAAAAAGTATATGAGTTCTATATACTCAATTATGTGTTGAACTTGGCTAAAATAGGAATCTGCTTCCTTCAATCAGAGAAGCATGTTCTTCCTGGACTTCATAAATCTTACCTCCCTCTTGTGTAGGGCATCCACACAAGGTCATTGGTCTTTTCAATTCTACTGGAGTGAGAAGCCTGCGAAGTGAATAGAGTCAGCAAAAACAATAATAATAATAATTGGGCTTCAAATACCAGGATTACCTATTGGGTAATCAAAAATATAACAAAAATTATTTTAGTGAAAGGTGCTTAAAATAAGTGCTAGCCCAAAGCATTGTTTACATTTGCCCTTACATTTTTTTTTTAAATCCTTGTCATAAGCCATAGAAAGGGAGATTTTTCTTTTTTTTTTTTTTTTAAGATTTTATTTATTTATTTGACACAGAGAGAGAGATTGCAAGTAGGCAGAGAGGCAGGCAGAGAGAGGAGGAAGCAGGCTCCCTGCTGAGCAGAGAGCCCGATGCGGGCCTCGATCCCAGGACGCTGAGATCATGACCTGAGCCGAAAGCAGAGGCTTTAACCCACTGAGCCACCCAGGCGCCCTGCCCTTACATTTTTAAAAATTAGGGGTTTTTCTCCCCCCCTAAAATATGTCCAATTTCTTTAGCTTTTATGGCTCATCAGGTTATAGTAATGAAAACTGCCTGTGGCGAGTAAAAGAAATGCTTTTGATAATTTTGCTCTTCATCTGCCACTTTTTATAAACTCTGCTGGGGCCTAAGCTTGTATAATGCCTCCAAAGCGTATTTTTTTAATGTAATTTGATTAGGCTACAAACTTGAATAATTCTTTGTTGCAGTTGACAGACATGAGTGGAAGGATTCCCCCTATCAAAATAAGACTAGCAAACTGATGTTTGTAGGTCATCTCTCCTCTACCGTTCTGAGGACAGATCAGCATTGTCCCCATGAGTTCCCTCCGTCAGGCCGAGAAAGCATATGGGTGCTCTTTGCCATGTCAGAAGCAACAGAATCAGAGGAGAGAGGAGAAAATAATATTGAATACCTCCTTGTGCCAATGTTGATGAAGTGTTTTATGTATAAATATTACATCATTTAATCATTATAGCATACTCTGTAAATTGTAGGTTATTGATGATATTTTATACATGTGCAAGATGAGCTTTAGAAAAATTAAAGTTATCTGTAACTAATCAGTAAAGATTTGAACTCAGCACTGTTTTACTCCAAGCCCCATGCTCTTTCACTCTGCTTTCCTAAGAGAATGAGAAAAAAGGAGAGAAAGGCCTGAAAGGGAGAACAAGGTTAAAAAGAAAAAAGAGAGAGAGAGAGAGAGAGAGAGAGAGAGAGAAGCATATGAGAAAGGAGTGGAGTGACACATAGAATTGCTTCAGATTCCTTTCATGTCTTAGAACCTCATCTAGCCATTTCTTCCTCTCCTCAGTTAGCTGTATTTCTCAGGTTCTAATAACCTGGCATGCTATGGACATCCAAAGATCCAAGGTTCGTTACAGGATAGACCCCTGTCAGCTTATAAGATGTGTTGTTTGAATTTTCTCGTGTAAGATATATGGCAAGAGAATATTTTTCCAGGAAAAAAGCCATTCACATAAACTGGCTGATTTTACCCTTCCAGCTTGCTCAGTGATTTTTATCCACTTTCCATTTGAATGTGGTCTCTTAGAAAGAGGAATGCCTTTCTGCCATTCCTGGCCATCCTAGCACATTTCATTTTTCCTCTCATTTCTGAAGTAGTGACATTGCATGCTGTATTTTGAGTGCTAATGTTGATTGAAGTTGTCCTTGAAAGATGTGCACTTGACATGTCAAGGAGTGAGTGATTGACAGCAGATATAAGTACTGTTAGTGTCAAGGCTTTGTCAAGTCATCGTTGTGAAACCTAGCCTACTGAATACCAATAATACCCTCTAGAGTTTCAGTGGACAGATTTCTAGCTTCCTCTACACCACTTTTTATACACTTCCAAAGGAAAACATAAGTCTATTTTGAAAAAGTTGGAAGAATCACACATTCTTTTTGAAGCTGTACTAAGATTTATAATTTTAGTAAATATCACAAAATCAGTATTTATTTTACTTTTTTTCTGCTTGATGATCTGAATGTATGGATTGCCTTCCCTTTGTGTGTTTTCTGGTTATTCACTTTTTGTGCGACCAATTTTTAGTGGTGAACCATCTTTCATGAGAAGGTTTTATAATATGCAACTAAGCTTATAAATTGGGAAGTTTAGACCTAATTCCAGAACTCAGAGGTAATTACTTCCATGCTAAATAAGATGGCCTCATCTTACTACCCAAAGAGAAAATCGTTTTCATTATTGTTGTTATTTTTATAATCATTTAAGGAAAGATTTTTGCCTGTTTCCTTCCCCTCTTGTTGTCATTATTATTATTTTGATATTTTCTTTTTTCCTTTTTTTTCACTATCTCACTGTCCAGAATATATCTGTTTTATTGTAATGACACTTATTCCAAATCCTGGAAGAAATAATTTGCTCTAAAATGTATTCTGTTCTCTTAAAACAGACAAACTTATAGTAGAAATGATCATACCTCACTAGCAAATCTTTCAGGAGAACATCCCCCTCTAAGAACTAAAATGTTAATCTCTGCTCAGCATTAATTGATATAGATTTTACCTTCTTCTAGATCTTCAGTATTTAGAAATTGGTTTTCTCCTTTTGCATTTCTCTTTTTAGTATTGCTCTTAGTCTTTCTTGATCAACTAAAATCCTTCCAGATTTAGCCCCAAACTTCTTTTCATCATTTTCAAAATAAATATATATATCACTCAGTTACTCATAATGGCAGGTTTCCTTGTTTTTACAATCCTGACTCACCTAAAATTTTCTATAATGGTGGGTACTTTTAAATTCTGGTAGTAAATTTTGAGTGATAGTGGTTCATTCATTGTATCTGATACATAATTATGAATAGTCAACCTTGAAATTGGTAGGTTCACACTCATGTGCATTCAGGGCTAGTGGGTAGGAATAAAAACAGGTGCATCCCCTTTTATAACCATTTATATATAAAGATTGTTGGGGCACCTGGGTGGCTCAGTGGCTTGAAGTCTCTGCCTTCGGCTCAGGTCATGATCTCAGGGTCCTGGGATCGAGTCCTGCATCCAGCTCTCTGCTCAGCAGGGAGCCTGCTTCCTCCTTTCTCTCTGCCTGCCTCTCTGCCTACTTGTGATCTCTCTCTCTCTCTCTGTCAAATAAATAAATAAAATCTTTTAAAAAAAGATTGTTAAAGCATTTAGTGATTAAACTTCTCACATAGAAGGTAGCACTTTTTTCAGAATCTTATTTGACTGATTATTCTTAACACAGGATGTTCAATCAAAAATCCAATCTCATTCGAATGTTTGTATTTTCTCACTTTATTTTCTTGACCTGCCCTTTCAGTGTTTCCTACATGACCCCACACATAGGCCTACACCCGCCAGCCTGGCTTGTGACGCCACTCATCTTGATATACTTGTTCTTTCCTACCTGAATATCATTGAAAACATTTTTTGGAAACTTTTTTTTTTAATTATTTTAAACTTACAGAAAAGTTGTAAGATGCTTCCTCCTGAATCCCCAGTTGTTAACAGTTGACCACATTTGGTATGTGTTTTTTTCCTGAAACATTTGAGAGTACATTGCAGACATCATGGCCCTTGACCTCTGAATACTTCAGGTGTGTATTTCTTAAGAACAAGGACATTCTCTCACATTGTTGCTGTATAATGATCAAAATCAGGAAATTGGTATTGGTTGGTATAATACTAATCAGCAATCTAATCAGCAGTCCTAACTTACTTTTGCCAGTTGTCCAGTAATACCCTTTCTAGACCAAAAGAATAAAAATTTCGGGTCCATCATCCAGTCTAGGGTTATACATTCTATTTAGTTGTCATATCTTTATTAACTCAGAGCAGTCTCTCAGCATTTCTTTGTCTTTCCTGAAATGGGAGATGTGCGAAAAGTACTTGTTGTTTTTCAGAGTTTTAAAGGAAGGATTATGGTTGATATGATAATATGTTTAAATGTGGAAGCTTTCTGATAAAAATCATAATTGGACTGTTTCTGTTTCTTAAATTTAGGTTGTTAAAGGCCTTACCTATTTGTGGAGTTTAAAGATTTTGCATAGAGGTATGTATCGTGCTTACAAGCTCTGACTTAATTTGCCAAGTTGGGTGGGTGCGGAGCTCTTCAGATACCTTGATTTTTAAATAAAATAAACAATCTGATATTTAAGCCAGCTGATATATCTAGTAGTCAAAAAGATGGCTGCTTTATAAATGTTTTTCTTATTTTCCCCTTTAGCTGCTCTGATTTGGATTGTAGGTGTGGTATTTTGTGGATGGTTACCAAACATGTAAAAAGGTATTTCATAGTATTTGAAAATCACGGGATCTGATTTTTAATCCTTAACTCTATTTACTGCAAAGCCTTCACTTTCTATACAGTTGCATCCCTTCCCCTTATTAATGCTTCAGGTATCTCCATACACTATTCCTTAAAAGATTGCCTTCCATACCTTGAAAGTAAAACTTTAAATAAGAAGTTGGTGAATGCATCAGAAATTAGTCTCCCAGTCTGTTAACAGAACATGTGAGAAGAATAATCAGGTAACTGTTGAATGTTGTGAAAGGAACCTCCCTTTGAATTTTTCAGTGTTCCCAGAATGTCTGAATTCATTTGGAGCAAATTATTAAGTGAGAAACAGACTATAGCAAAGCAACTTCGGGGCCTCCTATTACTAATTGTACTGTTTAATTTTACACATCTGCTCAGCCCCGCTTTATGCACATTTGGGGACTACAGCAGCATACACACTGGATGTGATTAAAGGAAAGTTTTTTTAAAAAGGTATAAGCTTTAAGAGCGCGAGGAAACAACTGATGCCTTCAATTGTAGTATCGCATCTGTCACTAAAGGTTGTTTTCTGTTGTGGTGGCTTTAATATCCTAGTGATTTCAGATTTCTTCTTCAATCCTTTGTCCTCCTTTGAAGGGGATGTGTAGACTTTGACAAGTAAAACTTGCAGTTTTTGAAGGTGTTTATGCGGATCAGATGGAATCACGAACCAAGTTTTCCCTTAAAGCCAGTCCAGTCTATTTCTAGAGTACCCAGTTGGTGCAAAACGTAGACATAGGGGGAGTGAGCTGAGTTGTGTCAGTGTTACTTCTCCTGGGAAGAAGTTATCATGTGAACACATCTCGTGGGTGAGAGAAGAATGGAGCGTTTTCACCACCAAGGTTAAGAGAGAATGGTATTTAACATAACGTGATCTATATTGCTTCTATTCCCTGTGCTCCCACCTCCCCACGCTCACCAGCCCATAAAGTGGTAATAGCCATTTGAATAGGAGTTAACACAGTGGGCAATTATTGTCATTTTATTGATTTTTATGGACATCTGCTATCCATTTGACAAAGGAACTCAAGGAAGACATCAGTTCTGAACAGCAAAGCCTTCATTAAAAGGACCTTGCCGTGGAAATGCAGATGTTACTATTAAAGTGATCCTTAGGCTCATCCTATACTCTGAGCATACAGCATACTTCTGGCTTTTAGTGAATTCTCCCTGGCCATAACTTTCTGTGAGGCATCTTAGTAGCACTAAGAACTATAGTGGATAGGGAAATACTGTTTAGTTATTCTGCAATCGTCTTTGTTTTTTCTCCTTTGCAATCATTGGTTTTAGTTTTACTCTTTGTTTTGGGGAAATAATTGAATTTTTCTTTGAAATAGGATCTTGGTAGACATGTTTCAAATGGATTTATGCCTGGGATCTAAAAATAAAGTCCAAGGTGTGTGTCAGATTCACAGAACAATCATTTGTAATCACTGTGGGCAAGTGTGGTTGAGCAGAGCCTCTGAGAGGTGAATAGGTCCTCCCCAGCTCTGTATGCAACTTGAGCTAAGAAAAGGTTCTTTGGTCAGTTACCGCGGAAGCCTTCACTTTCTACACAGTTGCATCCCTTCCTTTTACTAACATTTCAGGTATCATCATATACTATTCCTTAAGAGATTGCCTCACATACTTTGGTGGCCTTAGTGGCTTTCCTGATTGAGGACATAAAGTTTTCAAAAAGGAATCCTGCACTGGTACTTCTCTTCTCAGTCTTTAGTAGCCAGCTTAATTCCTACTGTGTCACCCACTGTAAAATGCTCCTCGTTAAGGGAAGAAGATGTCTGTGGGGCTGAGTGGGGACAGTGGTAGTAGGCCAACAAACCCTCCCAAGGAATTTGGGTTGTAAGTAAATACCAGTGAGTGAATCTGCATCTGTCTAGTGGGAAAGACGAATGAATTGCAGTGCCGATGAACAGTTACTCCCAGTAACTACAGGTACTCGACTAAAGAAACGGTGTGCTGTAGTAGTACACCTCATTAAATATATTTATATTCTTAGCTTTAGAGTTTCCTGGTTATTCATGGAAACTTCTGGATTTAAAAGCATGTGTTTTTATTGAAGAATGAAAGAAGCCAGGTGTCCCTGAAGACTTTTGTGAAGCATTGTAATGAGAAATTTACTGTAGATTGAGTAGTTGTTAACTTATTATTTTAGAGGTTTTGTCCATATTTAATAACTTGGATTCCATAGTAATAAGATTAAAGATGCCTTTTTATTTACCAAAAAGCTATTTAATTTTCTCCTTGATTAAAAAATTATAGCTTTTTAGATCAGTTCAATCAGGCAATTAAAGATCAGAGCTGCCAAGTTCAGCTAAGGCAATTAAATAGGTAATATACTTGTTTATACACTTTTGCTATATAAGCTCATGGCTGTACCTTCTTAAAAGCCCGTATACTTATTTTTGCTTTCTCTATATGAATGATGGATAGGAATTCTAGCTGAATATATGTCACATTGTCAAATCAAAGGCAGTGGTCCTTTTGCAGGGGTGGTGGTGGAAGGGGGCCGCTACAGGTACCATGAGAACAGAGTGAACAAGATGGTGCAGAGAAATGCTCATGAGTGATCTAAGTTTCTTTCTCCTTTGTCTTGGTCTAAGTACCTGTGTTCTCCCCGATCATCATTTCCTTCCCCACAAATGCTGCCCTTAGAGCCAGGGTCTTATACTTATGAACACAGATTTTAAAAGAGGAAGAAACGGAGATGCATTCAGTTACCTAATGAGAAGAGAAAAATACTATTTCTCACATTTAAATGGCTTCCTTAGAATACTGCGGTCCTGGATTTTTAGCCGTGAAACATAAATGCATAAATAGTATCTTTAGGAATTTATAAAAATACAGTTAATGACTTGCAGACAGGCTGGTGAAAATTAAGAGTCTTTCCTGCAGCTCATATTCAGTGAGGATTATAGAGTGGAATGAACTCTGAGCAGTAGCAGTGAGACCACCCACCCTGCGAGGCTTGTTAGTCTGGCACAGGTTTGTTCCTTTCATGTGTATTATGTCCACTGGACACTTTTTTTAGGAATTAAAATATAAGTTACTGTTCATAATGGATTATCAAATATTATATTCAGTAAGGTTTTTTTGATTTTTTTAATTTTTTTAAGATTCTGTTTGCGAAAGAGAGCTCGCGCGCACGCGCACCCGCGCCCATGAGTGGGGGAGGGGCAGAGGGAGAGAGGGAAGGAGGAGCAAACTACGCCCTGAGTGGGGAACCTGATGTGGGGCTCGATCCCAGGGCCGTGAGATCATGACCTGAGCCAAAGACAGACACTTAACCAACTGAGCCACCCAGGGGCCCCATCAGTAAGATTTTGCTACTGTTTATTTTGTTCTTGTAAAGATTTGGTTGAGATATATGTGCAAGTACTTCATAAACTATCAAATGCTAATAGTGAGCCCAAGTTTTTATTACGTAATAACTATGAATTAATCACTTTATCCAGCGTAAGCACATACCACTTCCAGATAAGCCGGGAAGAGAGTTTATTATTCTTTGTATTACCGGGTCAAAAATTGTGAAAACCTTTTCTCTAAGATAGACCATGTGGTATCACCTGAGAACATAATTATTAAAAATGTTCGAAAGTTCCACTAAGATGAACTACTGTGGAAAATTGTCTTTATTCAACAGCACATGTTTGAGCCCTGTAACCATAGCATGTACTGACTGGATAAAAACAAAGAAAATGAACAGTGAGAAAGTCTGGTAGACCAGATTTGACATTACAGCAAACATTGCAGCTTAACTTCAAAACATACATCGCCACTAATGAGGTGAGAGCCCTGCATATTAATAAGCCTGCAGCTCCAGCCACGGCCATCATTACCCACATCAAACATAAATACAAGATTAACACCTGTGCCATTTCTTTGGAAGATGTGCGAATGCCCTGGCAGTAACTGCTCGCTCTTTCCCTGAGGATAAAAAATAGAAATGGAAGGGTAATGAGAATAGAGCTTAGATTAAGAAAATAAAATTGGCAATCAGGCTTGGGCAATCTTATGCAGATGGAGTAGTTTATAGAAAGACAAAAACCTCAGTGGTTGGTGTCCCAAGACATTTTTCGTATACATGAACCTGGTTCATTTCACCTGCTTTCTCTAGTAGGAGAGTTTTTTCATGTTTTTGCGTTATATATAATTTTTTTTTTTTTACTTTTTAAGAGATTTTATTTATTTATTTGAGAGAGAGCGAGTGCCCACCACACGTGCTGGGGGAAGGGCAGTGGGAGAAGGAGGGAATCTCAAGTAGACTCTGCACTGAGCACAGAGCCTGACACCGGGCTTGATCTCACACGACCAGAATCAAAACCAAGTCGGGTACTTAACCGACTGAGCCACACAGGTGCCCTCATGTTTTTAATTTATGTTACTCTGAAGGCAAATGCTATGCAAATAGACTTGTGTTTAGAGAAACTAAGTCCTGTGGTTTCAACATGCATATTGGAATGTTATCTTCTGCTCCTGGCTTTACTTGTTAACAAATCTGGCCTCACACAGATCTAATTGGTGCTACCTTCGATTCCAAAGTCGTGTCATTAGTTCAGTCATCTAGCAACTATTATTTAATACCAGCTATGTTCCAGACACTGCATAAGTACTTGGAATACATTAGTATTAAAAAAAAAAGATTCCTATACTCATGGAACTCATTGTGACAGGGGTAGAGCAGGGTTTTGAAACAATCCATAAATAACAAATATAATAAAAAAGTAAATACAGTGTGTTAGAAGATGGCTAGTAATATGGAGAAAAGAAAAAGTAGGTGAGGCTTGGGGAAACCAAAGGGTAGGTTGCAGTGTTCCCAGGGTAGGCCTCAGAAGATGAGCTTGGAACAGAGGCTTGGAGGAGGAGAGGAGCCGGTCAAGTAGGTATATGGGGGAATAGAGGAAGAGACACCAGGTGGGATGTGTCTGGAGCATTCACAGGACAGCAAGGACGCCTGTGTGATCTCTTAGGAACTGTTGCAGTAATCTAGGTGAGTTACAGAGGCTCAGATCAGGGAGACAGTTGTGAAGATGCGGAGAGGTGGTCAGATTCCGGATACATTTGAAGTATAGAATCAATAGAATTTCCCAATGGATTGCTTGTGGGTATTAAGAGAAAGAAAGGAGGCAAGGTTGCTTGAAGTTTCAGCAGTAATTCAGTGTGCCAAATAATGTTTCCTGCTACTTTTTCCTGTAATAAAAGGGAAGCCTTCACTAAAATTAAAGAAAAAACAGATACTCTAAGTGCCGACGAGAATATGGAGCAAAGGAAAACTCTCCTGCACTGCTGGCAGGGGTATGAAATTGTACAGCTGCTTCGGGAAACAGTTTCACACTTTCCTGCAGCATGAGCCAGCTTGATTCACAGTTCTCCCAAACTGGAGATGACCCAGATGTCTTTGAGATGGCGAATGAATAAGCAAGCTGTAGTTAATCCATGCAGTGGGATACTACTTAGTAATAATAGGGAGCAAACTACTGATACATGCAACATGGACAAATATCAAAGACTTTATGCTAGGAAAAGACAGTCTCAATGGGCTACCTCTTGTGTATTCCAATTCTGTGACGTTCTGGAAAAGGTAAAACTATATGGATAGGAAATGCATGAGTGGTTGCCAAAGGGTAGAGGGCAGGTTGACTCTAAAGCTATGAGGGCATTTTGGGGACTGTTAGAAATGTTCTGTATCTTGATTTTGGTGGTAGTTACACAACTGTACACGTTTGTTAGAACACACAGATCTAGGGAGCCTGGGTGGCTCAGTAGGTTAAGCATCTGCCTTCAGCTCTGGTCATGATGCCAGGGTCCTGGGATCGAGCCCTGTGTCAGGCTCAGTGGGGAGCCTGCTTCTCCCTCTGCTCCCTGTCCCACTCATGCTCGTACTCATGCCCTCTCTCTCTCTCTCTCTCTCTCTCTCTCTCTCTCTCTCTCTCTCTCAAATAAATGAAATCTTAAAAAAGAAAAGAAAAAAAAAATAGGTGCTTTCTAAACCAGACTGGTATAGTAAAATCAAAAGAGGAAAAGATTTTTCAACTATAAAGTATACCAAAATAAAGTATTTTCACTAACAGAATTATAAAAAGAACATGTTGAGACACAACATGGATGGAAAAAAACATTTTTCGAGATCTTTTTATTTTGAAATAATCATAGATTCACAGGAAGTTGCCAAAAAAGGTACAAGAAGGTCCCATGCAAGGCATTCTTTTTAAGGAAAGAATTTGGAAGAGAATTGGAGGCCAATAATCCAAAAGGGTGTAGGCAGGTAAATGTTATATATATTTGCAAATGCCTTTTATGTGAGATCAGTGTAAATTTCAAGATTTAAAAAAATGTCAAAAGAATATTTGTATTACATCCCCAAATTATTTTATTATATTTATTAAATGAGAGAAGAGGATGGGATGGTAGAAGTAAAGCCTCTGAATTCCTTAGGAAAGAAATGTTGATGGAAGGTGGCTGTGTTCATACCTTAGTGGGTAGTGAAGTTGGGATTTTTGGCAGAAAGTAATTGGGGAATCATCATTTGCTGGATAAAGTGATTCTTTAGGGAGAGGATTGTTGGAAAATGTTACTGTCAGTTGAAAACTAACCTGGTTAGTTTTAAGTAACTTATGAAAAATGTGCACAAAACTTTCATAACAACCTCTTTGGTAGAGATGTACTCAGAGTAGAGTGTGCTTACTCATAGGTTATTGTGAGTTTTTTAAATCTCAGCCATATTTTTACTATCTGGAGGAGCAGTCACCGTTCTTTTGTTTTTGTTTTTAAAGAACTGGTTAGTGTTTGAGCAACCCAAGTCATTTAGAAAGGAATCATCCCCCATTGGTTTTATGTTGAACATGAGAGGCTGAGAGAGCCACGGTGTGGGGACCCCTTCCCTGAGCGCTGTGACTGTTTCAGTCTAGTGTGTCTGGGAGGGGCATTTCTGGTAAGCAGTGCCAGTGACAGGAGCACAGTTACCTCGGCTCCTGTTTTTAAATCTTTTAAATACTGTCCTTTAAATATTAATCACATGGCAGTGCTGTAGTAGATCATAACTCACGAACATTTGTGTTTTGGGGAAAAAAAAATAGACTTAGCCCATTAACTGAGGTAAACAAACTAGTTTAATGACTGTGGGTTGTTGGTTTTTCTCCAGCTCTGACAATCCACAAATGAACATCTCTACAAATTAAGCCTCCTTCCCCACGTTGGTCATTCATTCTCTTTGCCTCGGGTAATCACTGGGGATTTCTGTATTTGTGGTAATGAGCTTCAAAAGCCAAGAAACCCCATATGACATTTCTTAAAAGTATTCTTTTAAAAGAATATGTGTCTAGAATGTATAAAGAACTCTAAAAATTCAACAGTAAAAAGACATGAAGAGACATTCCACTGAAGAGAATATACAAATGGCAAAT
This sequence comes from Ailurus styani, assembly GCA_002007465.1. Classification (NCBI taxonomy): domain Eukaryota; kingdom Metazoa; phylum Chordata; class Mammalia; order Carnivora; family Ailuridae; genus Ailurus; species Ailurus styani. The sequence continues at coordinate 2,889,668 of LNAC01000018.1, read as the reverse complement.
AAGTATGTGAAAGGATGTTCAGCATCATTAGCCAAATTAAAACCACAATGAAATATTACCACACACCTACCAGAATGGCTAAAATTTAAAAATAGAGATAACACCAAATGCTGATGAGGATGCAGAGAAATTAGATCACTAACACATTGCTAACAGGAATATAAAATGATACAGCCCCAGTGGAAAACAGTTCTTCATTTCCTAAAAATTTAAACATGCAACTGCTGTCCGACCCAGTAGTTGCACTCTTAAGCATTTATCCCAAAGAAGCGAAGACTTAGGTTTACACAAAAACGTGTACACAAATGTTCATAGCAGCTTTATTTATAATAGCTCAAAACTGGAACCAACCCAGATGTCCATCAGTGAGTGAATAATTAAACATTGTACATTTATACTGTATAATACTAATCAGCAGTAAAAAGGAATCGCCAGAGAATTATGCTGAGTTTAAAAAAAAAAAATGCCAGGCACAAAAAGTTACATACAGTATGATTCCATTTTTATAATACTAAAAAAATTTTTTTATTTATTCATTTGAGAGAGATATAGAGACAGAGCACAAGCAGGAGGAGAGGCAGAGAAAGAGGGGGAGAAGACTCCCCCCCTGAGCTGGGAGCCCGTGGGGCTCGATCCCAGCCCCTTGAGATCATGACCTGAACTGAAGGCAGACGCTTAACCATCTGAGCCACCCAGGCACACCTTTATAATATTTTTTAAATGACAAAGTTATAGAAATGGAGAATGGATTAGTGGTTTCCAGGAGCTAAGGGGAATATTCAGGGGCCAGAGGGCAGTGGGTGTGGCTAGAAAAGAGTATGGTTATGGACACGTTCTCTGTCTTGATTCTATCAGTGTCAGTACCCAGTTTGTGATCTTGTACTACAGTTTTACGAGATGTTACCATGGATAGAGATTATACAGGATGTTTCTGTATTATGTCTTAAACTTCATGTGAATCTACAATGATCTCAAAATAAAAACCTTAATTAATAAAAATATGTGATCTTTCTATAGCTCCCTGTGTGGGTGTTCCACTTAATCAGAGAGGGTTGTTCTGGACTTAGTTTTTCTTTCTCCTATGTATCTGTGTTAGGATTATCATAGCAGAGTCAACCGTTTTAGGATATCTCTAACAGTAGAAGAACTCAGGGGAATTACCATGCAGGCTACCTCCCCCTCCCATTCTGAAATGAGTATCCTTGGAAGCCTTAGAGGAAAGAGAAGAGATCATGGGCATACATGAGAAGGAATACAAGTGGGAGATGGTGGTTAGTCCCCTGTCACCTCCCCTAAAGTCCTTCTGCCTTGCCAGGGGTTGGGATTTGAAGTCAATTATGCAATCCCTGTGTATTTTGACTTACAGGTTTTTATACTATCCTCAAGGGAGCCCCTGGCCTTTATGGTGAGCCCTGTCCAACTACCCAGCAGGATGCACTCCGTATGTGGCCTGATGCTTGTGTGATTCACCACGCCCCTCAGACAGCTCTGATCATAGCTTTGTCTTGAGGCAGACCGTGAAGTTTAGTAGTTTATCAGAGGAAGACGGAGAACACCTTTGTGATGGTCATTTCTATTGGTGAGAGGTTGAAGGCCACAGTTAGTGTGTGGTACTGATTGTATGCCACTGCATGTTTATGAAATGAATAAATTGATCGTAACTTTCTGGGAATAATGTTTTCTTTTGAGGATTTTTTCTGTGAGAAAAAATTGTTCTATAAGTTGCATGTCAGTTCATTGGAAGTTATTCTTTGTTGCCCTTTCTAGTATTAAAATAAGAGATTTATCCTCAGGTAGACCACTCTGCCAGAATGTTGAGCAGTTACAATACCTCTCCACACCTATTCTTTTCTCCAAAGACCTAGTTTGAAGTGATCAGCACCATGGAAATCAAGTCCATTATTTTGCCTTTGGAGTATTAGGTTCCCTCTGGACTACATGCAACAATAATTATTACCATTCACTGAATGCCTTCTGTATACTACTGTATTAGATCTTTTGTGTGTATTATTTCATTTGAGCTTGGTGATAACCTTGCAAAAAAAGTATCATCGTATCCCCATTTTTAGATGAAGAAACTAAGGCTCATAAGGCTAAAGAATTTAGTCATAAAAAAGGCAATTGGGTTGGCGGTCTAATAGAAGAGCTCTGGTTTTAGGGTCAAGCCCAGGTTTACGTCCTGCTTCTGCCTCCAGTTCAACTTGCTACGTGACCTTGGGTCAGTTCCTTGGCCTCTTTGAGGTCACAGCACTGTGCCTGGTACATAATAGCTATTTCTTTAGTTCAAAGAAGGCTTCACAAGAAAAAAAGCAAGAGGTTATGTGGGAGAATAGTTAGCACCTTCCTCAGACTTTCCTCCTTATCTGCTTTTCTGTGAGAAATGGAAAACTCTAAAATAAAACATCTGAAGATCAGCCAGCTATTCAATACCCAAACTGGGATAATAGTCCAGCCGATAAATTCAGATGTGGTTTATCTTGTCGTGCGGTTTGTTAAGGCTTAAGACTTAGGATTGGAGGGGCACCTGGGTGGCTCAGTCAGTTAATCTGACTTTGGCTTAGGTCCTGATCTCAGGGTCTTGGGATCAAGCCCCCCATTAGACTCCTTGCTCAAAGAGGAGTCCACTTGTCTCTCTCCCTCTCTCTCTGTGCCTCCCCCCCACTTGTGTGTGCTCTCTCTCTCTCAAATAAATAAAGTCTTAAAAAAAAAGACTTAGGATTGGAGACTCTAGTTGTGTAGCCCTAGGCTAGTAGTTTTATTCATTTGAGTCTCAGTTTACTCATCTGTAAAATGGGGCTAATGATATTTATCTCAATGGTTATAATGAGAACTAAATGAGTTAATAATGCATATGATGATAGTGCATTTAGCTCAGCGTTTGGCATATACAAGTACCACAGAGGTATTAGCTGCTAGAATTTTTATTTCTTTTCTTTTTCCTTTCTTTCTTTTTTTTTAGGGGAGGGAGGGGCAGAGTGAGAGGGAGAAAAAGAATCTCAAGCAGGCTCCACTCTCAGCACAGAGTCCGACACGGGGCTCAGATTTAAGAGTTAGATACTCAACCAACTGAGCCACCCAATTGCCCCTAGAACTTTTATTTCTTTTAAACAATTGACCAAAGTTGGTCTTGTGGACGTGCTACTTCAAGTCAAGTCTACAATCAAAATCCAAATTATAGTTTATTTATGCATTTAATGTAGTATTCCATTGCATCCTTTCCTTTTCCTTTTTCACTGCTTTTATAGTCAGTAGGAGTCTTAGAATTCGTGGTATCTTAGATGTGGGGAAGTAGGTTCTTCCAGAGCTGGGGCAGAATATATGTCCCTTCTGAGTCTTGGGAACTTGTTCCTCCACACCTGCTCTTTCTCACACACTGACCAGAATGTGAACATACTGCTAGGTAGGCATCTAAAATCCGCTATGCTAGAAGGGAACCTCTTTTACTTACTGTGAAAGAATTGAGGGAAGGCAGAAGCCATTTTGTCCTTGGTATCAGCCTTTTTAAATGCTGCATGTCTCTTGCCTTTCTCATACATGAAGGAGAAAACCAGGTTCGTTGCCTCCATTCTGAATGGAATCATGAGACTCTAGATAATAGCTGCCGTTTCAGATAGCTAATTATACTGCTTAATTTTATTTAAGGCTTTGCAAGAATATTTGGATGACCTACCCTTTATTATGTGATGGAGTGATTAGAATAACTTTTATATTGCATTGTGGTTTTCTCTTATGTGCGTCCCTGTTGTGCACAGATGAATTTGTAATGCAGAATGTCGGCAGAGTCTATATTTAATTGTACCTGCTGTTCTCATTCATTAGAATGCAGTCCCCAAGAAATAACTAGATAGATATATTAGTTGTTGTCTTTTCATAAGACAATTAAACATAATGAAGGATAATGAAAGGAGGTTCCTGCAGCACCCTTGGAACAGTGCTAGGAGAGGGTACCAGGAGGGGAGACCTGCTAATGTGTCCGCTGGCTCCTGGCAAACTGAGAGTGGCTTCCTGGCATGCAAGCAAAACCGTGTAATTGCTTTATGGAGGGAAGAAGTTGAAGAGAAGTTTATTTCCACTTTCACCGTCAACCACAACAGAGCCACGTGCCATATTTCAAAACCAAGATTGCGTTCCCTTAAGAATTGTAACCATGCCTATTTCTAAAAGCATCCAGCGAGGCTTGAAAGCACAGAGCAAATTAAATATTTTAAGTATAAAACAGGAACGGATGCCAAAAAGGAACAGAAGTAGCAGATATCAACAGCACTTGATATGAATAGATCACAGCAAAAAAGGGAAGCCTCGATTTGTGTGGTTTTCTTTTTCTGACAAGAGAAAGCATGTGGTCGCTTGTACAAAGTCAACATTTTCTTTGGAGCTAATCTTACCAGGCAATTGATACATAGATCCCTGTACAAAGTGCATTGGGTAACTCCAACCATAGTTTAGTGAAAGTGCTTCTATTTATCTGTTTTGAACAGCCCCCTCGGCACCCAGCCACATCGTGACCAAGGGTAGGCTCCCCCTCTGACCCCCGATTGTATTGGGAGTGGGGGGGCTGGGCTGTGGGCGGCGGGGCCTTTTGTGAAGAGCTGCGGAAAGCACTTGCTCTAGAGGGCTCCGGTCTTTATTAGCAAGCTTCAGCTTGATGCTGTTTTTGTGGATTGTTTAATGGCTAATTGATGCAGCGTGCGTCGAGATACAGTTTCTTGCATGAGGCGGTTATGGGTGGCAACATGGGTTGTCTCAACATGATACCAATTTCCACAGTCAATCTGGTCAATTCAGTGAAAAAAAGAATGAGTCAGTCCAGCCTGAAAATCAGAGTAGTTTCTGGAGGTTATTGAGGCAACTATGGTTGGTTGACCAAAATTTTTCATATTTGAACCAGTTGTTTTCACATTTTGTTTACATAGCCTTAGTTATTTGGGGAAATAGTCTTAAAACACAGAAGTGACACTTAAAAATCTGTGTCTTTAAATATTTATAATCACCATCAGGCCTTCTAGTGCATATCAGTTTTGAGAGGGAATAACCATTTTGCCATTGGCGTATAGAGTATGATGATTGTAATTAACTGATGTTTCGCATTTTGTCATCAGTAGAGTAGGAAAGTGACCACGGTGACCACAAAACTCCTGAGACACTATGGAGAATAAGTCAAATTGTGTTTTGAGGCTGATTTTGTAAGGAGTTTTATTGATCTGGAACTTACATATCATAAAATACAACCATTGTAAGTGTATGATCGGGGATCTTTAATAAGTTATAGAATTGTGTGGCTATCCCCATAATCCGTTTTGGAACATTTCCATCACCCCAAAAAACTTCTCATGCCCATTTGCAATCAGTCCCTGCTCCCAGCCCCAGGGAACCACTGATCTGTTTCTGACTTTATAGATTTACCTTTTCTGGACATTTTATAAAAACAGAATCATACAATATGAAATCTTTTTTTTTTTTTAAGTAAACGCTATCCCTAACATGGGGCTCAAACTCAATGACCCCGAGATCAAGAGTCCGTGCTCTACCGACTGAGCCAGCCAGGCACCTCAATATAAAATCTTTGCTATCTCACTTCTTTGACTTAGCAAAATGTTTTTGGAGTTCATCCATGTGGTACCATATGTCATCCATTCCTTTTTATTGCTGACTAATAATCTGTTGTATGGATGGTTCACATTTTATCCATCCATTTGCTAATGGACATTTGGATTGTATCTAGTTTGGGGCTATTATGATATTATTCATGTACAAGGCTTTATTTGGTTCTCTGTTCTTATATCTCTTGAGTAGATATGTGGGGGTGGTTAGTATCTTTCTTTAAATATTTGTAATCATGGTGAATCAGGTCATATGGCACATACCACTTTTGAGAAGAAATAACCATTTTACTATTAGTCCATAGTTTACGACCGGTGTAGTTAACTAATGTTTCATATTTTGTTGAAGATAGAGTCGGACAGAAGGGGGCCTAGGTGGCTCAGTTGGTTAGGCATTCACCAACTCTTGATTTCGGCTTAGGTCGTGATCTCAGGGTGGTGGGATCAAGCCCCACACCAAGTTCCCTGCTCAGCATGGAGTCTGCTTGTCCCTCTCCTCTGCTCCTCCGCTGCTCATGCTTTGTCTCTCACTCTCTGTCTTTCAAGTAAAATATGGAGCGACTGGGAGGCTCAGTAGGTTAAGAACCTGCCTTTAGCTCAGGTCATGATCTCAGGGTCTGGGATCAAGCCCCACGTGGGGCTCCCTGCTTAATAGGGAGTCTTCTGCTCCTCCCCCTCTGCTTGTGTTCTCTCTCTCAAATAAATAAATAAAATTTAAAGATAAATAAATAAAATAAAAATAAAAATCTCTTAAAAAAAAAAAAAGAGTAGGAAAGTGACCACAAGGGTCATGTGTTAAGTTTATTCTTAATTTTTAAAGACACTTTCAGGCTGATTTTTATTCAGTTAGCGGCTCCTGTAGAAAACTCTGTCCTGTTATCTTATTCGTGACATGAGACCCTGTTTGTACATTCTCTTTTTCTTCTCACTTCCTGGTATTTTTCTAATCTTCTGAGCACTTCAAATTATTAAACAGAACTATATCATAACTGCCTGTTATCTATGTGGGATGTCACTGCTGCAACTCAGATATTCATTATATCATCAATAAAAAGCCCACTTACTGTGAAATCTCACCGAAGGAGTGGGCAAATATTATGACAGGAGATGCATGCTGTGACTGCATAATTGTTAACTCTTCTGTGATCCCAGCTGAACAGCACTTGCCATCCTGGTAGAAGCCTGTTTTCAGGTAGAGCTCATTTAATGAAAGTAAACTTTATTTAGAATTGAGTCTGGTACAATATGATAGATAATCCACTTCCTGACTTTCAAGGGTGAGGGTCATTGTCATTACCAGTTCTACAAAGCAGGAGTTCCAGAATATATGGTGCCTTCAAGTTTACAAAATGTCTCCCCCACTTATTTTATTTATTTAGCAATTTCTTGAGGGCCAACTCTGTTACGGGCGCTGCTAAGCACACAGTCCCATTCAGTTTTCCTAACAGCCTTGTCTGTGTAGGAGGATCAGATATCACCCATAATCTTATGTATCATACGCATGTGAGCATGTGCACACATGTATACTTGCACACTTTCCATGTCATCTCTGCTTCCTCTGAGAGGGTCTGACCAACAGATATCTATTCTGATTCCCATAAAAATCTATCTGCATAAAATGACTGAATTTTTTCTAAAATGAAAGAAGATAAGAAGTAGCTGATTTAAAACATGGGTCACTTTGCATTGTACCTTTATTTCAATTTCTCCAACATGGTATTGACCTCTTGGCCAAGATAGATTAAAATCAGACTGCTGCAAGTTAGGGAACACCAAAACATATTTTATATGTAATGCTAAGAGAATTAGAGTTAGTTTGGTTTTTCACGAAAGCGTTACGTTTTACATTAGATGAAGCTTATTTCTTTTTAGTGTTATGAAGAGGACCTGTAATTTTACACACCTCATTTGTATTTTCTTTGAGAAAATGTCTCAGTTAAAATCAATGCCCTACTATTCATTTAACCTCCCTTGCCTTCAATAAAACTAATTGATAAACCCTAATAATTAATGGCCTGATTAAACTGAAATGACTTACATCTGCCCTGATGATTGCCATTTATAATCAGTCACTTTAATGACTCATCTTTTTTGCACTTTGCTTACAGAAGAAAGGCTATGGTGTTTTTAAGTGAGCTAAATAAAAAACTATAGCCTTTCAACTGCTGTTTGTTTTCCATAACTTGAGACTGCATTAAAATAAGCATAGATACAACAACTGCCTCCTTAAAAGAAACTTTGTGCCTTATCTGTCATGTTTATGGCTTGGAGTGAAGTTGGAAACAAACCAGAAAAAAATTGCTTCAGTATTCCTGGAGTGGTTCTCAAGAGTTGTAGAATTTGCATGTTTTAAGTGAAAACTTGAAAGTAATAAGTTTAGTGGCTGCATCCTGGGATTGTTGATAACTCAGATACAAGGTGGAATATTTTATTTAGATGGAATAAAGCTTAAATTGGAGGAACCATCCTCATTCCAACATTTAAAAGAGATCTCGTTTGCTTCAAATTCTGCCAAATGAATTAAGATTTAGCCTAACTAAATAAAACCCTAATATTATACCCTGTCTATTTCAAAAAAGATTTGAGGGGCACCTGCCTGGCTCAGAAGAGCATGTGACTCTTGATCTTGGGATTGTGAGTTGGACCCCCACATTGGGTATAGAGATTACTTTAAAGATAATAATAAACTTGAAAAAATATTTGAGGCAGCTTATGATATCATGTCAAAACAATGCACAAAAGATAAAAGACAAGAATTTTAAAATAAAGAGATATTCCCACTTCTGCCCAGGAAGCAGTCACTGCTATGGGGCTTGTCCTCCACCAAAAACAACTAGGAAACTGGACAAAATTTATGAAACATCTGTTTTCAGACATTAGATAACAAGCATTTCAAGACTATGATCCCTAAGAAAAGGTAACAGATGAAGTGAGCTCTATAATCACCCAAGCTTTCTGCCTTGACACAGTTTCTGAATTGCAGCATAGGGAGAGGGGACACAGACAGAGCCCAGAGGTCTTACTGAGCTGAAGAGACAGAGTTTGGAGGTCAAGAAAGCCAAAATGGCTAGAATTTACAGGGCAGAGCCCTAGGGAGGCAGAAATTATGCAGAGAAAGATCTCAAGAAACTGTATTAGTGCCTCCTGAAGTCTTTAGCCAAATATCGACCTCTGCATTCATAGGGTGAAGTCTTACAAAGCTAGACAAAGAACTATTGTCTGGGAAAGAATATTTCTGGGAAACTATAAGCTAAACAATTCCCAAAGCTTATACAGGGTTGGGAATTTTTTAAATTCCAATCAGCCAGTGTGGAAAGACCTTGTTGAATACATTGGAGCATTCTAGAGTAACTTTTTAGAAGGGTCATGCTTTAATAGAGAGGCTAAACTAGCCCTACAGTTGGGGTTACTCTAGGCTCTCCATGAATAAAGACTCTAAAATAAGCTTCAAAATGATCTGGCTATCTGCAAATAAGTTAACTACCTGCTGGTATCAAGTTCAACACTCTTTGAAGGATTACAACTAAATTCAGAGCTCAGCAACATAAGATTCACAATATCTGGCATCCAAATAAGAATTAGTAGGTAAACAAGTATTTTTCTGATAATGAATGAAAGATCATAACCAAGGGGAGGAAAAATCAATATAAACAGGACCCCTCACTCCCCACACCCTGAGATAATGGACTTAGCAGATAAGGACTTTAGAACAGTTGTTATAAATATTACAAATACATTCAGGGATCTCAAGGGAAACATGAGCATTATGAGGAGAGAAATGGAAGTTCACAAAGAATCAAGTAGAACATCTAGAGATGAAAAATAAAGTATCTGAAATAAAAATTTCACATGATGGAATTAACATTGGATTAGACACTACAGAAAAAAAACAATCAGTGATACTGATGTTAGAAATATAGAAAATATCCAAAAATACTAGAAAGAAAAAAGACCATAAAAAATTTGCATAGGCTCTTTGACCTTTAAGACAGTATCAGGACATCTAGGGTATATGTGTAAGTGGAGTCTCAGAAGGAAAGGAGAGAGAAAAGGGAAAAACAAATAATTTGAAGACATGAAGACTCCAGACTTTCCAAATTTTATGAAACCCATAGCCCATGGATCTGAGAAGTTCAACAAACCCTAACCAAGATAAACACAAAAACCCTACCAAAGTGCAACAGAATAAAGAATTTTAAAAACAGTGATTTTTTAAAAATCTTTAAAATATTCAGAGAAAACAAAATAAGTAGAATGAAGAAGAGGAGGAAGAAGAAAGAGGAGGAAAAGGAAGAATAATAATGACAGCAGACTTCTTGTCTGAAGTTCTACAAACTACAAGATACAGAAAGACATCCTTACAATGTTGTGTGGGGGAGGGAGGACACTATCAATCCAAAATTCTATGTTTAGTAAATGTACTTTTCAAAAATAACAGCAAAATAAGACTTCTTCAGGCAAACAGAGCAGAGAAAAGAATTCTGCTTATTGCCAATAGGCCAACATTATAAAAAATACTGAAGTTTTTGAGGCAAAAGGAAAATGATACCAAATGGATGATTAGGCCTATACAAAGGAATAAATAGCACTAGACATGGTAAACATGTGGATATATATAAATTTTTCTCACTTTTAAATTTAAACAATTAAAGCAAAAATTAAGTGTGATGTGCAACTTATATAGAGAGAAAAGATATATAATAGTAACACAAAGGATGGGAGGAATAAAATGGAAATGTATTTTTGTAAGTTCTTACATTATAAATGAAATATCCAAATATTACTTGAAAGTAAACTGAGAAGTTAAAGAAACATACTGTACATCCTAGAACAGCCATTAAAAAAAGAGAGAGAAGTTTCAAATGGCCTGGTAAAGCTTAGCCCACAGGGCATTTGGCTCACTGCCTATTTTTATTACCAAAATTTTATTGGAACACAGCCATACCCATTAATTTATGTATTGCATATGATTGCTTTTACACTACAGCAGCAAAATTGAGTAGTTATAACAAAAACCATATGGCCCTCAAAGCCTGAAATATGTTTTTTTACAGAAAATGTCAATCTCTGTCAATCTCTGGCTTAGAAGCCCATAGTAGAGATCAGTGGAAAGATATAAAGAACCTAACTAATCCAAAAGAAAGCAAGGAGAAAAAGAAAAAGAGAAACAAAAAACAGATGGGACAAATAGTTGAAATGGTAAAGTTGAACTCAGCCATCTCAATAATTACGTTAAATGTAAATGGTCTAAATACTCCAGTTAAAAGCATAAATTGTCAGACTACTTAAAAAAGCAAGACCCAACTTTTGTACTGTTTGCAGCATATCAGCTTTGAATATTACACCATCTAAACACTAACACCATCTAAACACTAACCAACTTATTATGGGATTCATAATATATGTAGAAAAGGCAAAACTATAACAATAGAAACTCGTCAGTGATTGCCAGAGGTCAGGGAGGAGTTGACTATAAAGGGGCACAGGGAACTTTCTGGGGTCACACAAATGTTTCGTATCTTGTTCGTGGTGTGGATACATGGATGTATATACATTTGTCAAACTCATCAAACTGTACATTCAAAATGATTGCAATAAAATTGGTGTTTTAAATGAATAAAATTGATTTTAAAAGTAAAATAGAAGAAATTTCTCTTCAGATATTTTTAATTGGACAGTAGTTAAATCAAAAGCAATCCAGAAGGTTATATTAGTCTTTTCTCAATGCTGGTCTAAAGACCAGGCTCTGATAGACTGGTTTCCAATTTAGTAGAACTGCGGTGGAATTCAAAAAGTTGGCTTTTGGTTTTTGTTTTGGCTTGGTTTTTGTTATTTTTAAATGTATAGCCAAGTTTGGGAGCTCTTTAGTTGCATAATTTTCATTGTTTTTATTATAGGAAGCATGCCAATTGTTCAGGAAGAGAATCCCATTTCAATTATACATAAGCAGTGTTGTTATCCCGAAATCTCACATGCTGTATTTTGGTAAAAGAATGTGCCAACAGGTCCCTGGCCACATTTGTCTGAAGGGCAGAGACAGGGTCTTACTCATGTTTCTCTCTACATCACCTACCATTATATCTGGCACATGTTAAGGCGTCAGTAAATAGTTGTTGAATAAATGTTTTTGAATGACTGTGGATTCTTTTCAGAATGAAAAAATGTCATTTAAAAATGTGTTCATTGATAGCAAAATGTATTTATTCTGAAGTATATGCCATTAAGTGGGGAGAGAGTCAGCTCCTTCTCGGGTCCAGTTCTCTGGACACATTTCCCCATCTATTTAGTAGAGATATCATTCATTCACTGTTTGTTCAACAAATGTCGTTTCTTGTCGGTACCAGACACCATTCTAGATACAGTAGTGAACACAACCAGTAAGTCCCTGTATTTGTGCAGGTTCCCTTTAAGAGCGGAGGACTGAGACAACAGATTTGCCCGTACATCAGTGACAGGAGGGTATTGCTGTTCCCACTGGGTAACTGGGGAAGGCTTCTCTTAAAAAGATTGCATTTGAGTAGACACCTAAAAGAAATGAAGGAGCAAGCTATGCGTATATATATATATGGGAGCAGAGTATTCCAGGGACATGGAACCCCAAAGAAGGAGCATGTCTAGCAAGGAAGTCAGTGAAATGAAGCAGACTGGGCAGAGAAAGGAATAGGAAGGGTGTGAGCACAGGGCTGGTGGGGACCAGCTCAGAGATGGCCTCACAGACTATTATAAGGGCTGCATTTTGTGTTGAGCTGGGAAGCCTTTGGAGGTTTTAGGCAGAAAAATGACATTGTCTGATTTAGTTTTACAAGTATCACTTTTTTAAAAATTTAAAGATAAATAAAAGGATCACGTTAGCTGCTGTGATCAACACAGACTGTATAAGGAAGCATAAATACAAGGAGACCAGTTCGGTAGCCTTGTTGAGGAATGTGTGCACACGGTCCGACAAAAATGTCTTCTCGTGAACATTAAATTGTATTTATAGTTCTACTTACTGCACTTTGGGAATTACCTTCTTTTAGCTAGTATTTTACTGAAATACAGCTAAAGTTTGCTACAACAACAACAAATTATTTCCTAAATAGATCAAAATATTCCACTTTTTGTTGTATAACAGTTTCATTGATTACCAGGAGATAATAATACTTTATATTTATGGAGTGTTTGGCATTTTAAAAGCAATTTTACATTGGTTATCTCATTTAATCCTCACAAATTCTATAAAATTGATACAGTAGCTATCATGGTCGACCTGCAGAGGTAGACACTAAAACGTCGCCTGCCTGGTAAAATTCACATGCCAGGTTTGTGGCTGGGCCAAAAAGAGAAAAATGCAGGTCCTCTGTCTTCTCGCCTAAATCCATTGTTTTTGTTTAAAGGGGTCTTTTACGTTCAAATGATGTCTTAAAAAATTACTGGGAAGGACTACTTCCATTAGCAAATTTAGTATGTTGTTTGAAAAGCCATTAACCAGTGAGCAAGGTACTATTGTCTGAAGGGTTACACACAAAGATGTGTGAAGCATATTCCTACCCTGTGAACTTACTACTTGGTGTGGAAGTACCTACACCAGTAAATACGGTAAATGACTGCGAGGCAGACCGTGTGACATACTTAGTTCCAAACAAATGGCACAGACAGTAAATGCATTAGCAGTTCAAAAGAAGCTGGGACTTTGTTGGCCTGGGTGGTTAAGGCAACAGGGAGGTGGGGTACTTGAGTTGAAGTATAGGATTCCATTCAGGAAATACTGAGGAAGCGGGGGTTTCTCAACCTGGGGGCAGGCAGGAGGGAGAGAAGAACACACAGCATGAACAAAGGCTTGGTGATGGAATGTTTTGTTTCTTCTGAGACAATGACTAAGACAGTCCAGGTGTAATACGAAGGATGTGAGGATGAGTAGATAAACATCCACAGCTTTCATAGATGAAGTTTTCCCCTAGAAGAACTGGGCTGAGAGGTGAAAGTGCATAAGTCACAGAGCAGGCTTGCGCGTACATTAAAAAAGATGTTGGAGAGCTGAAAAATGCAATGAAATTCTTATTTACACCTTGCCTTTTAGAGTATAAGCTAGCAATTCTGCTGTTTTATTGCTCCTCTCTCTATTGATCCACCTAAGTCAAAAGTGTATCTGATTAAAGCTAAAGATGTGTTAATTTTGGCGTACCTCGTGATTTCCAGGCAGCTCCTTCTGGGAGCTCAAAATATTTGTTCATTAACTGTCTCCATCTGATGTGGTGGCTTAAGAGTAGTTTAAAGCTGTCGATATATAAAAGAGCAGGTTGTCCAAAAGAAAAATACTCAAAGTTGAGGGCCTCTAATGAGAATTGGATTTGGAAAATAAGACCAGCCTATGTAGAATCTAACATTTCCTTCAGTTCACCAGGCATTTATTGAGTATCTACTGTGCCTGTCTACGAAACGTATGTATTGGGCTAACTCGGAGTTCGCATTTAGGTTGGCAGAGGTCAGGGACTATTTTACTTCCTCATCCAGGAGAGAAATGATGGAGTAAATATGGTAATTTTAATATGAGGAAGGTATAAGGTTTTTAATTCAAATTAAGGAAAGTTGGAGGCAGAGAGATTAGCTGGTAAAAGAACTTACAGCAGCCTATGCATCCTAACTTGTATTCAGAGAGTGCCCCTAAAGGAAGTATGTAGTATTCTTGTGTGAAGGGCGTGCTGCTGAGACCTGTTCTGTAGCTAACCCCTGATCACTGAAACGGAATGATCAACATAAAATCATACTTTGTATGTATGGTTTCCATTCATTTATTCTCTCATCTGTTCAACAAATATTTATTAGGCGCTTCCTACAGCCCTGGAACTCTTCTAGGGGCTGGGAATATAGTAGTCAATAAAAGAAAGTCCCTGCCTTCGTGGCATTTACATTCTTCATCAGTCAGGCAACAGGAAGTGAGCACGTATATGAGAAAGTGCCTGGCACGTCGCCTATCCCATAGGAAGTAGACTTCAATAATTGTGGGTTACTGAGTTTGAACTTGAAGTTTGAATTAAGTACCTGCTATTGGTACTTAATTCAATTGCTATAAGATACATTGTTGGGGTACCCTTTTGCAAAGTGGAGGGTCAGAGTGGATTGACTCACATGTTTTTTAATGTCACATAAAAAATTGAGTCTCTTGCTCAGTTTTGGGGTAATTCAGGTTACGTGGTGTATTAAATATAACAAGTTATCTGTTCCAGACCACTTTTGCCATTGGAGATGAAACGTTGAAGCAGGTGCTATTCTGTACCTTCAACAGTGGTGTGCTCTTGTCCTGCTTAGTTGGTTTTTGTGGGCTCCCTGAATTCCTGAAATGGCTCATTGTTGTCACTGACGATGCTTCACAGAAACCCTTTGTGTCATTATTTAGCAACCAACTGCCTTGGCAAAAGCGATGTCACTTCTTTTGTTAACTCTAACAGCAGTCAAAAGTGACGTAAGGGAAGAGAAGGAGAAATGAAACAAAGATCGATACGTGCATATATGCACATACATCCAGATGCCTTTTAGAGCAATTTCTGAGTATTATCTGAAATAGCATTTGTCACGTAAAACCAGGAGATAACAAGACTGCATTCTTTTTGTCATTGTTTCATTCAGATATGACTTGTTACCAGCAACATAGGAATGATTTTTTTTTTCTTGTTGGCTTCCCTTTGGCCTTACTGCTTCTTAAATGGGAGGAGTAGTTTCACATCGACAGCAAAGCTAAACCTTTTTGTGCAAATTCTTTGCAAGAAGATTACATTTTCTTATCCACCTACTTTTCCTGAAAGCCTGGGGATAGGATGATGGATGTATTTACTGTTGTGGGAAGCCAAGATTTTATTTGACTTTCACTTGAAATAAACCCTTGCTTCCATAGAAACCAGAAATGATTGGAAGTAAAGGAGTTAGGACCTTACATTTTGCCTCCAGATAAAATGCTCTGCATTCAATTTGTGATTAGAATTCCGGGTTGAACAGATGATGTCATTTCTGCAATATGGTATGGTGTGCATGTGTTCTTCTTTAAAACATGTGCTGTAGATGCAGAATTAGTTACGTGGACTTTTCTGGTTCCTTTTTAGATGTGAAACCCTCTAATATGCTAGTAAACACAAGAGGACAGGTCAAGCTGTGCGATTTTGGAGTTAGCACTCAGGTGGGTCTCTTTTTTTCCTCCCAGTTTGCTCTCCTTTCTGCAACATTCACTTTTTATTTTCAGTCTACTTTTTGGACTGAAAAATCACCTAGCTGCCAGACAAACAGAACTCTGCATCTTCCCCTCGGCTGGGAGTGTGTTATTCATTTTTAATCTCCAAGCGAGTTTCCTTCATCAGAATATGATTGTTCATTGTTTAATGACAGTAAAAACTGCTGATATTGTAATTACTACTTACGAATAGCAAACTTCATTGATATGCAGCTTTGATATGAAAGCGTTTTGACCAGACAAAAGGGAGGGCAGAGTGGGAGCCGTGCCTGGGGAGCCCAACTGGCCCACAATAAAAATTAATATTGGGAGCAACAATGGTGGAGGGCCATTACAATGTGCTGCACAAATTTTAATTAATTTCCATTTTGGGCCTCCCCTGAGAACCCCGGTGATAGTGACCCATGAGCGTGCTGTGATGTTGATTTGAATTGCAGCCACCTTTACTCCCAGCCAAACACGAAGACCAAAGCGAAGGTCATCGTTGTATTATGGGCTGTCAAAGTCTGTTATCCCTCCAGCGTATTTAGTGTTCATTCCATTCTAGTAATGCACGGGCTTCATTCACATCTTGAGCCATCTGACTAAAAAATGAGTGCGTTCAAATTCTACTTCAAATTGACTTTTTATATCAGGCGGGTTTGGGGTACTAAAGCGATAAGCATCCTGCTTAAGTGAATTGTTTAAGGTTATCTGCTATAAACTGTAATGCTGTGCTTGTTTAAATTGGAAATCACATTCAAAAGAAAAGAGAGATTTAATCATTTTTAATGCCTTTGTAGATAAATTTGTTCCCTTTTACATAATTTTTAGTTGATTTATAGAAATGATGATTGTAGGTTAAATGAGGAATAATTGCCCATTTTATTTCCACATTATCTTTATATTGTTCTAACAGACTGTTTTGTCTCATAGCTGGTGAATTCTATAGCCAAGACGTATGTTGGAACAAATGCTTATATGGCGGTAAGTAAACTTATGCAAAAATAACATTTAAAACCAACATCTTTATCTTTATGTACTTGGTAATGTAGAATTCTTGAATTAATTCAACAGCTTTATCCTAACAGATCATAAATTACAAAGTCAATCCAGTCATGATCCGATTTTTAAATCTTTCGAAAAGGCATTGGGGTTTTTATAGGAGCTGCCAACTTATCTTCTTAGTTGACTTAACTAGTTGGTTTGAGTGTGAAATTGCTGAGTTTTGAAGTTTAATCCTACAGAAAAATTGTGCCTTAGAGCACGTTGGCCACTTTGCCACATTGCTTATTACTTAATTAACCCTCAAGTATCCCAAAATGCCAGTCGATAAGATTGGTTGTTTTTTTCCAGGAATACAAACGTGCTTTGTTACCTGATCAAAATTGAATTTCTGACATGACCAACTCTTACTTATGGATCTCTGAACGTAGAGGTTGGGCAGGAAATTCTCTCTCGAACTTGTAATAATCTATATTCTGTTTACTTGTTGGGTTCCTGCCTGTCGAATTAATTCCTCTGAAATAAATTTACCACATATAAAAATTAGAACCATAGAACTGTTTAAAAGACCCAGTGTGGACTTGGCTTCTACCCTCTCCCTTTTTCCTACCTTTAAGTAAGGGAAGTCATTTGGGGCACAGATGCTTTTGTTTATTAGTTTCCACACTCACTTCAAGAATGGGTGGTCAGGAGAGACAAGTAGGAAGGTTTTCTAGTATCATTTTGGGAGCCAAGTTTTGTTTTAACACCTTAAGGCCATTTTTTTTTTAAATGAGAATTCTCGACTTATTCAGTTAGTCTGTTTTACTTCCAATAGTCTTTATATAAAGTTAAACAATATTAGTGTGGATGGACCCTGGCTCTCATTCTCAGATTATCTTGATAAAAAGGTGTTAATATGGATAGAACTCTGGATCTTATTCTCAGAAGAGGACAAGCCTTTTTTTTTTTTTTTTCTTATTGAGGTACCAGAATAGTTAATTTTTGTCTTGCCTGGTTTTTAAAGAAAATTCATTCTTTCTCATTTTTCCAGGTAATGTGGAAGAAAACTAGCCTCTGAAATCATCATGTCTGTTTATATAAAATGTAATCACCCTCTTGGCTCTACCAGGTTAGCTGAAATTGGTGAGCCACTTTTACGATTAATAACTCCCTACCAAATGCCACGGTTTCCGTCTTTGAAAGAATTATGGAACACTGTGATTTATAAATAAATAAATAAATAAATAAATAAATAAATAAATAAATAAAACTAAATGGAACAACTTATCATCTACCCATCATGTTTTTAGTAGCTTAAAATTGCTCTAATAATTAAATTGCATTATGTTTGAATGTACAAATCTAGATTACAGTTGTCTTTCCCAGGTGTACGATAAAGAAATTACCTTTTTTCCTTTTAGTTTATGGATGAATGTGATGCGTCCATCTGTTAATTGAATATGTGAGGATTAAAATTATGAAATGTTAGCTCATACTGGCTCAGCTAAAATTGCTTTGCTTCTTGGGTGAGTGAATTCTAGTCATCAGCTTTATAGTTCAAGCTGTAAAAAACATAAGATACCTAGAAAGCCCAGAGTGATAGCCCGATAGTGAGCTTCGCTCAGTTCAGCAGATTCTCGTTGGCCACCTACTTACCTAACTGGTGTGAGATCAGAGGTTGGGAGTGGGAGAAGGTGGAAATAACATTATTCTGTTACGGGTCTTAATCCCTGCCTGAGATACCCTGAGATCGTATTATAGAACAACCGTAGAGGGGAACTGGGTGAAGGGTATACAGAACTTCCCTGTATATAGTTTTTTCAACTTGTGAATCAATATGTATTTCAAAATTTAAAAAATCAGGTAAGAAAGGGAAGTTTCATTGAAACATGGCCATGCCCTTTTGTTTGCGTATCGTCTCTGACTGCTTTGGCGATACAGCGGCAGCGTGGAGTCGCTGTGACAGTTGTAACAGAGATCATATGGCCCACACAGGGAGAAATATTTATGCTCTGGCCNCTGTGTCAAATAAATAAATAAAATCTTTAAAAAAAAAATAAATAAATAAATAAAAATAAAAAAAAATAAAAAAATAAAAATTTAAAAAATCAGGTAAGAAAGGGAAGTTTCATTGAAACATGGCCATGCCCTTTTGTTTGCGTATCGTCTCTGACTGCTTTGGCGATACAGCGGCAGCGTGGAGTCGCTGTGACAGTTGTAACAGAGATCATATGGCCCACACAGGGAGAAATATTTATGCTCTGGCCATGCACAGAAAAAGTTTGCCAACTGCCGGTCTGTGCCAGTGAAGGCTGTATCTGACACTGAGTACCTGTAGTTAATCAACCAGTATTGACTGAGCACCTTCCATGCTATTAGCCAAGTCACAGTGGAACCATTCGGATCCGTATAAGATGTGGGCAAAATGGGAAGCTTGGCATTATATCTGGCTACCTTATGTGGGACATACGAAAGACTTAAGTTGTGTCAAACGTATATTTAAAGAATAAGAAGGCATACAGTGTAATAGTTGGATGATTTAACAGTTATGTGAAGAGGATACTTACCAGAAGAGATCACTATGGAGGGATGAGCAAAGACTTAGAAACAGAAGAAAATGTGACATTGTTGGGGGTGGGAGGTGGGGTAGAGGACAAATAGTAAGTTGTGGGCATATACAGTTAGAGATTAGAATATACAGTTAGAGCTAACTGTTAGAGTTAGCTTATAATAGCTAATATTTAACCCCATGTGCCAGTCACTCTTTTAAACTCTTACATGTACAGATGCTTTAAATCTTTACAACAATGCTATCAGGTAAGTAATATCATTCT
This sequence comes from Ailurus styani, assembly GCA_002007465.1. Classification (NCBI taxonomy): domain Eukaryota; kingdom Metazoa; phylum Chordata; class Mammalia; order Carnivora; family Ailuridae; genus Ailurus; species Ailurus styani. The sequence continues at coordinate 2,870,067 of LNAC01000018.1, read as the reverse complement.
CATCTTACACCTGAAAAAGGGATAGAGAGGTTAAGCAACTTACTCAAGTTCATACCCCTCTAGTAAGTGGCAGAGTCAGGATTCAGACCTAAGCCGTCCGTCTGCAGACACTAAACTTCTAACTGCTGTGCCTCTCACTATGTCCAAATTATGACTGTGTCTCCCGATCTAGACTGTGATCTTCAGAGGGGCAGGGTTTATTCTGCTCATTCTCTATATCTGGTCCTTCACACAGGGCTAAATGAATGAATTAGTTCATGAAAGCTGCCTTCCCAGCATGACTTATTCACTAATTATAAGCAGAGCATTTAACTTTTCATGTTCAGTATCTCCGTTGCATTATAAGGTATAGAAGACCCCCAAATTACCCAAACACAGTCAACCGGGCTACTCAAATATTGAAAAGAAAATAAATCAAAGAAATAGTGCTGCATGTGCAATCTCACTCCATTCTTCTATAAAGTGTAAGGTATAGGAAAATGGTAATTAGGAAAGAGACAGGGCAACTTTAAGATCCTAAGTCATGAAAAAATAATACCAATTAACCACTTATGGGCATGTTAAGGGGTGGAACTTGTAGGAGACTTGGAAAGTCATCTGGTCCAACCTCCTCATTGACCCACGTGATCGGAAAGTGGAGTGGCAAGTCCAAGGACATACCACATTTTAGGGGCAGATACGTAGGTTCTGTAGACACTTTAAGCCAATGCAAGAAAGATTTTCAGCTACATTTTAAAAAGATCTCACCCAACAGGACTACAAGAGAAGTTGAGAAGGCTTGGGGGGCTCACATTAAACCATTTCTCAGATATTCTAATTACTAAAAATTTTACTCTTTTAAACATAGAAGTCCCTAAACTTCAACCCATTGTTCAGTCATTGTGATTTGCTTACTATTATAATGTTTTAATCAAATATAAAAGCTTGACATTACTATGAATAAAGTTATAAAATTAAAATCTTCCCAAAAACTTGTGCTTTGTGATCAGAAAGCCCATCAAGAGGCACCTGGGTAGCCCAGTCAGTGAAGTGTCTGACTCTTGATTTCAGCCCAAGCCATGATCTCAGGATCATGAGATCAAGCCCTGCTTTGGGCTCCATGCTCAGCATGGAGTCTGCTTGAGATTCTCTCCTTCTGCCCCTCTCCCAGCTCATGCACACACACACACACTCTCTCTCTCTCTCTCTCTCTCTCTCTCTCTTTCTCAAATAAATAAATAAAATCTTTAAAAAAGAAAGTACATCAAAACAACTATCCTTATCTCCTGAACATTTTTCCTACCTGGGCTGTTCTTGTCCAGGGAAATTACCTTTACCCAGAATGAAACCTATACAGATGACATAATACAGTGATCCTGGCCATGTTCATGCAGTGATGGTCATGGTGATGGTGGTGATCAAAAGGAAGCTGGCATTTACTGTGCATTCTCAGGTGACAGGTACTGAATCAAGCACATCAAATGGGTTCACTTAATCTTCACACAGCCCTATGAAGTATACATATTATTATTGTCTTCATTTTACAGATAAGGAAACCGAAGGTGATGTAAATTCATCCCAGGGTCTCAGAGCTGACCACATAGAGTCAAGATTTAATTAGGACACCACCTTCTAGTTTCTGGTAACAGCGGGTTGGGCTATTTGGACCAACTCTTCCACTGAAAATGCTAGGTAAAATACTTCTAAAATCATCTCAAATGCACTGAAGAGCTAAAAAGACAACGGGGCCCCCCAGCACAATTTTCAGATGGAATCCTGCAACAGAGGGGAAAGCAGAATGTTGGAGCACCAAAGCTACTGCTTCCTGAGGGCAACAGCCTGCACCGCAGCTATGAATGCCCTGGGGTCCTCCTAAGGCAGAGGGTCTCAGTGGAGGAGAAAATCCCTACAGATCCCAGAGAAGATTCTGTCCCCATCATGTTGGAGATCCGAAGGGCTCACCCTCAGTATATGAGCGAACCAGAGCCAAAGCTGCTGCTCCTCCTCCCCCAGTCCCTGGGAACAAAAAAAGAGGGCCTCTCAGAGCCAAGCAGAGAAGCAGGGGAAAAGGAAAAGGGAGAAAGTTACGGCCACAGACCAACTCTGACACAGATTTACACCGAGTATTTATGTTAATGGCCTGAGTTGGAAAAGGAGCTTCATGGTAAGAACATGGTTTGAGGTGGGTACATCTACCTTAAGCCTCAGAGAATCTCTCCAAAGTGTTTTCAAGCGCAAAAACTGGCAAGTAGTCAACAGAAACCGGGCACACAAGGAAACAAGGGAACATGAAGAAGAACCAGCAGGAACAACAGATACACGCAGACTTCAAATCACAGATGTTGCAAAAGTGACGTGCCACATTGAGAACATCTCAAACGAAACTGCGAGGTTAAGACGTAAAACTCACTACTTGGTAGCATGTTGGATATAGCAGAAGAGAGAATTCATGGTGTGGAAGATAGAGTTAGAGCAGTCTGACTTCAGAACCCTGGGCTAACCAGTATGTATGCTCTACTACCCATAGGGATCTGGCCAACTTTAAAAAAAAAAAAAAAAGAAAGAAAGGAAAAAGAGCTCCACATTGTTTGTAATGTATATTTTGATGACTTACTAACCTAAAATCTTTGTGCATACTTTGTTAATTTTGTGAGTAGTGTAACCCTGAGCAGAAATTCTTTATCAGAAGAGATAAGGGATGCCCCTTGCTATCTTCCTGCTTTTGACAAGTGACTCCTGTTGCACATAGAGATGATTCTGGAGTGAGTCAGCTAACTATGGGTCCTGGGTAAATAACCAAGCCACAGTGGGTGACTGGAAGGAGTGCAGTGTTACCCTTTCAGATCCTCTGTAAACTCTGCTTTTTATACCATCACCACTCCCTACTGTTCTCATGAAGAACAGACCAGAATCGTCCCCCCCTACACTAAAACCTCGTACAGAGGTGCTTGAGACGGGAGTCATGTTTTTTTCCTGTTATTTAGCTTTCCACCCTGGTGACAGCTGCCATGTCAGAAAGTAACATAGCTTTTGATTTTTAAATGCAAAACGTCCATCACAGATCTTCCGTCAGTAGTATGGTACCTGGTGGTTGGTGTTGTGTTTTGTTTTGTTTTGTTTTGTTTTGTTTTGTTTTGTTTTGTTTGAGATGGGAGAAGACAGGGCAGGCCACCTTGGCTTCAAGTGCAAGAACAGATTTGAATTGTGCAGCCTCGGGCCATCAAGTCCTGGCTCCCTAAATTCAGAGCGAATTGGGGCTCATCTTGTGTCTGGGTCCATTTCAGGGGCCTGGGCGCGTTTCCCAGTCTTTAGCTACTGTACCAGTTCTTCATGTAGACCCGTAGGGCTGGCTACCTACTTTCACTGAGCATTCATGCTTGAGCACAGCATCACAACAGTGATCTCATTTTGTGAGCTTGGTACAAGAATGATTTCTCCAATGAGAGGTTGTCAGAGTCTCGTCCTTAAGGAGCCCTCTTATTTGCCACCTGTGACCATTACCACTTGATTTTTTTCTTTTTTAATTTAATGTAATTTAATTTTTTCATGTCTTATTTATTTTTTTAAAGATCGATATATTTTATTTTAGAGAGAGAGAGCGTGCACAAGATGGCAGGGGGAGGGTGGGCAGAGGAAGACAGAGAGTCGTAAGCAGGCTCCACACCCAGCAGGGAGCCTGACGTGGAGCTCACTGTCACAACCCTGAAATCATGAACTGAGCCAAAACAAGAGTTGGATTCTCAACCGACTGAGCCACCCAGGTGCCCCAATTTTTTCATGGTTTATTTTCAGCTTCCAGTTTGCATTTGTTTTGATAGTTCAGTGGGCAAATGTTATGAATGTATTTAATCTTATTTTTGGCCCTGCCAAAATATTTTTGTATCTGGACTCCACTTGCACTTGTTTGCTTGTTCTGCACTCTGCATGAGTGCTATATAACGATAACTGTCAGCTAGGGGAATGAAGAACAGGAGAGAATAAGGAGAGGAGAAACAGGGAGGAAGGCACCATTTGGTTATTTCTTTAAGAATTCTGAAGGATTTTAGGAATTTCGTGTTTGCTAGATATTCTTGATGGGCATGAATAGCAATAATATTGGGGAAGTTATATTAGTAGAACACTCCAGGGGACTTAATAATTGGTACATGCTTTAAACCAAATGTGCAGTAAACATGTATTGCATCCCTTCAAGGCAACATACCTTGACTGCTCACCGGCTGTGTACCAGCCGTGGTACTAGGTATGAGATGAATAAGATACTTTCTTGGCCTCTTAGGAGAAACAGGCTAGTAATTGGGTGGTTACAACACAATGCAGTGTATTAATATTAAAGATACAGATGACATTTTCATGAAGGACAGAGGCAAGAATTTGCTAATTCTTCCTGAGAAATAGAGGAACATTTCATCAAAAACAGGTGATCCATGAGCAGGGCTTTATAAAAGATGTTCACCAAGCAGAGAGGAGGAAGACGGGTCATGGCCTCTGCAGGGAACATGGAAATGTTTAGTGACTGAGGCTGAGTATACCAAAGAATCACCCAGAGAAATTATTTTTTAAAATAAATACTGAAGAGGGCACCTGGGTGGCTCAGTCGGTTAAGCATCTGCCTTCGGCTCAGGTCATGATCTTAGGGTCCTGGGATCGATTCCTGCATCTTCTCCCTCTCCCTCTTCTGCTCCCCCTGCTTGTTCTCTCTCGCTCTCTGTCAAATAAATAATTTTTTTAAAAAAATGAATACTGAAGGCTGTATTTTGAGAAATACTGTCCGGATCAAGATTAGTGTGTGGCTCTTCTGACTTCTGGTTCTGGGGCAGTTTGACACACTAGAAAGAACCCTGATTTTGTAGGCAGGCATACCTTGGTGTGAATTCTGGCTGTGTTTCTAAACAAATATGCCTAATGCTTATCCACAGCTCTAAACTTCAGCAAGTCACTTAATCTTATGAAGTCTCGGTTTTTACACCTATAAAATAAAGGCAGTAATATCTAACTTTGCAAGCTTGTCCCAAGGCATAGAGGACGCAAAGTATCTAGTCCAGTGTCTGGCATATACTAGTTGGTCATTACGTGATAGTTGTTACTATCTTTATTTAGTGGGTGCAAACTGGACCTCTCTGTGCCTCCTTTTCCTCATCTGTTAAAAGGACATAGTAATAGTACCGATCTAATATGGGTGTTTATGAATCTGAAGTGAGACATGCATGAACAACACTTAATGCCAAGCATATGGAAATTCTTTAGTAAATGCACACCGTAGTCTTGATGATGATGATGATGGTGGTGGTGGTGGTGATACTCCTATAACTAATTGGCTGCTTTCATCCTAGTACCTATTGAACCAGCTGGGGTTGGATAATGGATTCATTCATGTCTGAACAAGAGCTTCAGAAATGATGGTGTGGGGATTTGAACTTAAAAATACTGGGGAATTGGAATGGCCATGTCTCTTAGCAGCTGAGAGAGATGGTCACATGACATTTGGCCCAGGGGAAGAATTGTTCTTGGTGGGAAAGGGGTTTTATGAATTAAAGAAATAAATAAAGGAAGGGAAATAAGACGATCCATCCTGCTACCTCGGGACAGGGCTTTATGTAATTTTATGACAAGAGGTCCCAGGAGAAGGCAATAAGGGTATTGAGGTAGCCTGATGGGTGTGGGCAGAAAGTAGGGCACAAAGTTATGGGTCCCAGCTGAGCCAGCTCCCCAAGATGTAGGAGTGTGCCAATCACCTGAGAGCACCAGGCTCCCCTCTTCCACTCCCCTGGCGTATCCTCTGCTGGTGAGTGGCGGATACCTACTTCCTCCATGTGCAGTGGACCGGGCTCATCCTAGCCCCAAGTACTCTTCAGGGCTCCTGTGAAACTCCCGAAGGCTGATGCCAGTGGTTGCCACCAGGAACTCCAGGGGTGGAACCACGAACAGAACGGTGCCCTGAGGGCCAGGAGCCATGGGTTATGATCCCAGCCCTGCCGTGTCCAGCTCTATAACCTTGAACGACCACTGCGCCTCCATGAGACTTCGGTTTCTCTTATTCATGTGCTCCTGTGTTCATTCAAAAGATTTCTGTGAAGTACGATACTGAATGCTTGATCCTGGAAGATCAGAGACACCAGGAAGCACCCACTTCACTATGGAACTATTTTTGTTGAAGTGGAGAGTGTGCATGTAGTGGCTTTCTAGACCAGGTATTTGCTACACGTCTTCTGTGGAGGACCAGTTGTCCCAAATGGACCTTTCACATTGTTCCTTGGTTCATATCAAAAGAAACCCTGATAAATGGAATAAAATGTTGACTCATAGGTGAATCTGGGCAAAGGAAATACGGATTTTTTTTTTTTAGCTTTCCAGCTTTCCTGTAAGTTTGAAACTATTTCCAAATGAAAAGTTAAAAAATTAAAAATAATAGAGTCCCTAGTGATCCAGACCCATCTCTCAAAAGTGCAAATAAGTGATAACATGATACAATGTTGTATAATTTGTCACTTCACAGCTGAGAGCACTGAATTTGGAGGGAGAGGACCTGGGTCCAAGTCTCAGCTCATTTCCCAGCTGAGGACTTTGCCTAAATGATTTCAGTCTGACCCTCCATTTTCTTTATGTATAAAATAGAGGTGATAAAGTTTTCCTCACAGGGACTTTGTGAGAATTCAGTGAGATGATTATCTATCCGAACCACCTCTATCGTTTCTATATGTTACCTGTATGATACATCTACACACACACACACACATGCACATACACGAAATTGCTTTGTGCTTCATAAAGTGCCACAAAATGTTGGTGGTTCCCTGCCTTTGCTGAGCTCATGTTAGTGTTTCTTGGAGGAGCTCAATCAACTCACCAGCTTCTGTTTTCTTACAGCCTGAAAGAATTTCAGGGGAGCAGTATGGAATCCATTCCGATGTCTGGAGTTTAGGAATCTCTTTCATGGAGGTATGTTGTTTGCAAACAGATGCTTCTATGTATATCTGCCCTAATACCAGGAAGAATGAAGAGTTTGAAAAAAATAATAATAATAAACCTCCGATGTATTATGTGTATGTGTACACCAAGTTTAACTCCAAAGTCCTTTTGATATCCTTGAATGGCTTGTGAACAGACTATTTTGAGGTGCTATTTCTTACACATCACCTGTATAAAACTTTCTTGGAGAACTTCTTTAAAATACAGGTTCCCAGACTCCCTCTATGACTCATTAAATTCCAGAGCAGATCTGTGTAATGGTGGCCTTGTTGGAATGCATATGTGTCTTCCAGAGGTGTTTAAAGAGTGCAGGCCTACTCATTTGGATGTATAAGTTCTATATGTTTAGAAAGAAAACAACACCTTTCTCCAATACAGTCATTTCATGTGTTGGGGCATGGGGCATGATATGACCTGGGGGAGGATGAAGGGTATGTATTTAGCGCAGTTTTAATGTCTTGACTCTTTATATAGCTGTATTTAGAGTGGACTTCATCTTAGTGAGCTGCATGTAACCCCACTAGTACTCTGTGCTAGGGTTTCTTTACAATGACTATTAATCTATAAGGAAACGTATACAATTTCCATTAGAAGGACATCTGGCTGAATTATACTAGTATAGAATCTGATACACCAGTACTTCAAGAATTGTTTCTCACATACATTGACTCAGAGAAAGGAGAGCTTTTTAAAAAGTAGAAAGGACTCCTTAAATAAGATCATGGATAGAGTTGTAGTCATGGTTTTATCACCTCTTTTGGGGTCAAGTACTTTCTCTGTGATTTTTGTAATGCATGAATGCAGTTGAATTTATAAGGAAATATCTTTAGACTCAATTCACCTGCACTATAGAAAGCAAAAATAAAGTAGTCAATGTTTGTTAAACCATATTCTTCTGCTTCTTCACAAAAGAGAATCTAAGAGCAAATATAATATATATGCATCAGCTGAGAGGTTAGCAATAATTTCAGACAGAAGCTCAGAACAGAGTTTCCCAACAGAATCCTAAAGGGCTTGTTTAGGTAACTTGTTTCTGAGGAAACTAGTACTTTTGATTTGCGGAGCTCAGGCCTTGCTGTTATATGAATTCCCTTGCATGTTTAAATCGTTGTCATTGAATGCATTTAATAAATGACCAGATAGAATGTAGAACATTTGAGAAGTGGTGGTGTAGAGATAAGAGTCCCAGATTGGGAATCCAGATTGGGAATGAAAGACAGAGCAGTTTCACCTTTGCTACTGGTTTTCTAGATCTCCTGTGCAAGCCACTATCCCTCACTGGGCCTCATTTCTTCCTCTGTAAGATAACAATCTCTAAGCCCCTTTCCAGACTAACATTCTATGACTCTGAGCAGTCTATTATCTTTCTTTAACATTCTGCATCAACTGTAGAGCTGAGTGACTTGGACAATGTCCACCCTAGCATGACATAACGTGGGGCACAGAGCAGGACCATGAGAGTGCATAGCTAACAGATTTAAGATTTAGAACACCTATAAAGATTCACTGTTCTTTCCTTCCACACGCGTTTCGAGCTCCCACAATGCCTGTTAGATGGGCAATGGGGATATGGTGACGAAAGGACACTCCAGTCTTGACTCTCATGGAGTAGGGCATGAGGAGGACAGAAAACAGAAGGGTAACTAAATATATAATTTGTCAGGTGGAGGCAAGTCCTATGGAGAAAAATAAAGCAGAGTGATCCTTTCTGATAAAGTAACTTTTGAGCAGAGACTCGGATGATGTGAAAGGAGAGCGCCATCAGGCAACAGCAAAAAAACAGAGGCGCTAAGCTGGAGTGTGTTTGGCATGTTTAAGGAAAGCAGAGAGACCAAGGTGAGTATAGTGGAGTTAACAAGGGAAAAAAGTGGGAAAAAATACATTCAGAGAGGTAGCCAGGGATTAGATCATATACTGTCTTGTAGGCCATGGTAAGGACTTTAGATTTTACTCTGAGGGGAAATGACTGAATTGTATTTTCAAAAGATCATTGAGTGCTCAGTGGAGCACGGACTATAGAAGGGCAAGCATGGAAACAAGGGGATCAATTAAGATAGGTAGGTAGGTAAGTAGATTGATAGATTCCCAGTACGTAGAACACAGTTACATTTGCATACTGCAACACATGTCTGCCAATATTTCAGTAGGTGCTAGGGATGCAAAGATTTAAAAAGAGATTCAGGGCGCCTGGGTGGCTCAGTGGGTTAATGCCTCTGCTTTCGGCTCAGGTCATGATCTCAGGGTCCTAGGATCGAGGCCCGCTTCGGGCTCCCTGCTCAGTGGGGAGCCTGCTTCCCCCTCTCTCTCTCTGCCTGCCTCTCTGCCTCCTTGTGATCTCTCTCCCTCTGTGAAATAAATAAATAAAATCTTTAAAAAAATAAAAATAAATAAAAAATAAAAAGAGATTCATTATAGTGTAAAGAGGGAGTTTGCCATTGATGTATTTGGAGTTTTGTTGATCATGGTCATTTATCCTGGAGGTAAACTATTGAATGGTCTCCAGAAGACTGAAGAAAACAAACTCATTGAATTTGTAAGATTGAGGAGGGTTAAGGTATAGGGAACTGTGTAAGATATTGTCACAGTAAGTCTGGGACATCTGCGTGCCAAAAGGAATGTGTTGGCTCCCAGGATGAAATGGAGAGACAGTTGGGAGTGAGAGCCAGGAAGGGTTAGGTGTTTTAATGCTCCCTGTGTTTTCAAATGGTTGGAGAAGAGCCCATGTTCTATCAGAAGGAAGAGGTAATGTCGGTACAGGATGTAAGGTGCGGTCTGATTATGATCATCAGGAAGGGTTATTGCATGATGTTCAACTAAAGGCTTTCAGAGGGAACTGTGTGACTGCAGCGCTTGTCCGCTAGGAGCTCATGACCCACCAGACAAGCAAGTGACAGCTTATGACCGAACACAGGTGGTGAACCAGTAAGCCAGTAGAGAACAGCATAAGGCCCCAGCGTATGGCTTTATACCAAATTCATTTGGGGTACAAGGTAACACAAAGTAAGTGATGTGGAAGGGGACTCAAAGGTTTTGAGTCCCTAGATGAGAAACTGTGAGTAATTCAGTGATGAAGAGAACCCCAAGGTTCTTTTTCTCTAGGGGCAGATGTAATGAGAATATTACCTGAAGAGGATGAGGAAGTTAGTCCACCAGAAGCACTTTGCTTTCACCACAGTCTGCTTGGGATAAAGGTGGCAAATCCTATTTAAAATCATGCTAGAGAGAAGAGTAAATCTCAATAGCATTTTAAAATTCTGAGTAACAAATTGTGTTTTGAAACATAGTCTACATCATCAAAGAATTGCTTCTCTTCTGTTTATCCTCACTTTTAAAAAAACAAGACTCCCTTTCTAGGTGTGTGCCCTGAAGAGTAAAACCTTGACTTCATTCGGTAATTACTATTAAAGTTCTTATGTGCCAGGCCTCGGAGAGTGGGGGCACACAAAACTCTTGATAGAGAAGACAGATGCCTAAAGCCGAACCAGACAGCATGCCAGTGTCTTCAGTAACGCTGTTTCCAGAGGACCCTGAGCCCCAGGGCTGGGGGGAGAGGCAGGGTTTCTCAAAGGAGTTGACATTTGAGCTGGGTTGGTCTCAAACAGAATTTGCCACCGGGAGAAAGAAGGAAAAGAGGGAAGAGCCCCTCCTCATCGCCCAGCACATTCTAAGGTGATCTCTGTGAATACTTCAGGAGAGATCTAGTGTCAGAGCCTGCAGGGTCTCCCCGAGGCCATTTCTCTACCTATTACCTATCTGTGTGGGTACCTTCCTCAAGGTGTTTTGGGGTACTGATGGTAAAGAAACAAATGGGATAAAAATACAGGAGACTGAGCAAAGGAGTTTTTCTTGAAATTACACAAGAATCAAAGAGAGACAAAACGGGAACTAGAGTTTTCCATCCCTTCCACCTCTGCTAGCACCCCTACCCCCTGCAAATCCCATAAACTCTCAGCCCTTCCCTGAGGTTTGGTGATACAGGAATTAGAAGTGGCCTTCATTGTTTTAAACTCCTAAAATAGCAAGGTTCACCTTTGCTTGCCTTCTCCATACTGCTTTCCCCTCGCTAATGTGCTGTCACTGTCCCCGTGGGGGTCATAACAAGGCCTCTTGCACACTCGTTCATAAAAGATGATGCTACATGCCACTAAAAATGTGCCATTAAAAAAGTCACAGACAGGTACATTTGTGCCTTAAGCAAAGAATCTTTAATATCAGACTATCTTTTATCCAGGGCCGAAACTGCCCCATCTCCTCTCCGTTCAGCATCCCTGGGGGATAAGATGGGTCTCTTCCAGGATTTTGTCAGCTATAGGTAGTATTTGGAGTTGGCAGAAGTAACATAAACGTGGAGATTACCCTTAAGAAGGGGAAAAAATGAGATTATTCAGCTTCACTAGAGCATGGCAGTTTTACTAGATGAGAAGAATTTGGCCGCTTTCTATGTTTTTTGTTTATGGCTTTCAACTCAGATCTTTAAGTGTGTTGTAGTTCTCATCATGTGGATTAGTTGGGAACCCAAATAAAGGCCATCACCATATCCGGGGTTTGTGTGGGCTCACTTTTAATGGGAAAAAGAATCCATGTAGAATTGTACTTCTTCCTTGAAACTTCATGACAGAAATCACTGTGGAAATGCCCCCCCCTAAAAAGAAGTAAGACCCACTAACAAAGGTACAAAATTCCTGAACTAAACTAGGACAAACTAGGAGGACTAATCCTGCTTCCCAGAATATTTGACTCTTTAAGAAAACTCGTGATGATTCCGTCAACTCAGTGATTTTTAGGACACTTCACCCTGGCAGTTGCCATTCAGAGGGCTAAACTTTAAAATGAAAATTGACGCATAATAAGAGATTTGTTTTACCAAGTTTGATGAGGTTATTTAATTCTTAGGGGAGAGGAGTACCTAAAACATTTTAGGGCACAATTTCTTAGTTTCACAGGCAGCTCAGGGTGTATCTCTCCTCCCACAGAATGGCTTGAGGAGAGAAGCCCTACTGTTATTTTCACTAATTAGTTACTCCATTCATATTCTTGTTTCATTTAAGCCACAACGTGTTTGCAAAAGCTAACTTTTTCAAGTTGGCCCTTCTTGGGTCAAAAAAAGGAGACAGCATACACCGTCTTCTCCAGCCTTGCCTTTGCAGTACCCAGAGCAATGTGTGCACATTTAAAAAGGCACCAGGCCAGTCCTATAATGTTCTTTATTCTCACTGAGTATGCTCTACAAGTACATGTTCTGGTTTGTGGTTCGATCTGGTGGCTTATTATAAAATACCTTATTAAGGTTGGTGGTGAATAATCTTCTGACAGGTTTTTCTGCAGGAGTCAGATTGAAAGCCCATCTTTAACACATGCATTTTGCTCTTTTCACTTGGGTCCTCGCCCTTTCTGCCTTTGTTTGCCTCCTCTCTCTGCCAGTCTCTTGAGTCTGAGGCATAGAACAATCTGGCTCGATGTGCTTGGTTAATTGGAGTGTCATCTAGTCCTCTGAGACCCCTCTTCAGCATGACCCCTGTTTTACTGAAGTGGTTTGAATGATGTGTTAAATGATGAAAGCAAGGTCCATGGCTTAGAAAAACATCTCTAGATAGGTGAAGAACATATTCAGAGAGCCACACAAGGTCATTGTCGTCAAAGTAACACCATCTTCTGAAGATTTTCATGAGTTCTATTGTTTCGACAAAGAGAGTTTTTCTTGTGAGTTTTAGAATCACCTTTACCAAGTTAAAAATAAATCCATGCAATACTATGCTGTTCACTATGCAGAATATGATTTTTCTTCATTTCCCCAAGATACAGTTTAAATACCCATCCTTCATGAGGCCTGCTCTGATCGCTCCAGCAAAAAATAATACCTTCTTCTTCTGACCTCCATCCACCTCTTCCTTGTGGCATCTGCCTTTTCCACTTTGCGCTATAATAATGTATAGGCATGTCAGAGTTCCTTATGACAGCATTCAAATCTGAATGCAATTCAATTCAAATCAAAACCTCCTATACTCTCTAGCACAATTCCACTGTAGGGGCGCTCAAGAAATCTTTTTGGCTCAGTTTTTTCATACTTTTGTAATAGTTTTAGAGCTGTTTCTGAAAATAAAGATCAGAGTTTAGAGTTTGATAACATAACCACACATAAATGTTTGCTGAATAGATCACAAATGTTTTGCATGTGGAGAAGGGTTTTCTTTTGCTGGAGGATAGACCTAGATACAGATTCTACCTCTGTCAGTATAAACTGTAGGTCCTTGGATAAGTCACTGAAACTCTGGGCCTCAGGATCCTCCTCTTTAGATGGAAGCTCTACTTTAGAGCTTCTGGACAAAGGCCACAATGAGAAAATAAGCAACCATCCCCTCTCTTTAAAAGGAATTACCTCTTGAAGTATTTCTATCTGGTTCAAAAAGGCCACTAATTTGGTGAAAGCATGGAACACGGAACATGCCATACCTTCCACTTTCACTTCAATCTCCACTAAAAATAACCATAAAGGGATTTTTTTAAGAGGCATACTACCATGAAGTCAAAGCAAAAGGGAAAGATAGCAACCCAGTTTTGGGTGTAAGGAAACAGACGGACAGTGGCAGACAACCTAGCAGTGCCGAGAATACTGAAGTCCTAAGCTAGCTGTAAAGAAAGTGACAAGCACCCCAATTCCTGAAGAACATCGAAAAGACTCAGGAATTGGTGATACCAGTTATCTGGAACTAGGCATGAAGGTGGGACCAAAGAAAAGAGAATTCGTTGCAAGTCCATTTGAGAAGCACATAAGCCATTTGACCCACAGATTCTTCCCATAACTCAGCGTGTGCACACAGTCACCACTCCTCAGCCTCAAAATAAGAAGGTAGAGGTCTTTTTTGCAAAGAGTAAAATCAGTGGTATCTGGCACGGTAGAAGACTGTCTCGTTGCTGAAGAACAGAGGCATTACATGAGTGGTAAACATTGAGACCTCCCAGCCTTCCCATCACACCCTGTTTCTAGAACACTGGCAGCCAAGATTACCTTTCAGGCAGAAAGAGACTTTCTCTAAGGAAATCTGACCAAGAAGCCTTAAAGATCCAGACACCGGGTGTTCATGTTACACCACGTTACATCAGTCAGCAAGCTCCACCAATGAGCACAGTGTTTCCAGCCAGATTTGTAGTGCCTTACTCTTGGTGAGACGTGTGAGGAAGGCCTTTAGGACAGAGACCTGAAATAACTGGAAAAAAAAAAATGAAAAGCAACTTGGAGGGCCTTGGAAACTGCGCAGTAAAGAAAAATTCAGATGCACTCCTATGGTATTCTCAGAGGGATAAGAGAAAATACTGCATTCAGGAAACAAGAACAGGCTCCTGTAAGAAAGGAACTTTCAGAGAACAACAACAGAGAAATGAAAATTTGAGAACCAGGTCAGGAAGTCTAATGTGAAAGAAGTTTCAAGAAGAAATAGTAGAGGAAACAGAGGGGAAGAAATTACCAAAGAAAGTGATTTTATAACGAGACAAATGTTTATATGTTGTTGGAGATTACCCTCCTCTTTAGTATTCCTATAGCAAAAAAAAACCCCATAAAACAAAACCTAACTTTTTTTCCTAAATGACATGTCAGTGGTTTTGCCCAGAGAAGCGGAGCTTTTACTGGGGAATGGTAAAATTTTTTGATTTTCTAGACATCTACGATAGAATTTTCCCCACGCATAGGAAGTAAAAATAGTTGGGGGTGCCTGGGTGGCATAGTCAGTTACATGTGTCTGACTCTTGGTTTTGCTTCAGGTCATGAGCTCGAGCCCTGCACCCAACTCTGCTAGTGGGGAGTCTGCTTAAGACTCTGCAAGCCCGCCCCCCACTCTAAAATAAATAAATAAATATTTAAAGAAACAAAAGGTAAAAATAGTCGGATAGAACCACCATATTTTATGGAAATGTTAGAACCTGTAAACATATCCCATTTTTTTTCATATCCCATTTTTAACATACTGACTTTATATGTGTATATTTTTTAATGGATGCTAGATAAGACCCATTAGATACCAAGAAAATGAAATGTAATCTTCTCCGTTTACAAGCAAACACAGAAAGCTGTGTGAAATGAAAATAAAAGTTTTAAAAAAGTGGAATGGATCACTCAGCCCAGTACCTTTGACAGAAGCTTCTGGAGAAGTTTGATGAAGAGTGGGTCATTTTCATCCTATGATAAGATTTTCAGATTCAAGGGCTGCCATCCCAATTCTTGAACTCTTAAAATGCTCAGACTTTGGATTAACCAGATATGTTGGCTCCAACACTTGTAATCAGTGTGATTTTGGTAGTCATTTTGCTACTCCAAGTGTCACTTTCTGATCTGTAAAATCAAGATAACTTTAGAATTCATCCATTCCTCAAATATTTATTGAGCACCTTTTATGTTCCACACACTTTACAAAGTGCTGAGGATGCACACTCGTAAATAAAACAGGCACATTCCCTTCCCTTGTTGAACCTCCAACGTGAGGGAGGCAGATGATAAATAGTAGTGAACACATTTTTTGAAAGCAGGAACTTTCAGTATTCTAGGCTCTTCTCTAAACACTTTCATTTAATAATAACCACTCCATAAAGTGACTTTGAGGGTAAGCTTCTGTTCGAAATAGCATCCTCATCTGTGTTAGGTGGTTTTGCCAAGTGACAAGAATTATGGAGTATTATCCAGACTCGATTCTAAATATATGTAAGAACCCAACCCTGCCCCCACCCCTACATAAAACACCCGAAGACACAGCTGTCTCTAGTGGTCTACAGCTGCGGCTTTGTTTGCTTTTCTGGCCCTTGATGATTATGAACCTGGTCTGAGGGGTGACGGATGGCTCTGGATACCCTATGAGCAGCTGCCGTTAGCTTCTCTAGACAATAAAACTTGGCGTTTGGTGTGCTCCACTTAAATACTGATGTGTTCTCCTCTCCCTTTTGTATAATTATTGTCAAGAACATGAATGGAAGTTGAATCTTATCATATGTTCGCTCTGCTGCTCCATCTAGTGAAACATCTTACCTGTTGATCAGAAGTTTCTGCTGAAAACCATCAGAAGGCAAAAGGATCAAAGTTGAAGGGTCCAAACGACAAGGAAATTTCAGTGGAAGACTGTATAGAAAAGTGAGCAGGAGTATGGTCTGGAGCTTCTCTCATGGGCCTCCATCCCTTCCGTTGAAGAATGTTGAGAAAAGGAGCATTTAACAGTTTCTGTCATTTATTCCCCTGCCCTTACTTCCCTTTCTGTAATTCTGTCTTAACTTGATTTTTTTCAGTTTCATTTTTTTAATCTGAAACTTTTTGCAACTTATTGCAAAAAGGAGCCGTTAAAATGACCTTTGGGAGATGATGGATTGACTAGTTGGGTCCGCTGCAAGGTTTGTGAAGGGATCCAGCTGTCTCAGATTACCATGCCTAAATGTGCATTTTCCAAGGTTGTCAGTGATCACAGTGAATGTGCAACTGGCAGACAAAGTGAGTGTTTCCCACTGAATGAGGCATTGTTGAGCTTGCTTTGTGCTCAGAGCTATCTGAACAACCATGAGATTGACAAAACAAGATGGAACAGGTGCTAGCAGTCCCAGCTAAGCATTTTATTATTTTGACGGATTTCAGACTGATTTTCAAGTTTTTCCAACAGCACATGTCAAAATTGTGTGTTAGTGTGCAAACACACACAATTTGGACTTTTAAAAAAACATTAAATCAACAAAGTCTTCATATGAAGAATAAAGAAATAAATAGAAGGCAAAGCAAGCATTTGACAACCCATATTCAGATGTTTGAAGGATTGTCAGAGAAGAGGCAAACTGGTGCTCAATGACTGGCAAGCTGAACTTTCTGAAGCTAACATGACAAAAAAAAAAAAAAGCCCATGGTTTTCTATTCAATATAAAGAAGAAAATTCTAATGGATAGATCCCTGCATCTGTCCTACTCCACAGTGAAATTGTCCCCTTTAGGGATAAAAATGCCCCATTTACGTAGTGACTGAATAGCCACATGCAGTGTCTCAAGTTTTTGTTTTATTTTGTCTCTTAAGAAGAAATGCTTTGTAGAAGAAATGGGGATGAGGTTAGATAAGATGTAGTCATTCATTAATCGCTCAGAGAATTTTTATTATCTAATATATGCCAAGCACCATGCTAGTCACTGGGAACATGGCTGTGAATGAAACTGACAAAATCCCTTCATGGAGCCTAGGTTTTAAAGAAGGTGTTTGATAACAGCAAGTCATTAGACAGAAACAAACATCGTTATATAATAGGAGTAAGCGAGTGGTATGTGTATAAAT
Source organism: Ailurus styani (assembly GCA_002007465.1). Lineage (NCBI taxonomy): Eukaryota > Metazoa > Chordata > Mammalia > Carnivora > Ailuridae > Ailurus > Ailurus styani. The sequence goes on along the minus strand of LNAC01000018.1, from coordinate 2,852,837 downwards.
TAAGATCTCTTAAATTGAGATCTGAAAGATAAGGGGCCAGTCTTCTAGTGACATCTATCACCTCGAAATTCTGTGAGTGATAATTTGGGGAATGATGGCCATTCCTTTGAAATGTCCAGTGGCAAAAATCACGGATCCTAGAATTCTGTCAACACTCAAATCCAGTGACTTTGCAGTCGCTTTAAAAATCCTCTTGAAACCCTGAAACAAATAATACATTATACGTTAATAAAAATTAAAAATAAAAAAAATCCTCTTGAAGATCCTACAGACTACAGCACATGCTTTGGTTCTGAACTGGCTAATAAAAACTTTAACAGGGACGCCTGGGTGGCTCAGTCAGTTAAACGGCTGCCATCGGCTCAAGTCATGATCCCAGGGTTCTGGGATCGAGTCCCACATCAGGCTCCTTGCTCAGCAGGGAGCCTGCTTCTCCCTCTGCATCTGCCTGCCACTCCCCCTGCTTGTACTCTCTCTCTGACAAATAAATAAATACATCTTTAAAAAAAAATTTAACATTTTTATAGCATGTATTTAGACAATTCTTTTACAAATCTTATCTTGTACTTAGAGAATAGAATGTTTTTTAACTAGAAGAGAGTACTTAGAACTTGTTAAATCAGATCCTTCCTTGTAGCAGTGAGGAACCTGGGGGCCAGGGGGAGAAAGGGACCTGCCCAGGGTGACAGCACACAGCCAGTCCTTTGCAGAAGAGGACTGGAATCGAGGACTTCTAATGTCAAGTCTGGTGCTCTGTCCTCTCTTTGCAGCTGTTGACATCTTCTTGTGTGGCATCATCCTCACAAGAAGGGTGACAACAGAACACTTTGCATGTACCTAACACTTAACAAAACCACGTGATGCTCATTACCTCATTTAGGCTTCCCTACACTGTGATGGGAAATGACTGAAAAATCAGTAATTTGAGGCACCCCACGATCGTTCCACCATGTAAGCATCACAGCTCCCATTTTGCAAGTAAGGAAACTGAGATCCAGAGAAATTAAAGGACTTTTTTAGAAAAGGGACTAGACCAGGCAACAGCAGCCAGGTTTCCTGACTCTGCTACTTTCGTTATGCTGTAGAGAACACATAGACCAAGTAGTTTGGGAAGAGAAGAGAGAAATGGTAAACGTAAATGAGCAGGAAATTAGATAAAGGAAAAGACTGGTTTATTGTGATTCTGCTTGTCAGTCCAGACTGCTTTTCCCAGGCTTCCTACCAATACTGTCCCTATAGCTGCTTCAGCGTTACCATATTTCAGAGTGTACGTGTACCATTGGTTTTCAGAAACCAGTGCCTAGTTTATGTTTCCTTTTGTTGTTGTTGTTATTGTTGTTGTTAAAGATTTCATTTATTTATTTGACAGAGAGAGAGAGCATTAGCAGGGGGAGCAGCAGGCAGAGGGAGAGGGATAAGCAGGCTCCCGCTGAGCAGAGAGCCTGATGTGGGACTCCATCCCAGGACCCTGGGATCATGACCTGATCTGAAGGTAGATGCTTAACCAAATAAGCCACCCAGGAGTCCCTTAGTTTATGTTTCTAAAGAAATACAAAAATTAACCTAATCTCCAATGTATCTGCTCTTTTAGGAAGTGGGTAGGTGAGAATTCCATCTAATCAGTAAATATTTATGTAGCGCTATTCTTTGTTGGCAATAAGGATACAAACTGTGCCCTCAGGAGCTCCTTGACTAGTAGGTAGAAAGATAAATAAAAGTGTAATGGAAGTGCATAGGACTAGGCAGATGAGAGGGAGGGCTGACATCAATGTCAAGGAAAGCATTTCAGTTATCTATTACTCTTAATAACACACCCAATGTTAGTGGCATAACATCACAACCCTTTATTTACTCAGGATTCTGTGGGTCAGGAATCTTAGGGCTCAGCCATTAGATGTGGCATCTGCAGGGGCCTCCAGTGAGGGTGTAGCCAGATGGTGGTTATGAATGGAAGATCCAAGATGACTTCACGTGCATGCATGGCACCTTGGTGGGCCTGGCCACTCCATCTCTCTCTTAGGAGCAGCATAAAGATGCTTGAAGTATGAGATCACTACCTGGTGATGACACCCTTGACTTTGAAATGTCTAGAAACAGAAGTGTAGAGTAGGTTGAACCAGTGGACTGTACCCCAGCACTGGTGTTTTCTCAGGTATTCACAGCTGCATGACTCCACTGAGCAGTTTAGAAATGGAGGAACACTCTCCCCATGCCCCACCCCATACCCAGAGCGAGGTCTGCAGGGACTTTTATCATGATTGAAGTTGTGTACTGTTAAAGGACACAGGTCAGCATGATACAAACGTATTGAAAGGGTGTCATTTCTAAATTCTCACTGTGAAAATTAAAATGGTTAATGAATTAAGTACACGAGATGAATTGGAGGACAGTTAACTCCAGTCTTTTTCCCTTCTTGCAACCCCTAAGCCTTTAATAAGAAAGAAGCCATTTAAATTAATCATAATGCTTAAATACGTGAAAGTGATTATTCTAAGCACTGATGTGTAAGAGGGCCTTGTCAATTAAGACCATCAACCCGGAATACTGAAGAGTTTGTATACTATGTTCATTAAAGTAGTACAGCGCAGAGGGGCACCTGGGTGGCTCAGTCAGTTAAGCTTCCAGCTCTTGATCTTAGCTCAGGTCTTGATCTCAGGGTCATGAGTTCAAGCCCTGCATTGGGCTCCATGCTGGGCGTGGAGCCTACATTTTTAAAAAAAGAAGGAAAAAGGTATTATAGCATAGAAACAACAAACATGCACTGCCAGGTTGGGTAGGCTTTAGAAGACCTCACCACTAGGGGGTTTATCGTAATCAACAAATGCTTATTGTCAGCCAACTGCAAAATACCATTTCTGGTATCATGGAGAACACAAAAGTATATGACTTAAGAGTCTGCCCTTAAACAAAATTTGAAATTTACCAGGCCTTAGAGACATAGGAAGATATGGAACACTAGGAAATGTCACCAGGTAGGATGTGCTGTGCTGCCCAGTGAATGGTAAGGACAGAGAGTGATAGGAATTTTGTCTTCAAACTTTTGTTCTGGGATTAGTTCCCAGCAGAAGAGGAGGAGAAATTTGAACCAAGCCCTGAAAGGATAGGTAACCCAGAGTTTCATCTGTTCATCTGTTGTTACACCATCTTAGAATCCAAATAGAGGAACTACCCCCTATACTGCCTTTTGAGTTGTGCAAAAATTTGAAGTTCATTTTTTCTATTATAAAAGTAAATTGTTTGCTTTCATCCGTCATGACTGAACATTATCTCTTTTTAATTTGGAGTTTTTCACCGAATTTCCTTTCAGTGCACAGAACACCATCAAAACTTTCNATCTCTTTTTAATTTGGAGTTTTTCACCGAATTTCCTTTCAGTGCACAGAACACCATCAAAAGAGACCTTTCCAGGGGCGCCTGGGTGGCTCAGTGGGTTAAAGCCGCTGCCTTTGGCTCAGGTCATGATCCCAGGGTCCTGGGATCGAGGCCCACATCGGGCTCTCTGCTCAGCAGGGAGCCTGCTTCCTCCTCTCTGCCTGCCTCTCTGCCTACTTGTAATCTCTCTCTCTGTGTCAAATGAATAAATAAAATCTTAAAAAAAAAAGAGAGAGACCTTTCCAGGTTGTTTCTCGGTGACTTTTAGAGATTTATATGCCCAGATATTTTAATTAGCATTGCTCTGGGTAAAGAGACCGATGGAGATCAACTTGGAACAATCACAGTGTCTTCAAAGCTACAAAAGGGGGTCTCTCTAAATAGGGTTCATTTTCCTTTTTTTTTAAATCAGCTGCTTCATATTTACTATGGCCTAGTTGAAATTGCATATTGCTTTTAACTGTAGTATTCATGTAAAAAACTATTCAAAGTTTTTGCTCTAATGTAGTATAGACAGATTGACAGATACATACACACACATATTCAAACACACACAGTCCGAAAGGAAACGATGCAAGGGAAGTAGCATTATGGGAGAGGAAGGAGAATTTATGTGTTGGGACAGCAGGGTTAGAAGGACCGAGCAACGTTTAAAGATTCAAAACAATAGCATTTAGCATGAAATCTACTTTTTATCATCCTTACCCAGCCATCAGAATGAAGAAAGACAGTGTCCAGCTGTAGCAGTAGTTTGGTAGCAGGAGAATTAGAAGTAAAGGTACTAGTGCCCGAGGGGTGGGTCATGAATTAATAATTGCTATGTGGCGGATGAGCCCGTCAGAAGAGCTGAAAATGAGGAAGTTGCCTTGCAGAGCGCTATCAATCACTCAGTGACCATAACTTCCAGTAATTAGTGTATTTTATGGGCCTTTGCTTCAGTGGCTCGAAAGCACATATGCTCCAGTCACAGCTAAACTTTGCCGGAGTAATATTCCAGGATGATTTATCCTCTTGCTGCACTGGGATATACCCCTATATTAGGTGAAGATTGTGAACTAAGCTGCAATAAAGTGTAAGTTTAGGTACAGTTTGCCCAGGTTGAGACCTCAATGTATCATGCTTTTCAGCATCCACGGTTAGGCTACAGCAAGCAATCATTTTTAACCGTGAAACAAATAAAGCAATTAATGGAACAGCATTAGGATATTGTACTTGTGAATTACTGTTGCCCTCTCCCCATTTAAGTGTCCACTGTAATAAGCCCATTTCTAATTAAAAAAAAAAACACCACACTCTATTGGAAACATTTATTTGTAATGCTGTCTTTTCTCCACTATTATTAGTAATCTGTGAGATAGAATCCAGGACCTTCCGAATGATGGAAAGGGACTTGATTTATTTCTTTGTGTTACTGCGTTTGGCATCCTTGAGTTAAAATAAATTTACTTTTTATCCGCACACTCTAGTGAGGATGAGTAGTTCTTTTTTAAATACTGGTACATGTTAAGAAGCACTCCTGATGGGAACCTCACATTTAGGCTCTTTCGACACAAAGAAAACATGTTACTTGCGAGCTCTCAGGAGCACTTGGCACTTCTGTACAGCTGTAATGAGTTATTTGTCGTGGTTCACCCACTGCACTAGAAGTCTCCGAGGCCTTTGTAGACAGGGTCCTTTGCCATTGCCAAAAACATCTGTAGAGCCCACAGTTCTTAGTGATTTAACAAGCTTTGCCACCAACCTGCAGTATGACCTTGGGCAAATTAATTAAGCTTCTGGTGCCTCCATTGGGCCATAATTCTGTTTGTGTTAAGGAAATCCTTAGAGTTTATAGGAAAGTGTTATGTGAAAAGTATAAATTGAATAGGGAAGAGATATGCACGGTCCCACTCTATCCATTGTGGAGGGAAATGTTTCTTCACCACTTTTAATGATGATGTCCGTGTATTTCCTTACAATGGACACCAGCGGTGAGCTTATTTATCTAAGCGGGGGTGGAAAGGTGTACATAGTTTGGCGCTTTCATTACATTTATTATCCCATCTTTAATTTGCAATATATTATAATATCACACAAGTTAAAACAATAACAGTAAAACAAACTAATTGTCTTTAATTAAAGTGAATTAGGTTTTGATTTTAATATATTTGATGTAGTGGGAACTGATAACGTGGAGGGTCCCTCCGGTTATTAGGGCATATTTCTGTTGGGCCTGATGGTGTTAGTAATAACCCTCTTCCTCATAGTTCTAGACGCGAACAAATATGTCACTTCATCAGTCTCTGTTACTCGCACTTATGCCCCTCCGCAGGGGTCGCAGATTCCACAAGTTATCAGCTAATGGCGTTATACATTAAAAATTGAAGCTTTCCTCACTCCGAGGCCTTTCAAGGCTTTGTTCTTAAGCCCTAGACACTTTGGAGTGCAGCTGCAAACTATAGGAAGAAGATTAAATTAATTTGTAACTCTTTTTTTTTTTTAAGTCCTGCATTACTAAATCCTCCGCATTTAATTGAAACCCTACTTCAAGACGCTTTGTGTTTCTGTGTTCTTTGTTGTCAGTTTAACCTCCAAAGCACTTTAACACTGGTAAATTGCTGTTATATCCTTTGGATTGTTTTTAAACCATTCAGTGAGAGGATAGTGAAATTGATACATGGGAAGAAAAGTAAAATCTTAGGGTAGATCTTGAGGTATTTAATATTTATTATGGTTCTCCACCAGCATAGTTTCAGATGATTTAAACTCTCTCTAGGACTGTGTAAATTGGTGTGGGATGAAATCTCTCCTAGGGAATTTTATGTGATCCAGTAGTTAAGTCTGATTTTTTAAAGTTTCCATGTGTCTGAATGTTCCAAAGTGGCCTGCTGCATTTCTGTAAAATGAAGGTTTAACTGCAGTGCACAATCTAAGTGCAAGATCCTTAGATGGAAATTTAAATGTGTAAAATGTACACAAGGTAATTAAGAACAAATTTTAGAACATTTCAGACTATAAAGTCTTCCTTCAGCTCGATCACTGGCTATATTGAAAATGCTTATTTTCAATTTGCAGTTATGCTGAGAAACATAGAATATGTCTAAATTAAGAATAAAAAAGAAATCCGGGGCTCTTCAGTATAACTGTAAATTTGAAACTACTCACACATTGTTGATATTCTAAGAAACTTGATTCACCAAAAACATATTTTGAATTTGTATTCCCCACTTGCTTTCTTGCTACAGTGTATTTTTTTATCTTTACCATTTGTGACTTCGTGACAATAATTATTCATGTTACCAACAGAAGCCATTTTTGTTGCTTTGTAAATAAATATCTTCTGTCTTTATGTTAAAATACAGATGTTTCCATCATCCAGTTGCTATGCATTTGGCAGTCGTTATGATCACACCCCCACACCCGTATTTGTTTATTTAAATTAAAAATCCAACATATGCAAATGCTAACTCGAGTATTTCATAAATTATGATTAGACAAATCAAAGATCAATAAGATGACACTAAGGAACAGTTTTAGTTTTACAGGGAGATATTAGTGGTTTACTGTTATTTAAATGTATTCCCAATGGTGAATGTTTTCAGAGCATTCTTTTTCTGCCTTTTATATAGTGAATTTCCCATAACGAACAGAGTATTTAGCAGTTTGCTGAATCTTAAGTATTTGGAATTAAAGTGCATTTCTTTATTTAACATTAAATAGAATCCTCTCCCTCCCCCATCTCTACCTTCTCCACCACCACCCCCCAAAATAAATAAAGCTTTTCCAAATCTTTTACACAACTGGCCGCTCCCCTCCTGGGAATGAAAAGGATGTGAGAGTCATTTGATGAATTGCTGGCGCTTACGTGCATCCACATTTTTCAATATACTTTTTTTTTTTAAACTGGACTTAAGCTGCCTATATTTAAATGCTTCTTTTGTAAAGATGATAAAGAGAGCAAAGATTTCTATTGGCTTAGTCCTAATCTGTTTGCTTTGTTGTGATTCTTTTTTTCCCCCTTTCTTTTAACTGTTAACCTATTTATAAATCTAAATCTACATACAAAGGTCATTGGTTGGCTGAACTTAAACCATTTTACTCAGTAAATTTAATTAAGAAAATACAGTGCAACTCATAAGCAAATGAGTTTTTTCCTAGTTTTAAACCAAACCACCCTCTTGAGTGCTGATTGCCTTGCCCGACCCCTGGTGATACAGAAACAGGCAAAATTAAAAAGGACATTAAAGCTTCATTAAATCTGAAACACATTTAGTACAGTGACATATCTGCAGGCCATTTCAGAGAAGATTACATACTCTCTTTTGTAAGTTTCCTAATTTATAATACCTTGACAATAAAAACTGGGGGAATGCAAGTAGATTAATAGACCAGTAGGGGTAAAAGATACAGAATGGCTCCAGGTCTGTCTGTCTCTGAAATATTCACTCATAGCATATGTGATCCCTCTTCCTCATAAGGGTTCAGTGTTTATTTTGACTTTTGACAGCCTCGTGAGGAACCTGTTCTTCACGTAGCCATGTCTGCTAAGAGACCCTTTCCTTTCTTACCTTCTCCTAATTGAACTTGATAAAAGGGTTCTAGGGCCTGGCTATATATTTCCTTCTATTTGCCACAAGACAAACAGTGGGGAACGAAAACACCGCAGTTGCATTAAACCTCGAAGGACAGGGATATATGTGGAAGCCAGCTTCCTCTCCCAGGGCCTTCAAATGACTGCTTTTGGTACCAGCCTAATGGTGCCACTGCCAATTTGCACTGGTGCAAAATTGGAATCCTAGGCCTGCTACTGGAGCGGTGCAGTGGTGACAGGCTGCGAGAGAGGAAATGATGGTTGTACCGCTCTGGTCAAGGACAAGGAACCATTCTCTGTCCTCTAGCTCCAAAGAGGTCAGAGCTGCAAGATGCCTGAGAGCAGTTCTCCCAGGAATGTAGTTGACAGGACTGAGATTTCGTAGGATGTCAGGAAAGTACACACAAAGCAAAGCCAGTCCCAGGAATGATGAGTTCGCCAGTTCAAGCACTGCCAGCCACCTGTTTCCAAGCAGACTGGTACAGAGAGGCTCCCAGCTGACCAGTCTGCACTGAATTTTCTCTCTGTATTGCATGGTGGTATCTTATAGGGTAAATGAATGATAGCAGCCATCCTTATTACACCGTACCAGTTATGACAGAGGGCACCAAGTAGATGAGTGCACGTTCCCAAGTTGACTGTAGCCTGGCCACACCGTAGAACAATAATGACTTGAGAATTTGAGGCTTTGTGTTCAAGTGGAAAGAATTATATTTCTCATTTTGTGCCACTTTTTTTTAAGCTTTCCATTTATCATTGCTTCCTTAGTTCTTTAGCAGAAACCAGCGTCCCATATTGGTACCAGCTGGCTAATTTAGATTTTAACTGTATGTGTCGTGGGCAAGTGCTTCTGCCGGTAAGCCATGTAGCCAGAATTCTTCCACGGTCCTCAGTGACATGTTAACCATATACCTGAGTGAGTGACACAGTGCCTGTGGAATGGCTTGAGATAAAAGACTCTAAATATTGTCTACTAGTCGTTAAGTTGTTAGCTTTTTTAGAGGAGAGATCCTCCTCGTGGTAGTTTGATAATTCCAAATGGAAGGATGTGCAAAACCTGTCATCCACAGATGAGTGTGATGATAGGTGACAGGTTTTCTTGAACTGTCACTGCCTGTCAGGTCAATATAATATGGTGCAAATGCTTAGCCTACCTTTACTGCCACGGTAGACCACAGCAGCTCCCCCTAAATCAATGTGTGCACTCTCATCGACCAAAAACACACTGTATTTACAAAATAAAAGGCAAATGGATGGCCTGTATTGGGTAAGATTGGAGTAGGGGGAGTGGATCCTTCCTAATTTAAAACAGTATGTAGGGGTGCCTGGGTGGCTCAGTCGTTAGGCATCTGCCTTTGGCTCAGGTCATGATCCCGGGGTCCTGGGATCGAGTCCCGCATCAGGCTCCCTGCTCAGCTGACAGTCTGCTTCTCCCTCTGCTGCCCCTGCCCCAACTTGTGCACATGCACGTGCTCTCTCTCTTTCTCTCTCTCTCTCTCTGTATCAAATAAATAAATGAAATCTTTTTAAAAAAAAAAAAGCAGTATGTAGACAAGAAACATAATCACACACACCGGAAAGGGAGTTTGGTTAACAGCCACGCTCTCTTCCGTCATGCCATCTTGTGATGTTTTTCCTATCTATACTTTATACTAATCCCTTGACTAATGATATTTACTAAGTGAAATAATGATAGTATAACTTTATGTCTTGAAAATCAAATTCTGAGCATATAAGAATGAGTACAAGGTAATGAAACTGATGAGGCATTGCAGAATACACACACATATATAAATATACATCCAAATGAGTGTTGGCCTTTTCAAAGTAGTCACCTTACAAGGTCATGTGGTTTATTCCTATTATATTGCTATTGCTCAGACTGGTTTTAGATCTTTGAAAATTAACCTCAGCATTTTCATGTCTGTCCTTATTAAGGAACAAAATATTTATTCTTCGAAGGTGTCTTTAGGTTTTGGTAATAACCACAGACCATTCAAACCTTAGTCAACAATTAATTCACATGATCAAAAAGCTGAGGGGTATAATTTTAAGTCCAAGATAAAATTCAGTTCTAATAAAATGAAGTAGGTTTTTTTTTATTCTTTAAAATGATTCTAAACACAATTCCAAAAGAGTTCAGTAATGTTTCTGTAGTGTCCTTGTCTTTCAAATAAATGCACAACTCTTAAGATGTAGAACAGCAATGTAAAACTATGGAAAGAACACTGGATTAAGTTGCAAGTCTTAGGGTCAGGCCCCAGGCTTCTCCCGACTAACTGTGTGGGAACTTCTTCAATGGAACTCTTGGGTTCTAATCTGTGAAGTGGGTTGATGCTCTCTTTGATTCATTCCAGCTCAACGTTCCCTGATACGGTGATTCTATTTTGAAAGTAGTTACAAGTACGTATAAAGGATTTCAGGCCTGAAGATGGGCCACATTATGAAGTTGCAAAATTTTGCCACTATTTTCTTTAACTATGTTACAGTATATTTGGTCAATTTTACCTTATTACTTTATATCAACTCTATTCCTGGTTGAATCATTGTGTTTTTACAGGTGAGAATTCCAAGACCAAAATTAAGTGACTGGCCTAGAAACACATGGCGGTTTACAAATCAAGCAAAATTGGAAGCGCTCTAAAGGTTCACGTTCCCAGTTTCACACCTAGACCTATAGTTCCAACTTTGCAGCCTTGAAATGGCCACTTGCCTACTAGTGGTAGCTCTTTTTTTCCTGTGGGTAGAAAATGAATGAAGAAACTAATAAATTGATGAAAATAGTGGCAAAATTCTCCATTTCATATGGCCCACTCCCCCATTTCCTACAACACTGCCCATGTACTTGTTACTAAAAACTACAGAACCGTGGGCAGGGAACAATAAGGTGTTTCCATCTTACAAGAGGAAAAGCCTGCGGTCTCCTCTGGTTTTATATCTCTGTCTAGATGAAAACCATAGCACACAGGTCAATGTGAATAATGCCCATAGAGCCGAAAATGTTCCTAAGAGAAACCACATAATGGTAATGTTTAGTTGTTAGAATATTTTATCAGGGATGCAAGATTGCCCATTGAAAATGTCCATTCTAAATACAACTTTTAATGTAATTACAGCAGTAGTTTAGTTCCTGGGTTGTGAGCTTTTTATATTTGCTGGGTGTAATTCTGAAATTTAGTACTTGTCTGTCTTAAGGAGATCTGCCCTGCATGCAAATCTATAACTAGACAAATATTATTTCCTTTCCCAGCTTGCTCTTGGGAGGTTTCCATATCCTCAGGTAAGATTGTTCATTACTGCCGTTTGCCACTGTGACATTCATTCCTATGTATGAAGGTGCAGGGAGCAATTGTGAACATTTCAGCCACATACAAATAAATCTGTCCTGTTAAATTGAAAAGTGATATCTTAAAGGAGTCATTTAGAAGTCTCTATTGATTTTTGATTTTTTTAAACTCCAGATTTTTTTTCCTCTTTGTTAAAGGTTGAAAGGCATCATCGTGCTCTTCCTTTGTGTGACATTAGTGATGTTTTTCCTTATCCTAGCCCAGTGCCATGTGCTCACACTGAGGTTAGAGGAGAGGCACAGCCTTTCTTGATACACTGTTTGAGCTTTTGGTTTCAATTAAAATTATTTCAATTAAAGGGCTGAGATGAGGGTGAAAATATCTGATCTAGATCATCATTTTTGCTAAGCAAATAGGCCCCTGATTTTATGGGGCTGCGATTCTGAACATACTTTTTTTTTTTTAATTTGCCCCTTCCTATCCGCATTTGTAAGAAAAAACTGTCCATTAAATTACCATTGCTGATGATAATCTTTATCATTTCTTTAAGATTTTTATTTAGAAGTGTGCTAGCACTTAAAATATAAAGCTGTTTTGTGGTTTGAAAATGATTCCCTGTGTGTGTGGGGCGAAATAAGTGAAATGTCTAGAGGGATGAAAAATGCATGGATTGACTGTTTTCCTCTGGTTGGTGCTCACTGTTTTTCTGGCATCTTGGTCTGTACAGGCCAAAGTGCCTGGAGGCATGTCTGATTTAAAGGTGGTGTTGGTCTCTGCTCTTTAAGCATCTATTAACTTGCTATTATTATGCAAATAAGTGTTGTATTACACATACTAATTTATGCATGGTTAGATTATGCAGATGCATCACAAACATGGTTATTGAATAATAGGATGGGGCTCATTCACTCTACCATCTTTATAAGCTGTTTTAAGCGAATTCTCCTGGTACCCATGTGGACATTTAAAGACCCTTCACTTGCTGAAATGTGTCTTTTGTATCCTTTTTCTTTTACAGTTAAAACCATCAGATGAGTGGGAGAGAAATCATCTAAGTTATTAGGTTCAAGAGTGTTATACTCACTTGTCAAATTTGTAGGCTTCTTTGTTTAAACATAATCTTTCCCTTAAAGAGAAAATCTAAAATGGAATCACTTGGCATGCATGCTACCATTTAGTCAGATTTTAGTGTACACAGCCTTGCTACTTAGCTCTAGGTAGCCCATCAAATTAAAATCACATTTTCAGGATTTATAGCTCATTAGAATATTTATCTTGGTAAGCCTCGTATTCTGTCAGTAATTTTTAAACAATTCACTGTTCGATCAATTTAAACAATCCCCTGAAATTTTGTAAATGCAGAGACCCTGTTACAGTGTATCTCTCCGAGAAGCCTTAGTAGAAAACTTACAAGCCATCTCATAAAAGTACCAGAGATTGAGAACGTAGCTATATTCTTGAGATTCCTAATGTGTCGAGTAATTAACCAGTGAGGTTTGGTAAGAGATAAGTCTAAGAAATGGATAGCTGTTGCATTTGACAAATGAAGCATTTGGATGCTCTGGTCAGATTTGGGAAGAGGCTACACACCTTTGCGATTCTGTTTTCTCGAATGTTTAAGTATACATTTACTTGTTCAGTCAAGTGGAAGCTGGAAAGTTCTAATGTGCTGGACTCCCTAGTTAGCAATAACCTTTATGCCAGAGTCGGGGGAGAGCCATATTCCTTGAATCGGATAGAATATTGTCACCAAACTGGGACTTTTATATGAAATAATAGAAACAGCTTTGATACCATTAGGCCTATTTCCAGATCTTTCAACAGAAGTTTGTGTGCTTCGTTGGCTAGGATCAGCAATGACGTTTGGTGGAGTTGGCATTTATTTTACTGGTGTTGAACAACAGACTGGAGACTGGGAAAGGGTACTTTTTCAATGTCTTTCCTGCCCTTCACTTTGTTCTCAAAGTACATGAGGAACAATGTTTATTTTCATAGTATTCTGGACAATGGATTATGAATAATACCTTCTTTATGGCCCATTGTATCTCATTTGAATCCCAAGTCACTCTGTGAGATGGCATCCCCTCCATAAATGGGGCATACGGAATGGTCATTTTGCTCAGTGGTGAACTGCAGTGGAGTTTGTTCCATGCTTGAATACCTCGAGTGATAGGAAACTCAGTACTTTATAAACAGCCATCTAGTCAAAGCAGGGTTCTGTTTACCGAGCTGAGGACTGACTGCGTCATCCTGTTACCCACTGGTCTCGTCCTTGAACACGTAAAAGCCTTTCATAGATCCTCATGATCACAGTTTTGCATCCCTTCTGTCCAGGGCTGAGGACAGTCCCAGGACATGGCTACTTTGAACTCAAAGTCCGATCAGGGCACCAGATCTGAGCTCTTCACTAGTAGCAAGTTGAGCAGGCCGGCCTATTGGAAAGAGCTCCAGACCAGGAGCCAAAAGATGAGAATAGGAACCCAGTTCTCCCACAAACTGTGATCACCATAGGCCTTAAATTCTTGCTTTTGTAACTCCTTAGGGCTTCAGTTTCCTTAAATCTAGAATGAGGTTCCCGATACCTACCTTTTCTATCTGATTAGAACGAGTATGCAGATCAGATGTGCTTATGGCTATGACACCACTTGCAAACCAAGGGCCAACCCACTGGCCCTGATGTTGGGCTGTAGCACAGAACAGAATTTCTAATCGTTACCAAAGTTCGCAAAAGTATGTGCTCGGCAACCTGCCAGCCACAGCCGGAGCGGAGCATAACCTGAGCAGAGAGGAAAGCAGGGAGGAGAGGCCCACTTGGAGACTTGTCCCTCCACCAGCCCAGCGTCAGTGCTGCTGACAGTGTCGTTAGCAGTGCCTCTTCCTGCCGGTGACACACTGTGTATCCAGTGGGGACGCAGACTAGGGAAGGGTGTCAGGAAGGTATCAGGGAGAGTTGGTGGCCTGGGACCAACATAAAGATTAAAGGACTGGATTTTTGTCGAGGTGATCATTCTATAGGAACTTCCTTGTTTTGTGAGTTAGGATTGTACTTGTTATTGGGAAGCACTGTCTAGTTTGATTCCCTTTAGGCCTTACAGTTGCATAACCTCATTGGCATGCAGTTTAGGACTCTATGGAAAAAAAGTTCAGGAGCCACTGTAAGTGCACAGCCATGTTACTACAACTTACGGATAGAACAACAGCAATGTCTCAGATTCATCTAGTACCTTTCCGATATCGAGCTTCAGATCACTTCCTGTTATCTGACTCAGGCTGTACATCCCTCCCACAGGGGCTGTTCTTCCCAGCCTCCAGGGGAGAAGACTGAGGCCTGGACAGGTGAGGCCCCTTGCATCAGGACTGAGTGGGCGCAGGTAGGCCTAGGACTTACAGGCAACTCAACCAAATGCCTGGGCTCTGTGGACTCTGAATGTGGCTGGCTGTTCGTACCACTCTTCTTCCCACCTAGCCCCTCCAAGCCCTTCTCCTGGTTTTCCTTATCCACTCCAGGAGGCCTCTTATGTGGATGAGAAATGCCAAACATCGGGGGCCATGCCATGGTAGATGATGGTAAGGCCATTCCCTAGAGCCCTTGTGCTTTTCCTACCATGTGTTTAGCAGAGTGACAGGAGGGTCTGGAAGGCTCCAGAGCTCTCCCTGACCCCAGTGTCATTAAATTCTGGGTGCCTGCGAAGCAATAGGATCATGGAAAATTGTGTTTTTAAATGTTTCGCAACCAGAAAGTATCTTCATTTCTTGAACAATTTAACATTAACAGTAATCTGGAAAGATGGTCAGGTCTGGACAAGGACTGGAGCTGTGTATAGTTAATCATGTAGATCCAAATTCAGTTGACTTAAAAAACATCGTGATGGTGCGCAATGGTTTGTTTAATGATGCCATAATTTAGGAGAAATGAAAAAGATTGCCTGCTAAAAATTGTCATCCTTCATTCAAACTTTACAGTAGTGCCCTGCATTAAGGTGGTAGTAAATCCATTAAGGAGACTTCTCAGGGGATGCGCCAGCCCTGGCATTTGGAAATTTGGTAAGCAGGATGCCACAGGAAAGTGAAGATAATACAGATACAAATGTATTTAAAGTACTTTTGTGTGTATACAAATGTTGTTCTTTTGGCTACAATTCCTGATCTTGGTTAATAAATTACATCAAAATGACCTGAAGTTAAAAAAAGGAAAAAAATCTGAGCAAATAGTGCCCCTGGTATTGTAAAGCTTTGAATGTTTTCACACCCCATTAATTTATTACTTCTCTTTCTTCATCTTTAAATTTCACTTTTTTTTTTCAAAACTTCCGACTCCCCGCTGCTGCCGTGATTTTCATCTTGTTGTTAATTTTCCCTGCTCCATATGGAGCTGCAGACATTTCACCTGGAGGCTGTACTAGATTTTGTGGTAGTGATCATACTTCCGGAGGCCAAAACTGTCATTTAGGGTTCCCGGTGCATCTGTCTGCGCCAGGCTTTTCACTGGCATGGGAGAGTGTGAATAACAAATTGGATGCACCTGAGATTCAGATGATTAGTGTGTTTTGTGAATCCCCACGACTGGTAAGCAGATAGCTCTGGGGGGGGCAGGAGGGCCTTACGGCAACTGCGGGTGAATCTGTGCTCACACCTTGCATTTGGGGCTTCGCGAGGGAAGCGCAAACATCCCAGGCAGTCTGAGTGCAGAGAGAGTAACAAATATTTCATCCCGCCTTGTCATTGATTAGAAAAGAGCCTTTAATTTCATTTCACCCCATGTTGTGATTAATTTGCATTCTTTGTCAGAAGTTAATGGAGTTTTTTATGGTTCACTCTGAAATCCTTGAAGACATCAGACTTGATCTGATGTTTATACAACCGCCAGCGGAATTTTTTCATTTGATTGATGGCAAGCTTGATGTTATTCCAAACGGCTTTTTAAGCTGTTTTTAAGAATTATTTGAATAAAATGCAAGCAAGATATTGTTGTAACGATCAAGATTATCTGTTAAAAATCTGTTTCAAATAAAGAAGATGATGAGTAGTAAAAAGGATCAAAAACATAAGAGATATAGTGAATAGCGACGTTATTTGTTAAAAATACATAAGAATGGCGTTCAAATAAATTATTGCAATATCTGGAGATCATTTTTCTTGAAAAGAACATACCATCATCTGGCCGAATAGAATAACTAAGACTAAGGTAGAAGGAAAGTCCAGATCTTTGGGATTAAAAACCTTTACCACCAATTGGCTAATTCTCATTTATTCTGCTAGCTTTTGCCACCAATGTACGAAATAGAAATCTGCCATTCTTAACTCAAGGAGACAAGGTCTGTCAGGCCTGTTAGCTGAACAAAATGATGACGTATTACTTGTCTCTATAAAGAGGCATTCTTAAATCCCAGTACAAGTTCAACATAAGTGGATAATAGAGGATTTTAAGTGAAAGACATGCATTCTTAATAGTATAACGACTGGCCTTTTTCATAAGATGGTACAGAAATAAAATACCCTGTTTTTAAAAGCAGGATACCCCGGTTGTTTGTGGGTAAAAGGAGTGTGTGTTCGTCCCCGGTGCGCTATCTATCAAAGTGCGAGGGAAGCTGGAGGTGGCGTTTGCTCAGAACCCCCTGCTACTACCCAAGGAAATATGTTTTGCAAATGCTTTTTGATTACTAATACCATTTGTTTGATATGGGGGCTTTGCCTTGCTTCTGCAGATTCTTGCTTTGCTGTGATTGCTGCTAGTGAAAAGTGAAACTTACTCAGGCCAGAAAGCTACTTATCTGAGCACTTTCATTTAAAACAGATTAATTTATTTGCTATATCTGAAAGTTTGCTAAATAATTGGGTGGGTTTAATTGAACTTACTGCTTTCTGACCCTTATATTAACATGATCTAAGGTCTTTTTTATTATATACAATCCATATTATTGACCAAATTTACCCTGCTTTCATTTAAATGTAAGCAGCTTGTCAAGGAGAAAATATTTTGTTTAACTTGGCTTGGAAACCTGCTATTTTAATGTGGTTTTTTTTTTCAATTGGCAGACTGTCTTTTAAACATTCATTTATTCTGTAGTAATAAATTGTGCTCTGGATAGAGCATTTGTCTCATAATGGAGTAGAAAGCATATGTTCTTAAAACTATTTTAAAATATTAAACACTTTCAAAAGCTAGTGCTGAAATTCTAGTTTTTATACCTAATTTTATTCATGTTTTAAAAGCCTTTGACTATGCTACTACTAATCCTAATTTTGATAATTTAATATTGTTTTATATTCAATGTTAAATTCAGACCATAGATTTTATTATCTTATTAAAGTACTAATATATTGATCATGACTAGAACAACCTTGAATTGCAAAATAATACCTAAAAGTTGACCTTCTTTGAGAAGAGTTATTTGGAATTTATCCTTTGTTACACGAACTTTTTGAAGTTCAGAACATCAAGCATTCTATAGAATAATATGTATCCAGTATTTTGTGTGAGGTCTCTAGTCAGAGGGGGAAAACCAGCAGTAGGTAATTACCCCAAATTTCAGGTACTCACCTATAATTGGCAAGAGTCCAGAAGAGCAATGTGTGTGCAGTTTTTTTGCCAAACAGATTTCTAGCCTACATGTTTTAATTCATTATTTATTTTTATTGTCATTATTTAAGATATAGACATTTAAAGTAAACTTATATTTAGGGATGCCTGTGTGGCTCAGTCGGTTGAGCATCCAGCTCTTGATTTCAGCTCAGGTTATGATCTCAGGGTTCTGAGATCGAGCCCCATGTCAGGCTCAATGCTGGGCGTGGAGCCTGCTTAAGATTCTCTCTCTCTCTCTCTCTCCCTGTGCCCCTCCCCCCCACCCCATTCTCTCTCTCTCCCTCTCTTAAAAAAGAAAAAAAAAAAGAAAGGTGGAGGTAAAATTTAAGTGACAGGAAGATGTTCACTTATATACATTTGCTTCTTCCCAGGAATTTCTAAACTGCCAGTGTCAAATTATTATTTCATTATCTGTCTCATGCTTATCAAGAGATCTCATGTTATTTGCTTATCCTATTGCAGAGATAGAAAGTGGGTTCCTAGTATGTCTCTAAAATAGAGCAGAAATGGAATACAAAGAATCCCCAAAATATGGGTAGCTTTGAAACATGACATTTTTCACTAAGGATAAATTACTTGCTAATACCTCATTTGAGGTATATGCAGTTAACCAGCTAGGCTAGTGAACCCTATCTTTTTTAAAACACTAACCCCATGTTGGTCTGATTTTATAGCAACTCCTATATTATTGTATGACATACGTCTCAGTTCAGTTCAACACACATTTGTCACCACAGGTATGCTCTGCCCTGGCACTGTGCTGAGCACCGGAAGTACAGACATGAAACAGATGTGGCCCCTGCCCTCAAAGAGTCTAGTCTAGTGGAGAGAAAAATACAAAACTAACACATGGCAGTTGATGCAAAAGAAACCCTACAGGAGGTGCTATGCTCTGGGGTCAAGAGGAAGAGGTCAGCTCACTTTAGGAAGCTGTGAAGGTTTCACAGAGCCAGCGATGCCTGAACAGAGGCTCTGGGGCTAAAAGGATGGGAAAGAACTTTCCAGGCATTCTAGTCAAAAGGAGACTCATCTGGTAAAAGATAAAGGTCTGAAGCAGCGTGTTGTATGCAGTAGCCCTCCAGGACTTTAATTCAGTGGGGTACCACTACTACTACTATTACTTTCTTCTCCCTACCAGTTGAGGAATTTCCCTAGGTGACTTTTTAAAGCAGCACTGGGAGGGGAGGAAGAAATGGGAGGGCAGAGTGGTAGAGGAGAGAAGTGGTGTGTCAGGATGGAGATAGCAAGTGCAGCAGAGACCAGGTAATGAAATCGGGGTTGAGAATTTCATGAATCCCTTTGAGATGACTGGAAGCCAGTCTGAGGCTGGAAAATCATTACATTTTAAGATCTCTGCCCCCGAGGTCAGCTGGCACATGCCTCTGAGGGACTTGGCACATCACAGGACATTTTCTAGACTGCTGGGGTGGGGAGTTGTCATGCTCAGATGAGCTAATGCCTAAAAGGACACTTTGAAAAATATAAGAGGGTAAACAAGAGCAAGGTAATATTAGTATTATTTATATTTCCAGAAAGTACTTTAGGGATTTACCTATGTAACTCTGAAAATATATGACCAGTCTCATGTCTCACACCTGATAGGACTAAAATGAATTACTTTTCTGATCCCATAAGAGCCTTCCTTTACAGTCTTTCTTTTTTGACTTATAATTTATCATTCACAATCACAGTCATAATATATAGAATTATGTACAGAACCTAGTCATTTTTAGTTCAGTAACTGGGGATCCTGATTCTTATATGATTTTTAAATAACCAGCTTAGCCCAGAAATAGAATTGAAGTTGGAAGTCATGAACTTGGCGCTCAGTCTGGCTTTCGGGTGGCAACTTTGCCATCTTCTCTCCCCCTTGGGTTCTGTGGTCTGGGAGCCCTTCCACCATTTCCCCTTTGGTTTTTATGGTACTGTTTGGTGCTTCATGGGATCAGAGAATTTCAGAATGTGACGAGGTCTTACAGTGATCTCCTCCAACTCTTTTATTTTATAGAGGAGGAAATGGGATTCCAATAGCCATCCAGTGACTCACTCATGATTACTAGGTATTTAGCAACAGGGCCAGACTGGTCCCCCCCACCCAGAGGGATGGTGCGAGGAGAAAGCCACCCAGAGGCTCTGAGCCCAAATGGCCATTTTTATTTTATACAACCATCCACTCAAGTACCGCCTCCAGCTGGTGTGTTTGCAGAGCTGGAAGTTACTGTCCCAGGATGCTCCCTGTCTACCAGGTAATTGCTGGTGGGTACAGATCCCTGGGGGGAACGTGGTCCTCAAAGGTAGCAGCAGCAACAAAGACACCAACTTTGACAGTACTCCAGTGTTTTACTTGTCACTATTTTCAGTATAGAAAACTTGGGTAGATATGGGGCTCTAAGTTAAAAAGGGGGCAGACCAGCCCAAGTTTCCTTTGAGCACAGACTACCTTTTAGATGTTTAACAGTTCTGGATTAATGCCTGGGGGGCTTGGGAATTCTTCCTCAACTAAAATGCTAATGATGCTAAGAACCCAACCCTCTTTAGTGCCAATCAAACAGACAAGCTAAGTTCATTGAAAACTCGGTAAGTTGCCTGAAAGGAGCAAAGAGCTGATTGGATTTAGGACTGGAGATGGCACATACCAGGTGGAAAGAGGGTCCCAAGGGTTGCCTGGAGCTAGGAAAGGAGGCAGTTACCTGGTTATGCACACAGTCAGGGTGTCAGCTCCAAGGAATTGTGGGAATCCGAGGCAACCAGTCAGAACCAAGTGTGGACTCTGTCAAAGTCTATAGGTGGTGACCACCATGGGGAGAGGGACAGAAAAGCTGGAAAACAGAATGGTCTTATGAGGAAAGGAGGCCAGAGGAGGAAAAAAAGACCAAAGGGGGTCTTGAAGCTTATCTTGTCTGTTCAGAAACAGGTTGCAAAGAGCACCATTCTGGCCATGAGGAGACCGTGACTGTAGTCCTAGTTCTAGTTTGGTAAAATACAGGAAACAAGAGAAAGTTGCCGGCTAAAGGCCTTCCTCCAGCCCCTGCTCTTTGGACAGCCCTTTGCCGCCATAGTCAGGCAGCCGCAAACACCAGCTCAGGGCAGAGAGGACCGAGAGTCTTGACAAGTGACACAACCAGCAGGTGACAAGTTAAATCATTGTCAGAATATGGTTTGCTCCCCTCCACCCCCAAACACACACACACAGATCTCAGTTTTCTCATCTGGAAAAGGATAGCGGTGTGCTAGGTCAGTGATTTGCAGCATGATGGGAAGACAGGACATGAAGTCGGTGGGAGGTCAACCGTGGACACATACACACATGCTTGCACACGCAAACACCAGGGGAGTTCTGGTTTGCTCTGTTAATTTTTGTTAATGTGTCTAAGTAATGAACATGGGTAAAGAGAGTCTGAAAAATGCTGGCCTAGATCTTTCTGTGGTCTCCTTTCATCTGGTGTGAACAGTGTTCCCCCTTTTCACACCTCCAGCTACCTTTCTCATCACCCTCTCCCCGAGTACCCTCTTGGACTCTATTGAACCAGATTTCACTTATATCAAAGTATGAGAGGTGTGCCCTACAACTCTGAAACAGAAATTAAACTTTGTTCAGTTCATTCTAGATCCATGGCTTCTTTTCTTTAAGTCCTGTTTTGAATCTCACTCACAGTCAAACCAGTAACACATGCTAATTAACATGGGTACATGTGACTATATTTCAAGGTTCTTTCCTTCCCCTTCCTATATGAAACAGGTATTGGCTGCAGTTGCAGCTTATCTCGAAATTTTAGCAGGCCAAACAATGTTGTCAAATACATCAGAGCAAAAAAAAAAAATAATAAGGTAGCGATATGTAGAGTTTTAGCTCACAAAGAAAATATTCCTTAAAATGCCTGAAAACATGCCTTTTTTGGGGGACACTGTCTTAGACATCTACAGCACCTTGAATCTAACAAGTTGTATTTTATCCAAATACTGAGTGGTGTTTAGAGGAGAGTGCAAACTGTGTGCTTAAGTCTTAGCTCTGTCACTAATTTTCAGGGTCCTTAAATAAGTCCCTCATTTTTGTGGACCAGCAATTGTGGCTTATCCATCTTCTGGGTCCTGGACTCCAGTACAGTGCCTGGCAGAGAGTAAGTACTTGATAAAGGTATACAAATTAATGAGTTAGTGATTTAGTCTGACTTGACTTTTTTACATGTTGGCAAAGCAGATTTTAGAATCAGAAGGAACTAAGAATCAATACATATTTTTAGGCTTTATTTTTTTTTTAAGATTTTATTTATTCATTTGACACAGAGAGAGAGAGATTACAAGTAGGCAGAGAGGCAGGCAGAGAGAGAGGAGAGAGGAGGAAGCAGGCTCCCCGCTGAGCAGAGAGCCCGATGTGGGCCTCGATCCCAGGACCCTGGGATCATGACCTGAGCCGAAGGCAGCGGCTTTAACCCACTGAGCCACCCAGGTGCCCTATTTTTAGGCTTTAAATTAATAATTTTGTCCCCTTTCCTTCTGTGTCCATATTTCCACCCTGTCCTGCCAGCATTAATACCCGAAGCTTCCAAAGAGTTGTCTTAAGATACTTGAGGGTTCTTATGTAAGAAAACACATGGATTTGTACTGTCAGGAGGGTAGAACTAGAACAAGAGGTAGAAGAGACATTCAGAAGACATAAGCTCCCCATCACTGCAGAAGCTCTGTCCGCCAGGAGTGTCATGATGAAGGGATTCAGGGATCGGATCAAGGTGGGTCAGACAAAAAAATTAAGATTCTTCCAGGCCCCAAGAGTTTATGATTCAGCTCAGTGTTCCTGAGCCAAACAAACAAAAGGCTGATGATGTATTTCCTATCCATTGCAGGGGAGAGGCAACAGGTGGAAATTAGACTTTTCTAGATTCTGTACTTGCTTTAATCATGTACTCACTTTGACTCTTGAATATAGAGTATAGGAAAGAAGTAATTCTTTTTCAGTCCAAGATTTATAAACTTCCTGTTTCCCTCCAGTGAGCCAACTATGTGATAGGGCTACCAAAAACGTGAATGGACTTAGAGCCTCCAGGCATTTCTTCTCCTGAATGGTGTATCGTGTCCAGAACAAGGTGACTGAGCCAGTCAGTGTGAGGTATATGTGCAGGTGTGGGTGTTCTGCTTTATGAGGAACACAAGCCGGTGGCGCCACATTCCCAGAAAGGCCGTCACAGTGGTGGAGAATGTAAAACCATGCCTGGTTCCTCCAGGCAGCGTTCCAGTTCAGGTAATGGAAAACCCAACTCAAGTTGCCTCAGCCACAAGGGGACTCGATTGAACTACATGGCCAAAAAGCAAGTTTTGCTGATTTTTGGTAGAACTTGATCCAGTAAGTCACCTTTGGCTCTGTTCTTGGTGGGCTTCTTCCTTCACGGACCAAGACCGGCTATTGGAGTTCCAGGGCAACCTGCTTCCCGATGCAAAGGGAAGAGCAGGTCTCTCTCTACCCTAGGCTTCGGTTTGATTGGATCAGTTTAGCTCCCCAAGCCCAGGGGATTTGGATGATGCTGACTTGTTTAAGCCTGAACCACATGCTCCACCCATAAAGCTGGTGATGAAGTAACTGGGGGTGAAGCACATGGGCTATTTAAGGGCAGGGAAATGTCATTAGCGTATCATTATTAATAGAAGGGGGAAGAATAGAGGGCAAACCAGTCATAGCGAATGATCCCAGGAAGAAAACAGGATGGTCACACAGGAAAGAAAACATGGTGGAGAAATAACCATCTTCAAATATGTGAACTGCCATCACTAGACATAATCACCACAGCTCTAGACCATGGGCATATCTCATAGGAGAACATATTTGAACTCAAAATCAGAAAGAACCTTCTAACAATTTAAACCACTCAGGATAGAATCTTTGGAATCCCATCTCTGGAAGTCTTCTAGCAAAGATAGGATGCCTGCCTGTCAGGAAGTGCATAAAGTGAATTTCCGCATGGAGCAAGGGGTTGGACCAGGTGACCTCTAACATCATTGTGGATTCTATGGCAGGTGGAGGATTGAAACTAATAGAGATACAGACTAAATGAGGGCTCCAGAAAAAACCCTTTGAGACATTTTGACACCTTAAAAATCTTTTGCTGTAGCAGATTTTTTTGACCATAAAGAATGGAATGGTCAGCAGGTCTTTCTCAAAAAAGCCACATCTCTCCCCATTGCCGCCCCCACCACCACCACATACTCACATAACTGATGTTCTAAGCTAGATTCTGAAATAAGACCAATGTTTTCTGGAACAAAGAAAAGCAAAAAGTTTGATACAGCAAATGTATCTTCTTTGAAAGGAAAAATCTTCTAAATCTTATCTGAAAAGAAAGTGCTTAATGGACGTCTTGGCCAGGCCTTGTACCATTAGGGAAATTAATTTTATAATTCGCATTGATCATTTTAAATTGTGTTTCTGAGCCCCTGCTTTTCTCACAAAATTCAGGTCTAAATATTAAAATTTACCTTTGCCCAGAGGATGATTTACTAGGATTCCTATACACCTACGCAGAGTAGGACATGAGCTGTGTCAATTTTAAATACACAAGGGATAAAAGAGTGTAGACTGGCAGTTGGGCCCTTTCTTTCCTGCTCACTGACTGGCAGACCCAGCAAATGAATAATGGTACACTGTACCTTGATGCTCCAGCTGCTGTGTTTTGTGTGAAAATGCACTGTCCTTGATACTCGGGGAACGATAAGAGCCAAGTGATCTAATTTATGGCTGTGATGATTTTCTGTCTGGTCCCATCTGAGCTGAGCCCTCCTCTAGGCATCTTAGAGCCTTTCTGTCCCACCCAGCTGTTTGTGAGATTCAGAGATGTCTAGTTTTAGCTTTTTGAAACTGGTCATTCCCGAAGGCAGAAGAGAGAAGGTACAATGCGTGGCTCCTTAGAAAACGGGAATCCGAGTGATTCTCTCCTAGCCCATCCAGGAGCTCCTTGCTAACTCTTCCTGACACTTATTTTTGTTTTAGGTCCTTAATCGTTTAAGTCTCATGACTTATTTTTTGCCTTTGTTTTGTTCTATATAAGATATGCTAATAGACTTACAGGCATGATTAGAACTTGAACAAGGACAGAGGCTGAGAAGCAGGAGAAATACGATGGCACAAGTGAATTATATTTGTTCATTTTATATTATTAGTAATTATATATTATTCATTTATTTTGTCTCATCCTGTATTCAATATCTAAAAATATCCGTTTGTCAGAATTCCCATTTATGGTTCGCTAGGGTACATTTTGTTCTACTTTTTTTTTTTTTTTAAGCAGTTCTTTGTTTAGGAAATCTTACAGTAAGTTAGTGGTACTAAGCAATGTGTGGTTCACTTGTGGTCAGGTGGAAATAATTTTTCTTTTCTCTCACTGAAGCCTTTTTGAGATTTAGGCACTTTGGTTTTGCAAGTTGTAACAAACTGGAGGTGCTGGAGGTGGTGTATCCCTCAGTTTTAGCACCCAGCACTGGGCCAGATAAAATTAGATTGAGTGCCAGTCCCACCTTCTGAGGCCATGAGGGTCTGACTGGAATCCCAGGGGTCTTTCTGACTCCAGCATTTATGCATTTTCTCCACACCAGGCAGCCTCCCGAGTCAGCAGTCGGTCTAGGCCAGGCTATATCTATGACCTTGGACACTGCGCCCCCCCCTAAACCTCAGTTTCCCTAACAGCAAAATTAGTAGATTGAAGTAGACTGTCTCTGCAGCTACTTCCATTAAGAAAAAAATTTTAGGTCATTATTCTTCATTTATAATATAAAAGTCTCAGTTTGCCCTAATCCTGGTTTATAGTAGGCAGGGTTAAGTTTAATGCATCCGATTTGGAAAGAGAGTCTGCAAAATAGCTACGGTTTCTAAAACATGAGGTGTAAAACAAGAATAGAGTTGAACATTGAAGGCTAGAGTGTGGTGCCAGTCACCCCGCACACACACGCACCCCCAGTATTCTTTAAAAATGCCACCCATATCATTTAATTTCGTATTTCCTTTTTCTACTTAAGAGAAAATAACACAAGCTTGAAAAGCAGTAAATATGTAAAGAGAAAATTTGTCAACTGATATTGGAAGATCTGACCTCGGTCACACATAAATCTCTCCGACAACGGCTGCAGGGCGAGCCATAATTTCAGAGTGAAAGAGAAAATGAAAGCTCTAGCCGGTGTCTTCTCAAAGTTACGTAGGTGGATCATTTTCGTTTTCTGATTGTGCTTCTGCGCATAATGTCCAGAGCTGGTGGCAAAGTCGGCTTTCCCACTGGGTGTAGAAAGCGCCCCTGCAGAGATGGGAAGGGAATGTGGGGCTCCCAGAATCACTGTCTCTCCCCAGAGCCGTGGGCTATGAAGTTAAGGCCCCATAAGCAAACTTTTGCATCTGCACTTTCTTCTCTAGGATCATTTCCCAAAGTCATTCGTCGTGTTACAGGAGCTTTTGAAATTGCCAATTACATGGTCCTTGCAAGGAAATAAATGACAAATGTTACCGCAGGAACACCCCAATACGGACACTTAGGACTGCCTATTATGAAGTCAGTCCTGCCCATTTAAATACACGAGGATCTGTCTTACATCAGACTGAGGCTTAGCTATCCCTGCTTAGTGTGACTTAAAGTCTTGTAGCTAAGGGCTGGGAAAAGAAGAAAAAAAAAAAAGTCTGTGCCCAGAAGAGGGAAGAGGTTCATCTAATTAGTTTATCAAAATGCTACTGGTTCTGGAGACCGATTAGCAAAGTGTAATGACCAGAGCAGTGATTGTTCCCTTCATTGTCCCAGAGTACTAGTTACACATAGGAAACTCAACACCAGCAAAGTGGGCAGGCAGGACTCTGGACTTGGATGAGTTAGTTATAAATGGTATTTCATATGTTGTGAGGTCCAGGCAGTTCATCAGCCCTAACAATATTACTGTGTTCCTCTGAACTCTGCTCTCACAGCAAAGCATTTGGAAGGCAGACCTAGAATAAAGAGAGGCATTCACAAAGCTAACATTTTATGTCGAGTACCCTTAGTACCACTTCTAATGTGCTATAAAACGAGGGGCTTCCCTCTTTCATGAACTGTGTGCCAAAGCAGAGGCAGTGACTAGAGGTTGACTTTGTTGCGGTCTGCTTTATGGGTCCTGCACCCGTACAGCAGTGTGATCTTGAAAAAGGTAAACAACAAAGAGTTTAGCAGTGAAAAATATGCCTAATATAAATACAGTCGCGTCCATGGCAGTTCAGAATTTGAAAAATACGACTGTGGCCTTAAATTTTCCAGTGGAATTAAACAGAGGAGCAGAATATAACCTTTAAGGCAATATATCTGAGACAGAGAAAGAAAAGAATATATCTAACTCTATGGTCTGTGTGGCATTCATATAAAGAAAAGCACAGTAGCTTTATTTAATTGAGAAAATGAATCAATTACAATGATGTTGCATCATCAAGTTCTTGTGAAATAGAAGATATAAGTCACCGCGTTGTGTAACAGTGTTAAAAAGTAATTGAGTATCTTGAGCATTTTGAATCAATTTCAGGTACGAGCACTGCTACCTTAATACAAAATTTATGAAGATGATTTCATATAATATGTAGCTATCAAAGCCGTGTAATAAAACCTGGTAACAACATCTCTCTTTAAGAACCTGGGAAAAACACTGTAGTTATAAGATCATAAAAAAAGACTTTGGTATTGCTGTTGCTGTCTTTCTCATAGTAAAGAGAAAGTGTTAAAATGGTGTAATTTTAAGTTGTCTTAACATGCTTCTTTAACCCACAGAACAGGGCAAAGGGGAGACCTCTAAGAGCTCAGTTCATGAGGAAATGTTCTCCCCTGAACTCATTTCATACAACTTATGTGTTGCTGGGAACGATGTTGTACAATTTATTCCTGAATTTATTTTGAAACATCTCACTTAGAACGTTTGCTGCATGTTTTTCCTCAGAGAATGTTGTAATCCCTCTGACTGTTGGAAATTTGTGAAAAACATTCTCTGTGCCAAAAATGGATTTCTGATTCTTTGTTTGTTACAAGTACCTCTCCTAATGAAGTAGATCTATCTTACGAAGAATGGAGAGGAGGGGAAGAGTATCCATGTGTACCTGAAAAAAATAAAAGCAAACACCAAAGTGATCTCCTATTGTAGAAGAAGTGACCCGGGCCTTTCAAGATTTCTGAAAGGTGGTGTGTCTTGCTACCAAAATCCTTAACCACCCCAGTGTGGTAGTCAACCTGTCTTCCCTTTCAAAGTGAATCTTTACCATGAGAGCATTATGCAGAAGTAATTATTGACTAGAGGAAGGATCAGTAATTCAGGAACTATCCAAGAAGGATACTAAGCAGGAACTATCCAAGAAGAAGCCAAGTCAACAGCCAAGAACAGCCAGTCAACATGGGACAGAGGTTTCAGGGAGTGGTCACAATGGAGAGCAGGGATGAGTAGGCCTCAGCCCTACAGTTCAGTTGGGACAATACAGGGGAAAGTGTTTTTTAAAACACTCAAGCACTAGGTGAAGG
Organism: Ailurus styani; assembly: GCA_002007465.1. Taxonomy (NCBI): domain Eukaryota; kingdom Metazoa; phylum Chordata; class Mammalia; order Carnivora; family Ailuridae; genus Ailurus; species Ailurus styani. The sequence continues at coordinate 2,824,535 of LNAC01000018.1, read as the reverse complement.
GCCTGCTGATAAGCCATATGGATGCAAAAACAAAAGCAAAAACAAAAACACAAAAACGTAGTTTCTGCCCTCAGGAAGCTTGCAGTCTAGTTCAGAGGAACCTGCCAAAAATTGATGACTTAACAACTTTACCACGCCAAGTATAAATATATATGAATCGAGTTGTTTTTAAATAATGCTGTGACTGTTGACAGATATAATACGGACGCTGGAAAGAAAGGAGCATAGGAGAAGCCCTGGCATCACTGTTCCCATGGCCTTGGGCCTGCCCCATCCTCTGGGAGGCCAGTCTTCCCATCAGAAGATAGAATTGATCATCCCCAGGCCACCTGGGTGGTTCAGTCGGTTAAGGGACCAACTCTTGCTTTGGGTTTGGGTCCTGATCTCAGGGCAATGAGATTGAGCCCCATGCTTAGGGCTCCTTGCTCAACGAGGAATCTGCTTGAGATTGCTCTCCCCTTCCCTCTCCCTACCCCTCTGCTCCTCTCTCTGAAATAAATAAATAAATAAATAAATAAATAAATAAATAAATAAACAAACAAATAAATAAATAAAATCTTTAAAAAAGAAGAAAGAGGGGCGCCTGGGTGGCTCAGTGGGTTAANGGTGCCCGGGTGGCTCAGTCGGTTAAGCCACTGCCTTCGGCTCAGGTCATGATCCCAGGGTCCTGGGATCGAGTCCCACATCGGGCTCCCTGCTCAGCAGAGAGCCTGCTTCTCCCTCTCCCTCTGCCTGTCACTCTGCTTACTTGTGCTCTCTATCTCTCAGTCAAATAAATAAATAAAATCTTTAAAAAAATAAAATAAAATAAAAAATAAAATAAAAAAGAAGAAAGAAATGATCACCCCTGCCAATGTCAGGGTGGTTGTGCCAATCAAATTTCATGGAAGAACTTTTTATTTTTTATTTTATTTCTTTTTTTTTAAAGATTGTATTTACTTATTTTCAAGAGAGGGAGAGGGAAAAGCAGACTCCCCACTGAGCGCAGAGCCTGAAGCAGGACTAGATCCCAGGACCCCGAGACCATGCATGACCTGAGCCAAAGCCAGGTACCCAACCGACTGAGCCACCCAGGGGCCCTGTGGAAGAACTTTTTAAAACACCATTAAATTTTTTTTAATTTAAAAAATACAGTTGACTCTTGAACAACGTGGGTTTGAACTGCATGGGCCTACTTATATGCAGATTTGGGGGCTAAATACAGTGCATAACTATAAATGTATTTTCTCTTCCTTATGATTTAATAGCACTCTTTTCTCTAGATCATTCTATTATAAGATTATGGCATATAATACACATACCATGTAAAATATGTGTTAATCCACTGTTATTGGTAACACTTCCAGTCAACAAGAGGCTGTTAGTATCTGGGGAGTCAAAAGTTATATATGGATTTTCAGCTCCACAGGTGTTGGCATCCCTAACCCCTGCATTATTCATTGATCAACTGTCCAATTATTATTTTACTAGCTGATTGGAGCTCAGTTATCTTAGCAAACAGCTGACCTGTCAATCCCGATTTGGTTCCTGAAATTTTTCTTCTTAGGAAATTTAGTACCTGGGACTCCATTTTCATGAATTTGTAATAACTGCAGTCATTTGTTGGGGAGGGGGTGATGTGTTTAGTACTTCAGTTAATAACTGGATGTTATTAATTTGGTGTCACATTTTAGTAACTTCCTAAGAGATATGGCTTATCCATGTTGGATGCGTGAGCAGCCTGCCTTCACAATGTTGATTAGGAGTAGGCATTCACTTGTCTCTGCTTTTTATTCCCTGAATAACAGTGTAAAACTTGCATGAATTTGATTTTCCCAGAGAGCATTGCTTCCCAGGAAACAGGCTGAAGGAACTTTGGAAAAGGTGGAATCTTCACCCCACTCTGGAGTTAAAGACAAATACTTCAACCACATAATTAAAGTTTTCTTCACAAAATAGGGGATTGTGAGCAGACACTGGCAGGAATCCAAAATTCTAATTTCTGACTATGATTTAATTTCAATTTTAAATAAATCGGTTTTTAATTTAAAAAGAGTGAGCTTCATAACATTAGCAATGATTGCAACATTAAGCCCAGTGTTCACAATCTAGCAATATAAAACATTATTTATATCTGAATCGTAAACAGCCTTTTGAAATGGATTATGGTTTTTCTCCCTATTCTAATACAACCTGGAGGGTACTAAAAAGTGTTGTGTGAAATTAACATTCTGCTGACTTTCGCCTATAAATGAGAAGCGAGCTATTAACATTTGTGTATTTTCATTATGTAAATTGTGTTAACACATGCCCACAAATTGCCACCAGCAATGCAATAATTTTCTCTCAGTGATCATAATGTGTCCAAGTGAGTCATTTTGATTATGACATGCTAATTACATATTGCCTTTTTTCAGATTCAGAAAAACCAGGGATCTTTAATGGTAAGCTTTATGAGTTCAGAAAAAAATTCACTTTTCTTTTTCCTGATGGCTGCTTCCTTTGCATGCTTGAATGCCTTGTTTTAAACTTAGCAAATTGCATTTTGAAGAAAATGCAAACCTTTAACTGCCTGTATTAGATTAGGTACCATTAGAAATAATAGAACATCCTGAGCATCAATGTTTTTATAAGAGTTTGCTGTTGTTGATTAATCTTGCTATATTTTATTGCATTAATGATTTTTTCTTTCCACTCCACTGTAAAGATATTGCATAGAGGCTAATACTTTTTCCTTTCTTCTTTCCCATTGCAGCCTCTCCAGCTTCTGCAGTGCATTGTTGATGAGGTGAGGCATCGTCTTATGTGCTTTCACTCCTAAAGTCATTCCTAATGGTGTGGAAAGCTTATATTTTGTTTCCTAATGAAGCACAATGCCCAACATCCTCAGAGCAAGTTGTGTTGTATGGCTCTGAGCTGTGTTACGTGGACTGGCCTTGTCCTGAATCCCACTCTTCTGATTCTGGCCCAGAATCCCTGCCCAAACAGACTGTCCCACAGGCTGGTCCTCAGGGGTATCGGAAGCCCTAAAGACAAAACAGGATAATATTAATTCATTGTCTCCCTAGCCAGATGGGGATGGAGCCGGAAATTAAAGTGGTATCATTTTTTTTTCCAGAGCAGATATTTAAAGTCATTCCAGTAGACAAGGGTCAGTGTTGAACAGCAGACATAAGCTGGATAAAATTTGTCTTCCTTGCTTTATTTACCCAAAGCATAGCAGGGTGATAAAAATGTTCCAAAGCTCTAGGTCAACAGTTCAGCTTTAATTTCCTAATTAGCCGTTTTCCCCCTAGAAACCTTCCTCACTTCTTGTGCTTTTAACAAGAAACCTCACATTTTAACTCATCCTGCCTCTGATCATTCTTATCCATTGAGTTCCATGGTCCCTTTGCCTTCATGAATTAACCTACCTGCATCTCTTTCTCAATCTACTTTTTCTACTCCTTATTCTGAACATAAAGTCTGTTTTTCTGTAAATTAGCAGAACACAAGGCTTCTGGTGCACGAAGCTCTCAATGAAGAACCATTAATGTTTTTTAAAAACCGACTTTTTCTGGGCTTGGGCTTGCCTACCAGCAGTGGTTATTTTTTGAACTTTAATTTTACAATATTTAAAACACTTGTAATGAAGGCGATAAATGATTCAGATAGGAAAGTTTGAAAGAAAAAAACAAATCGTAATTCATAATTATTCCTCTCAATTAAACATCTGTATAACCAGTTATGAGATTTGGGAGAAAAAATAAAGATCCTCCTAGGAAAAAAACAAACGCGCACACATATCACAATAATAGTAAGACTGGGGCTCTAACATCCTTAATGGTTGCATCCGTCAGTCCATATATCCCCCGCAAGCCATAAACCATGTTAGTACAAAAATGAAGGCATCGTCCTGAAACAAATGGAGGTCCCATTATCTCAAATATCAGACAGGCCCCCTGGATCTAATAGCTCATCAATATCTTCTGTCATCTTAGACTCCAAAAGCATCCTATCCCCATCAGAACCCTCCCAATTAAGCTGATTTTCCCAAGGTCCCCTTCCAGGGTTGCTTAGGGCCAGGCCCAGGGAAACTGGGCCTACCTGGTCAAATGCACGGCCTGCCGAGTTTTCTGGGCTCTCCGTTCCTGGTCTGCCAGGCTCCTAGGTATCAGAGCGTTCACGGCTGCTCCTCACCAGCAGTATGTGTATTGCCAGGGAGCTAATTTGAAGTTCTTCTGGATCAAAGAGATATCTTCATTCCTTATTTAAAGCAGCAGTGATTGCTCTTAAATTGAAAATCTTTTACTTGCTTGATTTGGGCAACATCCTGAGACTTTTGAAATTATCCTGAGGGGTTGTGCTAAGGCAGGGAGGTATGTGGGGAGGACAAAAGCAGGTAACTTCAACAGTATGTTTTTCTTTATAGCATTTCTTCCTTGATTGAGAGGAAAATATCACTTAGACACCTCTTCCCACTTTTCCAAAAGACATAGTATAAAATATCATGTTTATGGAAACTTGGGAAATTTACATTGCATTTACTAAAACAAATGTAAGTTGATCTTGGAACTGAGCTGCTGTTCAGTGTTGAGTATTAGGAAACAATTGACCAGATGACTTGCCTTCTGCAAAAGGCATAAGGACTTCTAAGAAAGAAAGGATGGAGAGGGAGATGTTATTTAATGTGCTTGCTCCATGTTTGTCAGGCTTCTCATTGCTGTGGTACAGTGTTTTGCAAAGGGTGGTCTCAGGACTAATCGCATCAGAGTCTTGGACCCAGATCTCTGAATTAGACTTTCTAGGGGTGGAGCCCAAGAATCTACATTTTACCAGCTTCCCACGTAACACTGCACATTCACTTTTGAGAGCCTCTTCTTTTAAGGTCTTTCAGGGCTAATCTGCCCTTTTAGATCCCAGAGGGCTATGAGTCATCTATCTTCATTTGTACCTGACTTTTAGGGCTTCTTTTCCTGAGTGAATATAACCAGCTAGGATTTGACCAGCTAGGTGTGGAATATGCCCCATTTTAAAATGTGCATCCTGTGAGTTGATAGCGTGTACTGTTTCTGGTAGAGAAAAGTCAGATGAAAAAGTGCCACCCCTACAGGAGCCTAGTTCCGACAAGATGGATGTATCAGAGTCATATACAAAAGAGCTAAGTAAAGCCCGGGTAACATACTTCATTATTATGTGGATGCAGCTTGACCTCTTGTTTGGCCTGGTAAACAGTGAGGAAGTCATAAAACAAGGCCAGGTAGAGGTGAATGTCAGAGCCAGGGCAGGAGTCAGGAAGTAGACTCATGGAACAAAGCCAGAGCTAGCTACCAGATGTCCAGACAGAAGACACCAAAAGTTTAACACAAGTAAGAATCGTGAACATGACATTTGGACTGCAGATCAGGAACTGGAAGGATAGTCAAGGTAATAAGAGAATCAAGCTCCAATCAGAAATCAGGGCAATCCAGTATAATTTCCATGGGCAGAGTTTATCTGGCTTGGAGCTGGCTAACACAGGATATGAGTGATATCTTTATGATACTGTCTATGTCTCAGACTTGCTTCTCTCAAAAAGAACTTCTTTTAAAACTATTATGTAATCAGGCCCTCTCTAGGCCCTGAATACCTGTGATTTGAAGTACTTGATTAGTTGTTAAGTGATAAGTGTCTATGTCTGCCTTGATGCTGTAGCCTTCTGACATCTTTGGGGAATAAGACAGCCCCTGTTGTCTAGATAACTGGGATTTACCACTTTAAATTCTAACATCAATGAAATTTTCATTTTAGGAAAGAAGTGTTTCTAAAATGTATCTGCTCTTGGCAGCCTGTTGACAGTGTGTAATGAATATCATTTGATGACTCCTTATTAGTGATAGTGAAGTAAACTTTGATGTGAACTAAACTTGATAGTGAACTAACATGATAGTGAACAAAACTTTGATGTATTGATGCCCTCTAGGGCTGTAAAACTGTGTGGGGCTTAACTTATTCTTTCGTTGAATTTTACCAACCCTTTTGCCTATGTTTGACCTTGGCAGTCAGTGATGTGCTTGAGCCTCTTGAGGTGTATAAAATCATTTGTTCCCAGGCTAAATAGCCTTATATGGCTCCGCTTGGTGCTTTCCTATGTTCTCTCTTGTGATCATCTCTGGTTTCTTTAGTCACTCTTTGTTCATGACAGTGACTACCTGCTGCCCCCATGATCTAAGCATCTGTCTTCAGTCTTTGCTCTCCTGATGGTGACCCTAGTAAAACTAGCAGGTACAAATGAAATCAGAAACCCAAACGGTATGTGTAAGGTCAAAGCTCATCTGAGAAGAGAGATAGAGGCTTGCCTGTCTTTAATGAAGTAAAATCGGTGGGCTTGTGTGCATTCANGTGGCTCAGTGGGTTAAAGCCGCTGCCTTCGGCTCAGGTCATGATCCCAGGGTCCTGGGATCGAGGCCCACATCGGGCTCTCTGCTCGGCAGGGAGCCTGCTTCCTCCTCTCTCTCTGCCTGCCTCTCTGCCTACTTGTGATCTGATCTCTCCCTCTGTGTGTCAAATAAATAAATAAAATCTTTAAAAAAATAAAAAATAAATAAATAAATAAATAAATAAATAAAAAAAAAAAAAAGTTCCTTCTATTTGATAGCCCAAGTTGAGGAGACCACAGTGAGGACAGCCTCCAAGCCTAGAGAGAAACTGAGCTTCTAGGCAAGGTACCCAGGCCAACTGCACACTAGGTGTGTAAGTGAAAGTAGAAAGGGAGAAGCGTAGTCCCACATCCTGAGCCAATACAATGTGCCGGGACTCAGGAAACTGCATAACCATTTAACACTCTCCCCAGTGCCTAGGGTTCCAGCTTGGCTGGCAACAAAGGATTGGCCACATTGGTGTGGCAGGTGGGAATACAGCATTGATTTCTGGATCACCAAATCCCAGGCTGGCTGGAGTCAACTAGTGGAGGCCATCAGTGGATTAAGGTGCTAGGAATTGCAATGATGGAAGTGAGGACCTCACCCTTGAACCTGTCCCTCAGTCATTCACAGCCTTGGAAAAGACATGGACACAGAAATGAATAGTATGGTTCAGTGTAGAGTGAGTCTATAGAACCCAGGTACCGGGGTGATTAGGAGAGTCCCCTCAGGGTAGGTAGCATTTAAGCTAGGTCTTAAAGGATGACTAAGAGCTTCCCACATCAGGAAAGGAAAAAAGTAAATGTCAGGCAGAATGGTTTGAATCCTTCTTGTGACTCATTTTTAAGTTCACAGATGTGTTTCAGAATATTCAGATTGTCTAAAATATGACAACCAGAAAAATGGATTATTAGTCTCATTTTATATATGTTTCATAGTATGGCTAAAAATAAATTCCTATCTAACATCTGTAGGTGCTCAGCAAGACAATTAGCAAATCCCTGATTTAGACTTCTGTTTATTCACTTTTATAGTAAAAAGTCAATTCTTTTAAGTTGCTTATACCTGATCAGAAATATCTTCCACATGAAAGTGTTGATTTCTTAGAACTTCAAGGCCAACAGACTCGTGAAAAGATGCTCAACATCACTAATCATCAGGGAAATGCAAATCAGAACCACAACAAGCTATCACTTTACCCCTGTTAGAGTGGCTAGAATCAAGAAGAAAAAAAATAACAAGTACTGGTGAGGATATAGAGAAAAGGAAACCCTCATGCATTGTTGGTGGGAATATAAATTGGTATAGCCACTGTAGAAAACAGTACGGAGCTTCCTCAAAAACTTAAAAATAGAACTACCCTATAATCCAGTAATTCCATCACTGCTATTTACCCAAAGAAAACAAAAACACTAATTTGAAAAGGTGTGTGCACGCCTGTGTTCATTGCAGCATTATTTATTATAGCCAAGATATCAAAGAACCCAAATGTCCACTGATAGATGAATAGGTAAAGAAGATGTGTGTGTGTGTGTGCGCGCGTGCGCACACACACACACACAGTGGAATGTTACTCAGCCATAAAAAAGAATAAGATCTTGCCATTTGTGACAACACAGATGGACCTAAAGGGTATCATACTAAGTGAAATAAGTCAGGCAGTAAAAGACAAATACTATATGATTTCACTTATATGTGGACTCTAAAATAACAAAACAAATAAATAAAAGTGGAAACAGACTCATCAATACAGAAAACCTGCTGGTGGTTGCCAGAGCTTGAGGCAGGGGGTGGGGGTGCAAAATGGGAGAAGAGCAGTGGAAGGTACAGGCCTCCAGTTATGGAATGAATAAGTCATAGGGATGAAAGCTACAGCATAGGGACTATATTCAGTGGTACTCTGATAGCACCGTATAGGGACAGATGAGAGCTACACTTGTGGTGAGCATAGCATAATGTATAGAGTTGTCAAATCACTGTGTTGTACACCTGAAACTAACATTGTGTATCAACCGTACTCAAGTAAAAAATTTTTTTAAAACCTACAAGATCTGTGAAATTCCAAAATTTATATTCTGAAGTAGAAGCACAAACTTTTAGTGGTCAGTAATGGGCTATAAATGGACCAGGTGTGTAGACAAACAATAGGCTTGATTGTTGAAGGTGCTAGCTCAGTAATTCTGAGATACACTGACTCTTCTTCCCTGCTGTGAATAGAGAGAAATAATATTTGGTCTTAGGAATGTCAAGGCAGAGCACTCTACGTAGAACATCTGGGTGGGTCTGCTGGAGAGTTTATTTCTTCTGCTTACTCCAAGAAGGCTTTCTGAAGAAGGTGAATGTAGAGCAGGGCTTTGATAGAGGACAGTGGCAAAGACAGAGTATGGATACTAAATGGAGCTGGCCAAGGAGGCCAGGAGGGAGAAAACAGAAGGAAAATACAAATATGTGGAAAAAGTACACTGCCAGCATATATATAACCAATGAAACAAAGAATAAATCCCAAGGGAGATTAGAAAATACTTTGAGATGAGCAAAAATGAAACCACAACATACCAGAACTTGTGGGATGCAGCAAAAGCAATGTTCGGGGGGGGGGGGTTTAGCTGTAAATGCCTCCATTGGAAAGGAAGAAAGATCTCAAATCAATAACCTGACCTGCTACTGGAAGAAACTAGAAAACTAGAAAAAGAAGAGCAAACCATATTCAAAGCAAGCAGAAGGAAGGAAATAATAAAATTAGAATGGAAATAAACAGAATAGAGAATAGAAAAACAGTAGAGAAAATCAATGAAAGCAAAAGTTGGTTCTTTGAAAAGATCAGCAAAATTGACCAAACCTTTAGCTAGACTGACCAAAAAGAGAGACAGAAGACTCAAATGTCTGAAATCAGGAATGAAAGCAGGCTCCTTACTGCTAACCTTACAGAATTAAAAGGGAGTATAAGAAAATGACATGAGCAATCATATGCCAGCAAATCAGATTACCTGGATGACGTGGATAAATTCCTAGGAAAACACAAACTACCAATACTGACTCAGGAAGAAATACAGAATCTAAGTAGACTTTTAACAAGTAAATACATTTTTTAAAAAACTTCCAACAAAGGGAAGCCCAGGACCATATGATTTCATGGGCGGAAACATTCTACCAAATGTTTAAAGAAGATTTAACACCAGTCCTTCTCAAACTCTTCCAAAAAATAGTAGAGAAGGGAACACTTCCTAACTTCTTATAGGAGGCCAGTAGTATCCTGATAACAGAGCCAAACAGACTTCACAAGAAAACCTTAGACCAATTTCTCTTACCAATATAGATTCAGAAATGCTCAAGAAAATACCAGCAAACTGAATCCAGCAGCATATAAAACTACACATATTGATCAAGTAGGATTTATCCCAGAAATGCAAGTTTGGCCCAATGAAAATCAGTCAACATAATATACTATATTAGTAGAATAAAAAACAAAAATTCCATGATCATCTCAGTAGACATAGAAAAAGCATTTAACAAAAATCTACCACCCTTTCTTGATTAAAAAAACACTCAACAGGGTGCCTGGGTGGCTCAGTGGGTTAAAGCCTCTGCCTTCGGCTCAGGTCATAATCTCAGGGTCCTGGGATCGAGGCCCGCATTGGGCTCTCTGCTCAGTGGGGAGCCTGCTTCCTCCTCTCTCTCTCTCTGCCTGCCTCTCCGCCTACTTGTGATCTCTCTCTCTCTGTGTGTCAAATAAATAAATAAAATCTTAAAAAAAAAAAAAAACACTCAACAAAGTTGGAAGAGAAGGTGACTTCGACAACCTGATAAAGAACTTCTACTAAAGCCCCACGGCTAACATTATACTTCATGGTAAAAGACTAAAAGAGCTTCTCCCCAGCTAAGATCAGGAAAAGACAAAGATGCTCACTCTCACCACTTCTATTTGACTTTGTATATAGACTCTACACAGGAAAATTAGTCAAGAAAAAGAAAGGCAGGTTGAAGAGCAAGAAGCAAAACTATATTATAGATGATATGATAGATATAGAAACACTAGAAAATGCACACACACAAAACTGTTGATAAATGAGTTCAGCAGTGTTTTAGGATACAAGAACACATACAAATCAATTATATTTCTTTTTTGTAGATTTATTTATTTTAGAGAGAGAGCACACACATGTATGCACATGAGGGGGGAGGGGCAGAAGGAGCGAATCTTCAAGCAGACTCCCTCCTGAGTGTGGAACCCAGTGCCAGGCTTGATCTCATGACTCATGAGATCATGACTTGAGCCGAAACCAAGAGTCAGATGCTCAACTAACTGAGCCACCCAGGTGCCTCAAAATCAATTGTATTTCTATACACTTGTAATTCAAAATGAAATTAAAACAATTCAAGTTATCAAAAGAGTCAAAGAGAATAAAAGACTTAGGAAGATATTTAACGAAAGTGGAAAACTACAAAACATTATTGAAAGAAATTTAAGACATAAAGAAATGGAAAGACATCCCATGTTCAGGGAACGGAAGATTTAATATTGTTAAGGTGGCAGTACTCCCCAAGTTGATCTACAGATTCAGTGCAGTCTCTGTCAGAATCCCAGTGAGCTCATGCAGATATGGATAAACTGATCCCAAGATGCATAGGGAAATGCAAGGAACTTGGAATAGCCAAAACATTCTTGGGGGGAAAAAAGAGAGAGTTGGAGATTTCATGCTTCCTGACTTCAAAACTCCAAAATTGCCATAATCAAGATAGTATGGTGCTGGCATAAGGATAGACATATGGAATAGAATTGAGAGTCCAGAGATAAACCCATATATCCATGCTCAATTGTTTTCCAGTGAGGATGCCAAGACCATTCAATGGTGAAAGAATCGTTTTTTTAACAAATGATGCTGGGACAGTTGGACAACCACATGCAAAAGCATGAATTTGGACCCCTACAGATCACATCATACATAAAAATTAATTCAAAAATTTGATGATGAGTAAACTAAAGCTTAAGATGGGAACAGATTGTTGCCAATAATAATAATTATTATTATTATTATTAATAGCCCTTCATTACAATCTTCATTTGTAAGAAGTCTGTGCCTTCAATGAGTTCTTAGGACTCTATTTAACCATAAATTTTAATGAAGATGTGAGAGCCTCCATTCTCAGCTGCCTGACTGGCATAATACACATGCCATTGTAAGTGGCATTAAAAAGAGTCCTTATGAGGGGCCCCTGGGTGGCTCAGTCAGTTGAGTGTCTGGCTCTTGATGTCAGGGTCATGATTCTGGGCTCTGCCGTGGGCTCTACACTGAGCTTGGAGCCTACTTAAGAAAAAAGAAAAGGAGTCCTTATGAATGGGGACAGTCATCCACCCCACCAAACATCTGAATTCACAAGAACTCTTCACTTAGATGAGGCTCCTCCAATAGTTTCTAGAAAAGCCAGCAAACATGTCCGGTGCTGAAAGAAAACAATCAAACATGTCCAGTTTGATTGCCAGCGCCCACTTGGCAGAAGAGGGTGCAGGTTAATCACATGGCTAGACACTTGAACATGATGAACCAGGCAAAACACGGGGCAGCTAACTTCTCTGTTCTAGCAGCAGGTGACACATGAAGAAGGGGTTGAGAAGATTGATGACCAGGAAAGGGGGAAGGAAAGGAGGGAAGAGTCTGCTTTTGAAAGCATATTATTAAAAAGCTTCTGAGCTCTTCTCTCTGCCTTTTCTCTCCTACCACACCACCTCCATGGAATTATCATTTTAGAAATACAGATCGCAACCTCTCAAACCTTCCAGGGAGAATATCTAAACTTCTTAGCACAGCATTTGAGACTCTCATCCATATTTTTCAGCCTCACTTTGGGTCAGCCAGTAACCTTGAGAGTTGCCCCCCGCTTTCACACCTGTGGTGGTGCCCCTCCCCCTGTTTGGAATGACCTCCTCTTCCTTTTCACTTGGTCCATGCCCTAACCATCCTCCAAAGCCCAGCTCAAATGTCATCTTCTCTTTGGAGCTGTCCCTCTTACCTTCCCATTCTTCCATCCTACCACGCTCCTGCCCAATGCTAGGCAGCTTTGTTATAGTTTTTATCATATGGAATCAAATTTAGTTCATGAATTTGTCTTCCACTAGATCATGAAGTCATCCAGCACAGGGATTTATCCCAACATCTGTAGAGATAATGGCCCAAGCAGGGCCTCAGTAAATGCTCCTTGGAGTAAACTAAAGAACAGATTTTTCTGGCAGGGCTAGTCCTACACAAAACAGAATGTGGTCTCAGTTTGTCTTTCCTTCTACTGAGGTTCAGCCTATCTCGCAGAAAAGGGCCTCTGTCATATAACACAGCAGCTAAGAACAGAGGTCAGCCTAGAGAAACTTTTTCTTTTTGTCTTTGAAAAATTTTTATTGAAATAATAATTTACATAACATAAAATTCGCCTTTTTAAAATACACAGCTCAGTTCCAGAACATGTCCATCACTTCAAAAAGAAACCCGGTACCTGTTAGCAGTCACTCATAATTCCTCTGTCCCTTCCAATCCCTGGCAACCACTAATTAATCTGCTTTCTATCCCTATAGATTTCCCCATTGTGGACATTTCATATAAGTTAGACCATATAATATCTGATTTTTGTATGTTTGTTTTCTTTCATTTAACATAATGTTTTCAGGGTACTTCCATGTGGTAGCCATCTGTCAGTATTTTGTTCCTATTTATGGCCAAGTAATGTTCCATTCTGCATTCTGGACATACTGCATTCTGTTTATTTATCAGCTGATGAACATTGGGCTATTTCTGCTTTTTGGCTATTACGAATAATGATGTTATGAACATCCATGTGCAAGGTTTTACATGGACATATGTTTTCAACACTCATATATTTACCTAGGAGTGGAATTGCTGGGTCATATGAAAATTCTGTTTAATTTTTTAATGAACTTCCAAACTGTATTTCCTAGCAACTGTACTATGTTCCATTCGCACCAGCAGTTCATGAAGGTTTAAATTCTCCACATCCTTGCCAGCACTTGCTGTTTTCTGAGGGTTTTTTGTTAATTATAGTCATCCTGGTGGATGTGAAGTAGTCTCTCATTGTGGTTCTCATTTGCATTTCCCTTGTAATTAAAGATGTTGAACATCTATATTCGTATGTTGATTAGCCATTGAATATCTTCTTTGGAGAAAGGCCTGTTCAATTCCATTGTCCATTTTTAAATTGGGTTATTTGTCTCATTATTGAGTTGTAACAGTTCTTTATATATTCTGGATACAAGACTCTAAATTCCCATCCAATGGATTTTCTCTTCATTTTCTTGGTGTTCTTTGGCACACAAAATGTTTTAAATTTATTTTTTTGGACTTTGAAGCCATTTTAATTTGATCAGAGGGTAGAAGGCTTAGACCTCAACCCTATCTCTACCCCACCCTTGGCACCCTCATAAAAGTTCTTAAAGTTCTATAGATTATAGTATGAAAACCACTGATTATATCCCAAACAATCATTCTATAAACCTGTATTAATCCCAGAGCTAAGTATTGGGGATAGGAATGCAGTTGCCACCGTGAAAATGTTTCTGCTCTAGTCCATGAGGCAGACCAGTAAACAGTCATATATAGACAGATCACTTTAAACTAAATTGGAGGTACTCTGAGTGGTATGAGATTCGATGGTGTGAGCTCTCAGAGGACCACACTGGTTCTCATTTTAACCGCTCACATAAATAGGTATTTATGATAAGGTTTTTAATGATGTTTGTAGCCATATAACTCCTCCAATAAAAGTGTGGACAAGGTGCTGGGAAACGCGGACAAGAGGGCTGATGATAGAGGAGATGATAACGTACCAGAGGTCTCTACAGAGAATGGGACCCCAGAGAGCCAGTGGGAGTTAGTCTCAGATCCGGAAGCCCCTGTGGAGTTCGGCAGGGCTGCAGTGCTTGGCAGAGTATCAAGAGATGAACCAAGGGCCATATTTCAGTGGATCTTTACGCACTGTGCCTGAAGGCACTTTCCAGTGGAGGGCCCTGAAAGTTTTAAATGGGATCAACAGAACCAGATTTCTGTTTCAGAAAAATCACTGACAGGGTCGTGGAAGATGTTTGGGAAGGGCAGTTAGGAAGCTGTAGTTCTGATTGGAGATTACAAGGGCTTTTAATTAGCCTAAGTGTGTTTGAAGAGTATTTAGGAGATAGAATAAACTGACTCTGGCGAGTAATTGGATGTAGGGGAGAGTAAAGAGGTGGGGTCACAGATGAAGCACGTGGCTTGGGCAGTCAGGCCCTCGCTGACATGGGTCGCACAGAGGGAATGGCATGTTTACAGGAAGATGATTAGCATTCTGTTCATAGGCTGGTATCACGCACCTCATTCAAAACTGTGTTATTAGGGACGCCTGGGTGGCTCAGTCAGTTAAGTGTCTATTTTCAGCTCAGGTCATGATACCAGGGATCCCATGATCCCAGGATCGAGCCCCACATCTGGCTCCTTGCTCAGCAGGGAGCCTGCTGCTCCCCCTGCTTGTGTTCCCTCTGTCACTCTCTGACAGACAAATAAAGTATTTTTTAAAGACTGTATTATTAATTCCTGTTTCAGACCCAATTACACATAGTTTATCAGCTAGAACTCGAAGTTCGTAGGCTTTTCATTTCTCCCTTCATACTCCCTCACGTGCAGTGGTCACTTAAAAATATTTGTTGAATGAAGTATATGCATAATTATAAGAACTTACTACTTGTTTTTTCAATACTGCAGAAAATAAATCCAAAAAAGTAAGAGAGAGTATATGATGAGATCCTTAGCTAATTTACATGGTCCTTTATTAAAATTCAGAAGTCTAAACTTAACTTCTATGATTTACAAGACGTTTCCCCAAGGAAACATGTTGCTTTTTCTTTTTTTTCTTTCTTTTTTTTTTTTTAAAGATTTTATTTATTTATTTGACAGAGAGATCAGATCACAAGTAGGCAGAGAGGCAGGCAGAGAGAGAGGAGGAAGCAGGCTGCCCGCTGAGCAGGGAGCCCGATGCGGGCCTCGATCCCAGGACCCTGAGATCATGACCTGAGCCGAAAGCAGAGGCTCCAACCCACTGAGCCACCCAGGTGCCCACATGTTGCTTTTTCTAACACTCCATTTTACAGATGAGAAAACTGAGTGGCAGTCAAAGGGTATGACTCTTTCCACTTACTACTGTATGACTGACCTTGATGGAAGCAAAAAGTGACAGCTAAACATTCTGGCATCAAAAGGAGAGATTATTTTAAAAGCTATAAAAGAAAACAACTTAGAAAGCATTGCAGACATGCCCCAAGGTCATAGATCTGTTGCAACACAGTTCAGTTTCACTGTCTGTTAAGAATGACTCCGGGTCTTTAAGAAAAAAATGCATTCTATTCTGCATATCTGTTTAAATCGGCAGGAAGGAGCTTGACTCCTTTTAGAAAGATTTATATACATACAAAAGATTTGGCTCTTAAACCCTCTTTTGTCTTAAAAAAATCATTCTTGCAGAATCACTCATTCCCAGACAGGTTACTGGGGTCTGGCTAAGTGAGAAGCTACTGGGCCATGAACATAGCAGGTGCTCTCTGGGGGTAGCCAGTGGGGGTGAAAATGGTTGCCTAAGGAAACCTCCCTGGAATTCAAAAAGTGGTATTAACCAACCCCAGAGGAAATAATATCCATTCTTTTTTTTTCTTTTGCCTGGGGGACTTTGCCATAATTCTGGCTTCTGAAGTTAGCAAAAAGTAAAAGGAACATGCCCATCTCACCTGCTCCCAGCATCCAAAGGGAGGCCTGTTCCTTTCACGACACAGAACTGCAGGCAGGCAGTTACCGTGACACAAGATTCCCTGGCCTGAGCTCTCTGATGACCTGGGCAGGCCCGAGCTTCTGACCGCAGTGGCTAACACTCTAACAACTCAGGTACATGGGTGTTGATACACAATTCCATGATGCTAATAACTTGTATGAGTTAATGACCGAGGCATTAGAAACTTGGTAAGTTAATACAAGTGGATACACAACAGTATTGTCCTCCAGCGATATTGTGAACTAGACCTGTGTCCCATAGTGTTGGCAATGTATAATTGGGACCCTGAAAACTGATACTCATCTTTTATGTAAGGCAACTTTTAGAAATCTAATACCTCCTTTGAAAAGTCCAGTATGTTTAAATAAATGCAGTTTGGCTGGTTTGAAGATTGAAAATAGGTTAGCATTAAGGCCATGATTCCTTTAGTAATTACTTTTTCTATTGGTAATAACCGTTTCTTTAGAAATGACATTAACATTCTACCAAAACACAGCAGTAATCCAGAAGTTAATGTTCTGTTCATTTATAATTATATTTAATTCATATTTATGAGTTGTCGGGAGGGAGGAGAAAGAAAGTGAGTTTAAAAAATGTAACAGAAGAAACAAGTTAAAAGCAAAATTTTTCCTGAGAGTCTGAAGGATGTACAAAGTCATTTAAATGGGAAAAAAATAATTTTTAAATACACAGTTATATAAATTCAGACTTTATTACTAATGCTGAAGAAAAATCTGTATTTTCATTATTTCCTCATGGCACTGAGTGAATTCAGTAGATAGACTTTCTCCATTTCTTCTTTTTTACTAACCAAAATATTAGTATAAATATCCCTATGATTTAGATTTCAGTAAATCCGTTAGATTTGGGGTTTGTTTGTTTGTTTGTTTGTTTTTAGCCAGGAAAATTTTTGCATCTTTAGGCAGTCATTGAACAAGTAGCTTTGTGTTGTTTTCTTTGAATTGTCCATGAAGCCTGATGTATTATTAATGAATTAATTTCTTGGTGGTGAGGCCTATGAATAGCATTCTCTGAATGGGCAGTTGCCTGGTGGGGCCAATTTTGGCTACTGTCATTTAACATGTGTTGCTCTATTGTGAAGTCTTATCCAGCCGTAGGACAATGCTCATTTAATCCACCATGATGGGACCTACACACCCTGAGCCCAAGCTAGATGCCAGGGTCAGCTACCCAGCAGCTCAGGCTGGGGCACCACTCGGTCTCACTGCCGAGTTGCTGTAATCATTTTGCCTGCCGTTCATTTTCCCTAAACCAGGGGAAACGCGTATGTGAGCAGTGCAAATGTTCTCAAAAGAGATTCCAAACGGGTCGGCTGGGGTGTTGCCTCCATTCCAGAATGGAGGCAGTGTTCCAGGGAGTGTAAGTTCCTTCCTTCCTCCTGGAAATGGAAGCGTCTGGGCCTACGAGATCCCTGATGTTCTGAGGTCCAGAGTAGCAGATGGCACTATGATTTTCCAAATCCTGATAAACATTCTAACTGAACTTGTTCATTTCACAGTATGTAGTTCAATTTTTTTTTTCCACTTCCTCCCCCTTCTTCCCTCCCTGGCTCCCTCTCTTTGTTCCTCTCATATTGACTAATTTTAAACTGATGCGCTATCTTCTTTACCCAGCTTTAAATTCCTTTCTCTCCGAGTTTATTGTTTGGAACCAGGTAGAGCACAATTTCACATATAATTTTCAGCCTTTGAGTCACAGCTCACATCGCCTTTGCATTTGTTTATAAAAATAGGTAAGCAAACACCTAACCCGCCTTCCTGCACTGTGCAGCCCCAGCAAGTTCTGCTTTTCCCCTTCTCCATAGCTCGCAGTGCAGGTGGCAAATGGCGGTAATTATTTTAACTAACAGTCGAGTGAACATCAGGAGGACATACAGTGTGACGATGTGTTCTTTGGATTTCAGTGAGTTCTCAGAGTCTGACTTGATAGTGTTATGGCTTGTTGATTTTTCAGGACACGGACCTGCCAGGTTCTTGCCCTTGAATGGTGTGCACATGTAGTTCAGATATCTCCGTGCTAACTAACCCCTTACCTATGAAAAGAGGAGGAGTCATTCCTTTCATTTCGGAATCTGTTAAGGGTTATTATTCTCCCTGAGATTTTTTCCTCTTTCGTTTTTGTTTAGTACAGTTTATGATCTCCCTTTAATCTAAGATGGCTTTTAATCAGCACTTGTGCACATAGAACCTGTGAAGTGTGTACATTAACATTATAATTTAAGTCCTGAATCAGACATGTGTAGCTGGACTTTTCCTGAGGAAAAAAAATTGACCTTACCAGCATATGAAATTCAAACACTATATAGGGACAAGGTAAAACCACAGGTAGGAATTGCTGAATAATTACCTTTAGACCAGCCTGAGCAGGAGGCTTCCCACGAGGGTGAGCTCATTTAATGGTTCCTAAAACTCAATCTTGTGGATGTCAATGGTCATGCTTGATTATTTGCAGCAGTGTTTTATGGAAAAGCCATGGAAATGCATTGGGAGGCTACAGAGAGGACAATAACAGGTTTTACTTTTGTAAATGCAATCCCTTTGGTATGAGACAGGAGTGTGTTTGCTGTTCTGCCCACACAACGAGAAAGGGAGGTATATGTGAATGTTAGCGCGCAGGTGTGCATGTGCGTGAGTGTGTGTGTGTCAACTGTTCACAGGGACACCTCTCAATAATACTATGACCTATAGCCTATGACCAACAAGTGAGCTAAAATAAAAAGAGAAAAAACAGGTTGTTCATTAGCTTCAGAGAGAAAACAACTGTAAATATGGTTTCAAAGATTAATCCACATCCCAGTTCTCTACCCTTTTCAAGGAATTTAATAAAACACCAAGATTTTGCCATAGGTTTAGAAAAATCTCTAAGTAAATATAAATCTTTTAACCGACCAAAAAATTGTAGACTAAATGATGGCTTAGTTTTGATACTAATGACAAAGGTTTTTTGCTCTTCTCTTTTATCTCAGTACTGAGTAACTTCTACAACATGTTTAGGAGAAAAAACCAGGAAAGAGTTTCATAATCTCAAGTCCCAATTACCTACAGACAGATTCCTTTAGACCTATTCATTTACGTTTTTTTTTTTTTTTTAATAAGCCATCTGGCTGTGATGTTCATTTAGCTAACAGCTGGTTCTCCCTTGATTTAAGGGTTTATAGGTCAGGTGGGTGTTCAAGTGGTAGAAATTCAGACCTTTTGCCCCTGGTTCCAGGTCCTCCTGAGATAAGTTAAATGAGCTGCTACTGTCAGCCCAGACCCAGTGGACAGAACTTCACACCAAAATGCCCACACATGTAATTTGTCACATCTGGCAGCCCAAAGCATGGGATGACCCACTGTGAAAATTGCATCATCGTTCACTTTCCCTGTTCAGGGCTTGATGTGGAGTGGGGTGAGTCAAAAGAGGGCTTTCTGGTCTCCAGCTAAGGAGGGTCAGACGCTTTCTTTTCTGATGATGTCCCTCTGCAAGCCTCCGTGAATTCATACCCTCTTTCCCTGTGCTGTCCTTCCTAACACCCCAAAGATTCAGTCAGTTCTGTCTGCATTGTGAAATCAAAAACATACATAATGTCAAAAGACCATTTCCTCACAGAGTGGCCACATTTTTTTTAATTCTTTTTTTTTTTAAAGATTTTATTTATTTATTTGACAGAGAGAGAGAGAGATCACAAGTAGGCAGAGAGGCAGGCAGAGCGAGAGGAAGAAGCAGGCTCCCTGCCGAGCAGAGAGCCCGATGCGGGCCTCCATCCCAGGACCCTGGGATCATGACCTGAGTCGAAGGCAGAGGCTTTAACCCACTGAGCCACCCAGGCTCCCACAGAGTGGCCACATTTTTAAGTGAGTGATTTAATAAGCATTGTCTGAAATTGTACAACTCCGATGTGTAGCTATGGTTCACGTATATCTTAAGCTGGACTGTTGTCTCATTCTCTGGCTGACCTAGAGCACCTGTCCATCTAGTTCTCATCTTTCTCTCTCCGACAAGATGAGACTGCCTTCTCCCCACCCACCCTCCCACACTACAGTCTGTTAGAGCAGCAACCTGCAGCTAGAAACATTGAGAACCTTCAAAATACTAAAACTGAGCTAATTTCCCAAAGTCTACCATTGGATTACACTTTGGACAGATAGATTTTTTTCTTTGTAGATTCATTTCTGTGGCAGTCTTTAAAGGGGAGAGCGCAGGTTTTTGTGTGTTTTTTCTGTCTTTTTTCCAAACAAACCAGGTTTCCTCTTCAGTCAAGAGAAGATTTGTCCTATGGATCCTGCAGTTGTCTCACAAAAGTGCTTTTTTAAGGTAGTGAACAGTGGAGAATCAAAAACCAATTTGGGGTCTAACAAGGCAAAATGCTGTTCTGCCTGAAATTAAGCCACTGGAATTACAAATGCCCTTTGATCCCAACATTGTGGACAAAAGTGGAACAATCTAAAAGAGCTTGGCAATCAGTGTGAATCCCAGTGTGTAGAAACAGAAATCTTTGGGCCAAAGGAACATTGGGCTCGAATAAGAAATTTATTTTTGGGGCGCCTGGGTGACTCAGTGGGTTAAAGCCTCTGCCTTCGGCTCAGGTCGTGATCCCAGGGTCCTGGGATCGAGGCCCACATCGGGCTCCCTGCTCGGCAGGGAGCCTGCCTCCTCCTCTCTCTTCTCTCTCTGCCTGCCTCTCTGCCTACTTGTAATCCCTCTCTCTGTGTCAAATAAATAAATAAAATCTTTTTTAAAAAAAAAAGAAATTTATTTTTTAAATGTTAGTGCATTAACTCAATATTGATGAGACTCTAGATGATTCTCTGATTTTAACTACCTGTTGACTTGGTGGCTTGACACCATGAAATCTGAAAATAAGCTATTTAAAAATGTTAGAAGGCTTGCCATACTCTATTTAACTTGCCAAGCTGGTTTAATCTAACCACATCACAACCGACCTTTAGAATTCGCCAGTGTGACCAACACCTTGAGAATTTTCAGGAGTTGCCCTTCTTCTGTCTTCCTTCTTTTACTGCTGCTAGTAAGTGTTAAATCTTGGTTTGAAGGAATTTCTGTTTTGCACAAAGAGAAGGGAACAGGACATAGATGAAAGTGTTCAAGGTGGCTCCCCACCCTCCCCCTCCCAAGTGCTCTCTGGAAGTGAGAAGGGAAGAAGGTAGGAAGACAGAGAAGGTCTCTTACAGGCCTCCTTACGGACTCACGTGCTGTTCTCTGTCACTCTTCTTTATGAACTCATGTGTACCAGCCAGACTTAGTGCCCCCCCAGTACAGCCCGAATGCCCAGCTCTTACTTGGCTAGTCCTCCATCTTGCAGGGCTGTTTATTAGCGGTATACATCTTGCCCCCCGAATAGTACACAGATTCTTTAAGGTTATGGATTAAATACCAGTCATCCCACAATGCCAGGCTTAGAGCCTTTGACGTGGTAGGTGGTCAAGAAAATTACTGAATGAATAAACTCAATAAATAAGTAACGAATGACTATCATTTTTATTATATAGCATTTTGTGTCTGTGCCCTGTCACTGTTTGAATTAACTACCATATCCTTCTCAGGTTTCATTATTATCTGTAATTATGCATTAAAGGCAAAAATTAAATACGCGGGTATATTTTTTCAAGCTGAGTTCCCTTAACTTTTTTCCATTGAGTAGTTATGCCAGCCTTTCCCCTTACACAAAGCTAAGCTCCGCCAAGAATCTGAACCTCATCAGAGTTTTTAAAAATATTTCCTAGGCTTTTTCTTTTTAAACATTCTATTTCAACATCATTTGAGATTCATATGCAGTTGTAAGAAATAACATGAAGAGGGAGAAGGCCTCCTGGGTGGCTCAGTCAGTTAAATGTCCAGCTCTTGATTTTGACTCAGGTCATGATCTCAGGATCGTGAGATCAAGCCCCCCATCAGGCTCCACACTGGGCGTGAAGCTTGCTTAAGATTCTCTCTCTCTCTCTCCCTCTGTCCCTTCCCTCCCCCTCTCTAAAAAAAAATAATAATAATTTTTAAAAAAATAATAATAGGGAGAGAGCCTGTTTACCATTCACTCAGTTTCCCCCAATGTTAATAGCTTATAAATATAGTACATTATCACAACCAGGAAACTGACATTAATACAATTCACTGAATTAGATTCTACCCATTTTTCCATGCATTCATGCATGTGTGCGCACGTGTGGGTGGACATACATGCGCAAACATTGTCCTGGATCTTTCCAAAGCCGAGAAACGTAGTTTAAAACAAAAAAACTATGCTTTTGAAATAATGATCTCTCTTTTAAGTAAGTGATTTCAAAAGAATTTGCCTCATCTATATTTTCTGTATTCGGAGTACCCAACCTATCTGTCTGCTCTCAAGGTCACAAAGTGTGCTTATTGGCAGAGTTAGTCTGCAGGTGAACTAGCAGCAGCAATGATTGGAGTCAGCCCTCCTTCCCCCTCCTCCCCTCCCCTACTCTTTGAGTGTATAGGTACACACACACACACACACACACACACACACACACACACACACAGATTTTCTGCTGCTTGCCTTTTTTTATGCCTGAGTACCTTGCTGACAAGTGCTAATAACAAAATACCCAGAGAGAGTCCAGTTAAAGTTAGCATACATTAAACATTCTGAACTTGTCCTTTTGCTTATAGATTGTGCATAATTAATAATTAAACAGTTTCAGTTGTAATGGGTTGACCTTCCTGAACTGTTCATTATTCACAAGGCAAAGGCATCACTCAAACTTTTTCCCATTGTCCTTCGCTGTTCTCTAGCATGACACATGCTTGTGTTCCAGTTGTTTAGCAAAAGGGGCTGACCAGGTAGTTACTGAAACCTCTGAGACTTGGAGACTGTCCTCCTTGATGACCAGAATTGCTTACCGAAATGGTTTATGGAGGCTGTTTTTATATAACAGTTGCCGGCTCGATAACAAGATCCAGCTCGTGTCGCTTTAGCAGGACTCTAAAGTTGATTTGGGACGAGAATCTCAGGTTAAGGCTTCTGGTTGAGGTTGTGTCCACTATTTCATTCCATACCTCTGTGCTTAGAAGTTCAACAGAAAAGCATCCCCAAAAAAAGCCCTTAAGGTGAAGTATGGCACCCAGGGTCTTAAAAAGAGTGACTTTTATTAACAATTGAGAGTCTGTTTCAGCCAGTCCTGAGAGCTATTAGTGTAACTGCTTCTCCTGCTCATGTTTGTATTTTTGAAATGTATTTGTTCATCTTCCCTGAACCCAAGTTTCGCAGAGCACATTTTTGATGAGTAGCAGCAAGGAATTGACTAGGTCCCTGAACCCCTGGGCATGGTTCTCAGGCTCCTTCTAACCCGGGGTGACTGGGTGCTCCCCCTTCCTGGGAGCTGCGGGGAGACTGGGACAGCTCCACTCTGAGCCTCCCTCCCTCCTTCACGCAGATTGGAATTCCAGCATGAAACAGGCAGGTTATGGGAGGTGTTCTGCAATGGTCTTCTAAACAAACTTCTGATTTTACTTCCATAAAAATGAGAAAAGTCTACTTTAAACTGCGTGGTGAACACTGTCGTGGTGAACACTGTCAGGTCTCTTCATTTGCTTTCCTTTGGAGTGTTAGTGTGGTGAACACTGTCAGGTCTCTTCATTTGCTTTCCTTTGGAGTGTTAGTAGCCTGCGTGCTTGTGTGGAGTGGGAGGTTCTCAGAGGACTCCTCTCCTCACCCCTCCACCTCCCCCCCCCCGCCCTNCAACCCTTCCCCCACTCCCCAACCCCCCGCCAGTCAGTCTTCTGTAGCTCAGAAAATTCTCCTTTGAGGTATGCAAGAGACATGGCTTTTAAAAGGAAAAGAAATATCTGGCATTATGCATGTGAGATTAGAATTCCCCCCCGCATCTCTGATGAGTGATTCTTTCCAGGCACCCCTGAGATGAGACTCCGCTCTCTGCGGTTCTGTAAAGTCGACTTGGGCTGGCATTTTCACAAGTGAAATAAATTATTCATGGGTACCACCCAGTGTTCCTTAGTTTTATATTATGAGGAACTTAACAGGCTACAATATCAGGCCTTAAATAAAATTAACTACCCATGCAAAGATGTCACATTGCCTCGTTTTGTTTCTCATCCATGTTAAAATGACATCTTCATCAAGTTGCCTAGTCTATAATTCATTAATTTACTCTTGGTATCATACTTTGAAATGAGACCCACATTAGCATCATGTTTTATACCAGGATCTTTGTAAAAAACCGGTTGAGAATTTTAACCGTCTTAGTAAATATTCAGCCACATTAAGGCAGTAGGCTTTTATCTTCCTAAACATCGCATTTAAAATCAACTACTACTCAGACACTCCCAGTACCAGAGCCTCCAGAAGAATTTCAGAAATGATGACTTGGGGAACTGACTCCCTGATCGGGGTCCATAGTTTTTGCACCTCAGACTTTGAACCGTTTTTTTACTAACAGTTTCTGAGACAGTGAAATGTCATTTCTTGAACTGTGCCTTGTAGAATCTTGCAGGTGCCGTGATATATATATATGGCTTTCCTAAAACAGGCTGGGCTGAAATTGATATCATGTTTTATTTTTGCTCTTCAAACCGATGGGACTTCTGTGACCATTTTATAGTACCTTTATCGAAGACTTGTCATGTTATTGCACGCCTGTTTCTTCTGAGTGGACGGTTTCATCAGCCTCCTGTTTTTCATGTCCTCTCTGTGTAATGCCTGCATGTAATCCTTTGAACTTGGCAAGATTTTATTTCACTCCCATTTTCCTTTGTTTCCCTTTCTTCTTGGAAGCCTTTCTCTACTGATGAGAATTTTAAGTTTATGATTACTAACCTTCTCCTGCTCTGGATGAATAGAGTAAATTCAAAGAGGACAGAAAGGCAAAATCTAAGGATCATTTTGTTCACATTCCATTTCTTTTAACCTCTTGGGGATTTTGGGGGGGGCTGCTTTGATCCCCTCAATTCCTTTTGATTTAATTGTATTTTCCAGCAGTTTCCAATTGTTTGAATTGGAAACAAAGCCTTAATAAGAGTTCTAGTTAATTTTCTGTCTTGTAATTACCGATCTCATTTTTCTGATAATTGGCCACAGCAATTATATGTATATTTACTAATCACATAGGAGGCTGTGCAATTGTATCTATCTGCCACCATTGATAATGACACGCATATTGCAGAGGGGTGCTGTTATCATCTTCTTTTTTCCACTACATCAAAGCTACTTCCTCTCGTTCTCAATAATGAATACATGCATGCATTTGACACAGTTGTGTGCTAGAGAAATTGTTTGGCTCCCACCAAATGCTGCATGCTCTGAGTTTCTTGCCTGCAGCGCTGGAAGGTTGTATGTAATGATATATTGCTCATCCAAATGGCCAAAGCACTCCAAAGCACAGTGAGATTAAAATAAGTCATTCCTTTGTTAATTTAAATAGGTGCATGTATCATACTTTGCAGGGCACTTTGTGTAGGGATGTCAGAGAGGAAAAAAGCCGCCGAAAGGTATTTTTAATAGCAAATGAGAATAGATGGGAATGGAGTCATTTGCAGCTGCCTACTTTATGTGGCTCTCTTGTTCCAACTGTAGGTCTAATGAGATGACTGTTAAAGTACTCTGCAGTGTAATTTCATTACATCCTGAGCCGCTACACTATAAACACAGTGGCGCTCTCTGTCATTCTTGGAAAAACTCCTAAATTCTTAAAGCCTTCCTTTGCAAATGGTAATGGGGTTTGCTCCCTGTGTTACTCAGTGGTTGTCATTTGTGGCTTCGGAGTTTTCTGCTCTTTTAAGTGGTTCCCCCCACCGCCCCAGTTCTGTTTGGTGGTCAAGGTGGGAGTTTTTCATTGTGTTCTTAATTCACAGCCTTTCTCATATGACGGCGAGTTTGCCCAGGCTGGCAAATAGGCTAAAATTCCTTTTCAGGGAACAGCTTCCCCTATAAAAGCCTTTCTATTAACATAAAAAACAAAAACAAACAAACAAACAAACAAAAAAACCTGACCCAAATGATTCAGCAAGCACTTAAGAGCAGTTGAATATACAAATAAATGTAAATAAACAGGAAAGTGTAAATAAATAGCAAATCCAGTGAAAGAAACAAAGGTCAACACAAGAATAATTTCACAGCTCTTTGTTAATTACAAGACCATTTGTGTGTTACTTAAATAATCATTAATTTCTCATTTACACTTTCGTACCTTCTTTCCTACCCTGTGGCTATCATTGTCCTTTTTTCACCTCCCCTCCCTCTTTGCTCTTGTGTTTCTCACCATCGTAAAATGTGTGTGGCTTTAAATTTGGCATTTTTACGTAAACATGTGGGAGAGGGTGTAGACAGTCTTTTTAATTGGATGAGGCCTTATTTTCCCTTCCACATGGTGGTGAATCCTTATTATAGATTCATCTCTATCCTACTCCTTGGGGGGTGGGGGGGCGCATGTAAAGGGAGAAAAGGAATTGTTGTGACTTTTGGTGACTTGTTTTTCCTCCATCCCAGGATTCGCCCGTCCTTCCGGTTGGAGAGTTCTCCGAGCCATTTGTACATTTCATCACTCAGTGGTGAGCCCGTTTGCAAACATGCCATGCCCTCAATGTAAATGATACATGTCATTAACTCGGCGGCTCCGTGAGACCTTATGGCTCTCCCTGCTTCCTCTTGGAGACGGGAGGGACTTCGGGGCCTTGGGCAGATGGGGCAGGAGAGCTGAAGAAATTGTTTAAATTATGTAAACGTTATTTACACAAAGGGTCGTAAACGTACTTTAGAGGCTTTTCCTTGTTTTAATAAACTGCTGAGAATCGGGCTACTTCTTCGAGCACAGAGACTGTTGCTATCCAATTTTTTTTTTTTTAAGAAATACACAATTTTATAGTCCCTATTGAACAGACATATGAAGCTTATTTTTATTAATGTAACATCAAGTTACCCATAAAACTGTCTGTCACTTAGTGGAAGCAGCAGTTTATTAATTCATCGGGTTTTCAGTAAATAACTTTTATCTTTGGTTGTATGTTAAACACAATCCTGGTGTCCCATTTCAGTGAATTTTGATGTTTGAAAGACTATGAAAATGTGGTTCCATTAGGCCCACTTGAACCATTAAAGACCTGGGAGGAACCACAGGATTCAGGTCAAAGGGGCCCTAAGTGTCATTTTACACCTGAGGAAAGAGGCATTTTTCTTTGCCAGCCTTCCCCCTTTCACAACATCCACCTGCCTCTTCTCCATTCAGCAGCACCCAGGTGGCTGTGGACGGCCCTGCTGTTCCACTGCCCTCCTCCTGCCCTCTCCCTCGCCCTAGCATGGAGAAAGAGATGGGGAGAGAGGAGGAAATTGGGAACATAGCAATGATCGCCACAGAGCAGGAGGCAGAACGAACCAGAAACTGTTCTGGACATTCTGGAACTTTCTCGTAACTACCTCTACCTGCTTCCCCTCCTCCACTGAATTCCATTTCATCACCCCTTTAGAGTCACGTTCAGTGGTGGAAAATGAACCCTTCCTTCCTGTGGCGCCTCGAAATGGTGCAGTCGGGAGTCCTTGCTAAACCAAAAGGGTTGTGCACTGTCCCCTTCCCCTCCCCCCCATGATCCATCTGATGATTACACTAAAGCGAAGCCAAGAAATATTCCTTAATATAAATGTCAAGCTTTATCACCTTTTTGACTAAGTGTAATATGTTACCTCTTAATAAAAACGTCTCATACGGTTTATACTCCATAGAAAAACATGTGAGGAAGAGATTTTTCCCCCCGACTTTAAAAATTTTATTAACACTGTTTCTATTTATTTAAAATACTTATATAATATTCTGTAGCTTTTAAAAACTATTTTTACGCTGCAGACATTTTATTTCCAAAGCATGCCGTGTTGGAAAAAGCATATATACCCGTTGAACACTGGAATCCTGAGCTCATCAATAATATTAGAGCCATTATCCAGAAATGTGTATTAATCTCTCTTAATTTCCTTTACATGGAATTCCTAGAAACACTCAGAAGCACGTCATGGTACTGCCCCATTTTGAACTGCAGAAATTGAAAAATAAACGGTGCCATTCCTAAGCTGCCCGGAGCCCTGGTTTGGGCATCACCCACCCGGCGCTGTTGGATTTGTGACGGGACGGCTGTGCATCTCGCTGTGTGGCCTGAGACCCACTTGGGGCCACGTGGGGCTGGTTCTGAGCAGATGGGGGAAAAGCAGATAAGGCTTTGCCTTCCTTCTGTCCAAAAAATTAATCAGCTGTTATGTAAAAGTTTTATGGAGACAGGGGGAGGGATAACCTGTGTTGAAATTTCCACAGATGTCAGGCTGAAACAGAAATGATAGTGGGTAATAGCCTTGTTTTCCCAAGAGATACCGCTACTTTGGAATGTCAGATTAGGACTGTTACCAACTCCACTGGCGAGACAGCTTGAATTACTTGCTAATGGATGCAGTATTTGAGAGGTGCATATGGTTATTTATAGGGAAGGCAAATGTCCTCAATGTCACTAATGGTTCATAACTACGGTTCTTATTTACCAAATGATCATTAAGTCTCTCTACTTAAAAAAAAATAATACTGCCAGCAAATGCAAGGATCATATGACGGGTTTTCCTCGTGCTTGTTAGAGGTTGTCTTGTGTAAAGAAAAAGCATCTGTGTGATTTTCAAGTACTAGAAGAAGCAGTCTCTTTTCATGACTTCATCCCACACTCTGAGTTTAGTATAGATAACGGCCACCAAATAGGTAGCTTACTCATAGTCCCATTGGTCCCACGTGTGAGTGCTTCATCAGGAAGCATCTAGCTTTGTACATGCTACAGCTACTGATGATACTTACTGCACGTAAGACAAGAAACACTTTGTATGAGGAATGTGATTCTTTAAGCATCTTAAACAAACTTAACTCCCCCCACGCTGTTTAATGAATATGGACCTACATTGTAGCCAGAATAAATAAAAGTTGAACTAATGTAATAGCCCATTTGTAATTTTGTAGCATTATCTAGATTCCTGACCTCTTTTATATATTACTTGCTACTTGTCATTCAGAGTCAGAATGAGGGAATAAAATGTTTTCTCATTTGACCTGATAGTCATGTTTCTTTTCTTATTACCTTATCCCAGTTACCAAAAAAAGAAGTCTGTTGTTACCTAGATTTAAGTTTGAAATAAATTGAAAATTGAGTCAGGAAGAAATATTGCTGCTTTTTTTCCTCCCAC
The DNA here is from genome assembly GCA_002007465.1 of Ailurus styani. Classification (NCBI taxonomy): domain Eukaryota; kingdom Metazoa; phylum Chordata; class Mammalia; order Carnivora; family Ailuridae; genus Ailurus; species Ailurus styani. The sequence goes on along the minus strand of LNAC01000018.1, from coordinate 2,795,189 downwards.
TATTATTTCAAAAGTGGAATTAGGTAAATTTAAATTCATTCTCATCTGTAGTGCGAGAATAACTCCCCCCTCCCGTAAAAATCTTTGTGTTTCTGTCATGAGATTCCCCCAAAATCTGATTACTTCAAGTCCCAAATAAAAAGAAAGGGAATATATGCTAAAACTGTGGCCAAGAATTGAACATGATGAATTTGAAATCATTCAGATTCCAGGGGAAACAGTCCGTGGTGGAAAGTACAGCACAAACCCGTAAGTGATCTAGGTAACGATGAGCTTTTCTCCCTCTTACAGCATGCGAAAACAACCCAAAGAAAGACCAGCGCCCGAGGACCTGATGGTAAGTGCATTTTTTTAGTTACATGAGCATTCTCTAGTTGTATATCTATGCTTAACATTCTGTTAAAAGAACTGGAATGGAATTTAAAACATCCACAGGCTCTAGAGAGGCCGCGCTACTTACTCCATTTGGGTAGGTGTTTTTGAAACTCATATCCTCAGATAGTAGTTTTTACTTTTTAAAAACCCACCACCATTTTGAAACATAAGGCAGGGGGCGCCTGGGTGGCTCAGTCGTTAAGTGTCTGCCTTTGGCTCAGGTCGTGATCCCAGGGTCCTGGGATCGAGCCCTGGAGCCTGCATCGGGCTCCCTGCTCGGCGGGAAGCCTTCTTCTCCCTCTCCCACTCCCCCTGCCTGTGTTCCCTCTCTCGCTATAAAAAAGAAAAGAAACTTAAGGCAAAACTGTCTTCCTTCACCTCACATTCAAGGGTCACAAGTTAATCTGGGTTACTCCTCGTCCTCATCTGTTGTTACAGCCTCTCAGAATCCAGAGGATTGGTAACAGAAAAGCAAGTCAGCATGTTAAGTTTTTAGCGCAGTCCTGCAGGAGATTCTGAACGTGGCGTGGAGTCCTGTTGGATTCATGCAGAATGAAATTAGATTGGCTGCAAAAGATCAAGTTAATGTGAATCTTTGGTCTTTCCTCAGAAAGAGACAACTATAAGGCTGCGGGTGCTGTGTTCTCAGCTCCAAGTCTGCTTTCTTTGATTGCGAATGACAGTTTTTAGTCGAGCAGGGAGAGGCACAGAGACGCTCCCTAGCAATTCCCAAATGGTCATTTCTTTAGTGCAGACTGTTGATTTGACCGTGCACAAGCTGTTAGAAGAACGCCAGGACCGAGCATTAGTAAATAATCAGTCTGCTCTTGTTCCTATTTCGTGTGTGTACCATTCCCTGTCTTTAGATTTGCACTCAGAGCACCTCCCGACCAACTTTCTTTCACCACCTTAAACAATAAGCATCGTACAGATACCGGTTCAGAGGTTTTCATCTGTTGTATGCCATCCTAATAAACACCCTAAGTGCCCAAACTTCTTCTTGTACAATACACATTTCATCCCATAATATAAAATAACAGGATGTTTCTCTTTTGCAACATGAATGCTTTCCAGGAAGGTAGCTTTCTCCCTCGTGTTACCCCTGGAGCAAATCTCCATTTTCAGGGTAGTTTCAAGTTAAAGTTCACCCCTAAAAACCTCTGCAATTTATAACTGTGCAGGTGTCGTGTCTGGAATAAACTGGGCTTTTGGCGGTGGCGTCTCTTTGATGGTTGGGAAATTCTTGCAGTTAGTCACATTTGAGAAAACTTGGAGCAGGTTCTAGAGATGGAGACCCATTTACCTTGTACATTATTATGCTATGGCTGGATAGCTCAGCTATTAAAACAAAGGAATAGGGTTTCATAAAACAGATATCTGTTTGTAAATGCGTGTTTCCGTGCTGCAGTGAGTTGGCCACTTATAAATAAAGCACTGTGGATCGCACGTACACCCATAAATGCATGTGGATGTATGTCTTGGTAAAGAACACAACTCCAGGGTGGCAAGTCATAAAGACAAGGCCAGAGGGTGAGTACTTTCAGTGCCTGAGAAGGAAATGTATGGAAGGGTGTGTGTGTGTGTGTGTTATGGAGAGACAAGTGATACATATTTCGATATCCCTCTTTATAACTGTACACCTTGGTGTGTGCTGTCCCACATTTTTAATTAATAAATATCAATAAATCAGTAAAATACAGTGAAAAATATAGTCACAGGAAGCACTGTCCTCTACTTAATTTAACATTTGTAGTACTGTTCCCAGTTGGATTTAAATGAACATACTCCCTTAGGTACAGCATTAGTGAGGCACCCTGGCTTAGAAAGGGCTCGGTGAGGAGGCTGAAAACTTGGAATATGTGTGAGGCTCCTGTGGTCAAGGGGGTTGGGCGCAGCCTGCCTCTGACCACAGTATTGAGCCAAATAGGGGATGGGAAAGAAAGCGGGCTGTACCTGGCTTGAGGAACCTGAGTCACATCCTAGGAGCCCAGTCTTAAGGAACCAGCTTCTTTATTTCTTTTCTTTCAGTATATTAATGGCTTTAATTTTTCCTTTTCGCTCCCCGCCTACAACCTATTTGATGGTGCTCCCTTCTGGAAGCTGAGAGCATCCTCTGGAATGCATGAAGTGGAGAGGACGTTTGTCACTGTGGGTGGGGGCCTGCCTTTCACAAAAAAGAGCAGTTTATCTCCCTAGCACGGTAGCACCAGCCAGCAGGACACTGACGTGGTCTGCAGAGCCTGGGCCGCTTCGACCGTGAGGCCCGCAGGATTGTCCAAGCCAAAGGAAGAAAATCAGAGATGGGCCTGGGTGGAAATACTGAGAGTTACAGAATCATCACCAGGGACCTCTGGTGTGGCCGTGACTGCCGGTGAACACAGCAAGCCCTACCTAAGTAAACCAGACTGCAGGGAGGGGTGGGCCATGCACACAGTGGGCGTGCAAGCAGTGTTTGCTTTTTTATCTGGTGGGGTTACCTTATATCCAGAATACCCCAGTCTTAAAACCATCATCTTTGCAATTTTTGGCCATGTCAGTCTTAAAGCTGAAGTTTAGACTCTTGAAGTCACTAAAATCCCAGTGTTAGGACTCATCTAGGTGTTCAGTTATTTAATGCTACTTTGTATGGTTGTTCCTGAGATGGTTATCAGTTTTTATGTTCTAAGTGGAAGTATTTTAAAGCTGGACCAAGAAATTCCCTTAATGCTCATACTTTGGGGAGTCCGGAGTTCATGTGAGCTGATACACGTGTCTGGCATGTAGCCATTAAGCTACATAAAGAACTCACTCAGAATTCTCATCAGTAGCATCCACGTCATTTTGGGAGATCTCAGAACCAGATAAACAATTCAGTTCAGCAGGTGTTTATAGACCCTGATGTACAAAGTCTGGTACTAGGCTCAACAGAAGATACAAGGGAGAATAAGCCACATCCATACAGTCTTGCAGGGAACACAGCAAGTATGCAAATTGCTAGAATAAGGTAACTCAGAACTGCAGAGTTCTGTGGGGATTCACTGGGGGAAATGGGAAAAGCTACACAGAGAAGGTAGCATTTGAAAAGGGCCTTTGGAGGATGGACTGAACTTTAGTAGAGGGTTTTTAAGGGGACATTCCAGGGAAGGGAAACAGGCTGGGCAAAACATGAGTGTATAGAGGCTCCAGACTTTTTCAGAGCAGTGTGAGGCCTCTAGTGCCTTTGGGAACAGAAATCCCTTTGACATTGGCCTCGTGGAGTCCCACACCCACAAAGGGGGAATTCAGATAGGCAACGCGTTCACCACCAGCTGAGCGATCTGTTAAAAAAAATTCCACTTCTTATAGGAGAAACCCTTTCTTAGAGAAGAAACCCTAGTCCAAGTCTAAAAACGTGGACCTGACGTGGAAGCAANCATTCTTTTCTTGTTAGTGGACTCCCATTCAGGTACAGGGAAGCCCTTGATCCTTCAGTCCTTTAAGAGCTGTCATGTAAAATCAGGGCTCAGTGTTAAACACAACAAAGGAGAGCCAGCCTCGAAGATGGCCAAGAACTCCCCACATGCTGATACCCCACCCGCACTCTCTCTGCTCCTAAGAAAATGATTCCATTGTTAAAGAACCCACTTTTCCATCACGCTGGTATAAATCACAGGGAAGACCTAAGTCAGCACCGCCCCAGCTCTGCAATGTAGGACCCACAAACTTAGAAAAAAGTTTCCAGGCTGTGGAGATGGCAGGCAGAATGTTCACCAGGCTTCGGACAACAGAGATGTCTGTTCGGGCAGCAGAGATGTCTCGGCTTCTGTGGCATGGGAGACAGCTGCTGCCATCAGAAAGGATTGGTGAGGACACAGCAAGAAGGGAGGTGATAAAACAAGGGTGATGGAGACCTTTTCCCAAAATGTCAATAATCTGATTGAAGGACGCCAAAAAGTAAAAATCAGACTCCTAAATTCAGAGACCGATGGCTTAAGATGGGAGCATATCCAGATGGAGAGGTTCAGATCTGGCTTTGCTATTCAGACTTATGTTTTTGAATAGAGGATACGGGGAGAACCATGGTTGGGTTATCCCTTGCTCGCATAAGCCACAGAGAATTCTTCTGCCCAAAGAGCCTTCTTCCTGTTGGGTTCTCTGGTAGCTGAGGTCAGGCTGTGCTTTAGCAGGAAAGCCTCTACACTTCCCTTCCCTTGTCAGCAGCTCCGCATTCCCTCCCAGCTTGTAGTGTCTTCATCTGCAAAACAGAGGAAATGGAGGAGATCACCAGTCCTTGACCTCTGTCAGTGACTTCAGGAAGTCTGTTAGAGCCCCTGAAATTACATCCGGCCTCCTGTATGCATGTGGGGATTTGCATTCTTTTCTGAAAAGAGAAATCATCAGTTTTTCAAACGGGACCCTGAATGATTGTTAAGCTCCCTTGCTGCCTTTTCATTCTGTTGGTGCAGTGCAGCCAGGACCAGACGAGCAGCTCAGGAGGGAGGCATTCACTCGGAGGGTGCTGGCTTGGCGCAGGGAAGGGACAGGAAAGGCCCTCCCTGTGGGACTCAGGAGGCTGCCCACCAGCTGACAGCTGGCCCTTTAACCTCCCAGCCTATCCTGAACGCGGACCTTAACTCAGGCAGGGAGGGTATGGGTCGTGGGCACCTCCCGGTTACAGTTTGGGTGCAGAGTGCTGTCGATCCTTCTATGCATTTAGAGCATTTCCAGAAGCTTCCCATGTCTAAGCTCTAGTTAATGGAATCTATGCATAGTAAGTAATCAGATCAGAAGAAGCAGCATCCCGGTTTGAGATCAATCGCTGGCTAATACTTTATCTAGGCCACTTTATTATCTCATGCTGATCTGATTCCCATTCTCCTCCTTCTTTGTGGCATGCACTTCGGCTGTGGTAAAAGTACGGATCACATACATATTAAAAACATATACCCATTCTATCTGTATGTAAATGCGTGAGGCACAGCTGGATATTGCAGAGGAGTTTGATTTACTAATAGTTATTATCTGTTCTAGCTGCTCAGTGGCAGAGAGAATTTCAAAGAAACAAGCTGGCGCAGAAATTGTCTTTATGCTATTACTGTACTGCTTTAGTAATTGTTTAAAAACATGGGTTTTCTCCTTAGGTTCTAATAATGCCTGTTATTTTGTGCATTTCCTGGTACATTCCAGAGCAGGGCGTCCTCATTCAGTATCTTCTTGGGTTTGGAGGGTTTTTTTTCTGTTTTCCGTTCAGGCTACTAAAAAGAAACACAGAGGGCAGTTTGCAATTGAAATTTGACATTTTGCTTAGAAAGCAAGTAAATTGTGGGACTCAATCTAAAAACCAGGTGTGGATCATGGGGGAAGGATGTCAGTTACAATCAAAATAGTGCTTTTAGATTTTTTTTCCCCCTTCATCTAAATCCCAGCAGCTGTAAACTTGAAGGCATCTCATTTCTCAGAAAAGGCTTTATGGATAAGAGGTGGTATTGTTTGGGGGCTAATAAATACCAAACTGCTCTAGAAAAATCTGTTTAAACATTTAATTACTTGTTAACTTGTTTAACTCTTCTCTATTACATTGTCACTGGTAGCTTTTCTGTGTATCCAAACCTGGTTGTAATTACATTTTCATATAGTTTGGCTGGTTGTTCTCTCCCTTAATCAATGGATGTGATAAACTGGGCATCTGCATGGTCCCTTTTAGAAGTTAAAGAAATCACCAGGTTAGATTTTTGTCTCTCCAGCACTTCAATTCCAGCGTAACTTCTGGATTTACATCAAATGGTTTCATTCACCATTGTTAGATCCAAACCTTTTGACCATAGACAGATAGACAGAATGCACTGGATAGTTAAGAAGGTGATTTTAGGGGCTCCTGGGTGGCTCAGTCCATTGAGCATCCAACTCTTGATCTCAGCTCAGGTCTTGATCTCAGGGTCGTGAGTTCAAGCCCCACGTTTGGCTCCATGCAGGGCATGGGCCTACTTAAAAAAAAAAAAAAAAGATTTTATCCAGGCTGTTGCAATATGGGGAATGTTTATTAATGAGGAATGTGTCAAAGTAACGGGAGCAGGCCAAGGTTATGGAGGCAGGTAAACAAGGAAGTCATCAACCAGTCTTACAGAAGTCAGGAAGAAGGGTGGTGCTTTGTGGCTAACGAGAGTGAGGAGATTTCTCCTCTTTTATTTCTTTCTGGGAGCACAGGGCTCCAATAAAGTTCAACATTATCACTATATTCTCCTAAACAGACCAAAGGTGGGTTTTGGTTTCTTTTGATTCAGAGCTTACTTGTATCCCAAACACGAAGAAGAGGAAAGGCACATTTCAGCAGCCCCCTTGCACAGTGTTCCTGGACCCACTCTACTTGCAATCTGAACTTTTTAAGATACTAACGATGATTTAATGAGCAGTTACGAACTTGTCGTTTACTCCATCTAGCTGTCACCTGTGTCTTAAAGAGCATGTTTTAAAATAGACCCTTAGGGCCAGACTCTGTGTGTCTGGCCGCCCATTCCTGCAGACATCATTTTTGCTTTTGGTTACTCATCTGGAGGTGCAAATCAGCTCATTAGCTAAGGCACCCAGAATTTGCAGGGAGAATCCCTGGCTGGGATTGTAACTTCAGCTAAGTATTTCCTTCAAGCACAGATAGCATCACAGAAGCCCGGGGGCTCCACAGAGGGTCCAATTTACAACCATGGAATGATTTGTTTTATTATTATTTTCAAGTTCTGAAGGCCATTAAAATCATCTGTTTGTGTCTGCTTATAAATAGGAATCCACTAGTCAGAAGTTGATTTTAGCTTTTTAATTGCACATAATTACAACGGCAGAATCACTGGATGCTTGAGATCGCACTAAATCAGACAGCTTTAATTTGAATTTTTGATGACACGTTAGCACTTCAGCAAGAACAGAGAGATTATAACCCCAGAAAACAAGCTTTGTTTTTCCACAGACGTGACTGCTTAATCTTTTCACGAGACTTTAGCAGATAAATGTGTGTGTGTGTGTATTTATATACACACTTGGAGTAAGAGAGATACAGATAGATAAAATCTGTCATTCCTTGATCATGGTGATCTAACAGTTTTAATTTCCCAGTTAAGGATAACTTTTTTCCTCCATCGTCAGGTCAGATCTCTTAATACGGTGATGATTTGCCTGTTTAAGATTGCAGTTTTTTGAACTCCTGCCTGCAACGCTTCTTTCTTGTTTTCCTGGGCCAACTGTCATCTTCCCAGCATTGCATTTCATGGCACAATGAGGCTGTGGCGCCTTGACCGTAAAAATAGTTTGGTTCTGCTGGACACGGCAAAGTGCACCACTGGGACTGCTCTGTGGTGTCACGCTGCATTCTCGGGGGGGCTAAGCTGGATCTTTGGGTGTGTGTTGCGCGTTAGTTCCTCATTTGACACCACTCAGCCAGTTGGCATTTTCTTTTAATTGGGTGGTGGTCTCAGTTTGGAATACCCCCCACCCCCTACTCCCGTCCTTAGAGGTCTCCATCCTTCTCCCCATCACAGGGCTTGCCCCCTTCTCTAAGGCACTCCAGAATTTACTGTCTCTGACTTGGAACGGCACTTAACTACACAAAATTATGTATCCTTCTTCTAGTCACAAGTCGGTCCATGTAGTACAGTGGTTCCTAATGCTGGCAACTCATCAGATTCATCCGAGTAGGTTAGAAAGAAGAGGCAAAAAAAAAAAAAAAAAAGGCCTGGATCCCAGCCCAGATCAAAGAATTTTTGGTGCTTGGGCCAGGGAGCAGGTACTATTTTGTTTTTTAAAGCTATAGGGAATTACAAGGAGCAGCCGGAGGTGCAACTCACTAGTTTAATGCCTTTTTTTCTCCAACTAGATTGTAAGTGCCTTGAAGGAGTATCATGCTCTTCTAACTCAGTGCCTAGCATGGTTCTGTGAGACTGCCGTTCAGGCTCTGATTACAGGAAGAGAACTCACTATCGCTTACTCTTTGCGTGTGCCCGTCTCTTTCATCCAGCTCAAAGAAACACTGTCCTGGACAGCAAACAGACAAACAGGATATGTCCCTTGTTCTCCAAGATCCCACACAGTAAAGTTGAGGAAACTGACGCAGGAACAAGCCCTCTCCGGACCTTGCAATGTACAATATAAGTTAGGCTGACCACACTAGAAGGCATGGTCTGATCAAAGGGTTTTGTTTGACTTAACACAGAGGTCATCTGGGTAAAATAACTTGGTGCCAAAATAAAGTCATTTTGAGGATGTTGCAGTGTTTGCAGGGATAACATTCAAGACATTTAACAACCAGCACAGCATGGGCGTGACCAGTCAGAGCAGACCCCAGGGCTCTGGCCATCCCACCTTGGGATGGGACGTGTGGGAAGAGCAAAACAATGTTCAGCAGGTGTTGCTCAGCAGCACCTGTGGTCTTTGGCATGTGTTCTGACCACTTGAGAATTTACCTCTGACAGTTAATTCCGAAGTAGGAGGTCATCAGAGAGCCAAGGCCTAGGGGAGACCACCTGGCCAGCACCATCTTTCCTTGGTTAGATTGATGGCAGGGGGACCCCACGATCTTTATGTATCAGCATGTTGGATGCATGCCACCCCAACCCCTAGCTCTCGGGAATAATGGGTTAAGTTGAAAAAGACCAGAAGATATTTAGCCATTTGTGGGGGAAGTACGAAAAGATCTGAAGCCTAGTCTCTGTGATTTGGGAATTTGCCGTTGAAGGCAGCAAACTTGTTTTCCTGGGAGTACACTCCAATAAATAGATGCAATTCTTATCAATAATTAATGAGTCTAACCAGGAATTTGAAGGGCTGGAAAAATATTAGAAGCCTCCTATTTACAGTTGAAACCAGCTGGATTTGTTTAATGGGTTGTTTGCTTTTTAATTTGTAGCAGTTTTGAGGGAGACCTTTGGGGATCGGTAGTCTTGTGGTTTCTGTAAGGCCGTCGGTAGATACACAGTTATTTGGGGGCCCAGATCTGCCTGCAGATAATTTGAGGTTCACTTGGTCATTTAGAGACTGCCTAAAGGCAGTAGAGACATTTGGGCCTTCTGTCCTCTATTTAATTTTCAAGATTAGAATTAAACATTAGGTCTTGGTCTACCGAGAGACATTTGCTAGAGCATGGACTAGTTTCTTTCCAGTATCCTGATTTACCATTTCTCTGTTCTCTCAGTGTAAATGGTCACTGATTCTGAAGTAGGAGGCTAGGTAGCATTCGTTTATTCGGGCAGAGGTTCCCTTGGTACAAATAAAAATGGAATTTTCAAATGTAACCCGATTAACTCTTAATTGTATACCAATAGCCTACGTGTGTCTCTCTTCCCTCAGAAGGCTTCTGGATGGCCTGCGTGTCTTTTTAAACTTGGGGGAGGGGGGCGGAAGGGGATTCAATTACTAGCAGGACTTTCTAATTGTGGGACTGGTGTGGAGTTGACAAAAATTTGTATAAATAGGGTACATTTTTCCACTTAAGAGGGCTGTGCTGAAACATTTTTAATTGGATTTTCATGGTGATTGACAGCATTTGATTATGACAGTAACTTTATTTGGCTGGACTGCTCTCGCCTCTTGTTCAGATTTTTCCATCAAAGCTCTTTTTTATCCTCTGAATCCCCAGTGGAGCAGCAGTCATTGTGGAAGAGCCTTTTAGCACCTTTGTTGTCACCATCCCTGGTGATGATTGGGCCCAGCTGGTAGTAGATAAGAAAATGTCCCTTTCACAAAGAGGCTGTGTCTCCCGCCTCTGTGGCTTCAATAATTTTAAGAGCCCCCAAAACCTGTTGAGGATTAGAAGTAGCTTTAGATGTGAAATGAGTGTTAAGTATTAGTAATCGGGAGATTAGGGCCCCAGGGACGATGAGAGATAAACAACTGCAATTAAGGCAAATCTGCCGATGTAAACAAAATTTAGCAGAAACAGATGCCCTAACCATTTTGGGGGATTGATTTGAGGGCACCAAGGAATCGATTTTTGTCTTGTTTACACTTTCAAACCCCTGTGATATACTGAAAGGCGAAATATTTCATACAGCCTGATTTTAGTTAATTTTTTTTCCAGCGCCTCACAGTTGGCGCCTGTCTTCTCGCAGTGACCAGGCCTGAGTTTATTCAGCATTCACAGGGAGCAGCTAATTGTCTATGAAGGGCCCCCGTGTTTAAATGGGCTTGACAGGAATTTAAATTTTGTTTCAATCAACCCCTGTGCTCACAGCCTGCTCCAGTTTCTAATTTTTAAATTAAACATGATTTTTTTTTTTTTTTTTTTTTTTTTTAAGCCACAGCCTTGCCTCTGGAATACTCTGGCTCTAACTCTCGGAAGGCAAAAATCGGCAACCCTGCAACGCTGGTGTGTGCAGGGCCCGAGGCATCAGCTCCCAGGCTGGAAAGTTCTTTCCCCAAAGTAGGTGTCCCGTCCCCCCGACAGGGAGGTCAGCAGGGCTGTGGCCGGGCGCACCATCCGTCCTCCCCGCCTGCGGAAATAGCCCCGCTCTCCTGTGCAGGCCGCGGCGCAGCGCGCGGAACGTGGGTTAGGTACCAAAGAAAGGCAGAAGGGTCGAGCTAGAGGGCTGGCTGAAGTATAACCCGTTGCACGTCTGGTCCAGATACAGGTTTCAGGAGCCCTTTCTACCCCTGGGAGATGGGAGAGAACACGCTTTGGGCATCACTAGTGTGATTCATTGTCGGAGCCTCCCGCCTGATGCCCAGGAAGCGTGTGGCACCCCAATTCCTGACCTCAGCCAGCCTATGGTCCAGCCAGGAGGATGAGGATATAGACAGCCGAGCGCCGGTTAGAAAGTGAGACTGGCCAAGGCCCCCCCTTGCCTACGCCTGCCCCCCTTCACCTCGCAGGACTCCTTCCCACGCGCCCCACGCTCTCGTGTTCTCACGGTGCCCACATGCAGGAGGCGTCCTCACGCCGTCGTGTCTCGGCTCGTGCTGTTTCCTTACTGCAGTTCCAGTCATTGTAAGAGCGCCCCCTAACCTGCCGAGGACTGGAGGTAGCTTTCGATGGGAAATGAGGGTCAGCCAGCACAGCCTCTGGGAAGCTCCCCAGGCCTGCCTCCGTAGGGTTCCTGACTTCCCGGCCTACTGCACCCTTCCTCCTGGCAGGTCCCTCTGTCAGTGCCCTTTTCTCCCCTTGTGGCAGTACCTTGTTTACCTAACCGGTATCAGTCCATAAACAAGACTAGGAATTTCTGGAGGACAACACCATGTCTTATTTACCTGAGCGTCCCTAGCATCTAGCCCCAAGTAGAATGCCCACTAAATGGTAATGAATTTAACAGGGAAAATGTTTTCTGCGGAAGGCAAGATTTCTTCCAGCCAGGGTTTTCTGGGGAGGTTTTGTGAACCCGTGACAAGTAAGGCAGGCCTTGCAGAACATTTATTTATGTGTGTGTATTACCTTCTGCATACAACGTGGAACACAGCTCGGATCATAAGGAAAAGTAGCAGCAGACCCTCTAAGATCCACACTAGCCAGAATCCATACTACAACTTATTTTCTCTGAACTTACCTGAAAACAGTTGAAGGAGGACTGCTTGCATCTTGGAGCTACAGATAAATTCAGAAAGGCTTCTGCTCCTTAACATTTAAAAAAAGACATTTATTGTCGAGAGAGAAATTAATCTAAACAAATAACATTTTTTAAACACATGAGTTTACAGAGTTCTTTCATATAAATTACTCATTTGACCTTCACACAAACACTAGCAGGGTTATTCTTACTCCCATTTAACCGATGTGTTAAACCGGGGCTTAGAAAGGTTAATTGACTTGCCTGGAGCCACACAGCCAGGACAGACACAGGACCGTTCTGCCTTAAACAAAGCTGTTTCACAGTGAGCAGGGGAGACCGGTTGTGAGAATTTCAGTGAAGTCAAACTATTTCTTGCAGTTGAAAAGAAAACTAAGCACAAATAGCCTGAAAGAAACATGTAGGACTTCAGCAGTGTGCTTGTGAAGCCCAAATGCCCCTCTGGGGTGACTGCTCCACTCACTCCTTCTGGTCCCTTCCTCCTTGGCCTCGTCCTGCAGCTGCCTGGCCATAGTTGAGGCAAGGAACCAGTGGCTGCCCACGGAAGCCCGGACCTCAGTGCAAGCAGACCAACCAGGGAGAGAGAACATACTAACCAGGCGTTTGTACTTGCTCTGTATCTGAGACGGAGCTGTGAGAATTTGTGAGTTATCATTGTTTTCTGATTCTGTCAGCCTGTTGCCAAAACTGAGAGCCTCACACCTTTTCTTATCCCCAGTTCCACCATCATGGTTACAGAAATCAGCAACTTCCAAGAGATACATACTGTTCCTTGCGTTTGGGAGAAATTTCTTTTATTTTTATTTTTATTTTTTTAAAAGATTTTATTTATTTGTTTGACAGAGAGAGAGAGAGAGAGAGAGAGATCACAAATAGGCAGAGAAGCAGGCAGAGAGAGGAGGAAGCAGGCTCCCCGCTGAGCAGGGAGCCCGATGCAGGCCTCGATCCCAGGACCCTGAGATCATGACCTGAGCCGAAGGCAGAGGCTTTAACCCACTGAGCCATCCAGGCGCCCGAGAAATTTCTTTTAACTCAGCAAATTTACTGAGCCCATTCTATGTGCAGAATATATTGCTAGATGCTGTATTTAGTGCTACTCAAATATGGACCGTGAACTAGTAGTAGCATCGGAACTGTTTCTCAAACACAAGATAAGGTGTTTGTACCAGAATATGAATCAAGCATGACTCAAAGCTTTTGTTTAATCCAGCTGACGTTCAACTGTAGGAAAACTTGGTCAGTGAAGGAAGCTGGGTGCTGATTGACCTGGTGGCATAGCTCCTTATCTTGTAGCACCCCAGTAGCAAGCAGTTCCCAGACCAGCCACTGGAGTCCCACCACTGCAGGGAACACAGGCTGATCAGAGGACCTTACAGCACTGTGTGAAAGTGAGGTATTTATATAACCAGGGTATAGCTGGCCTCATGCAAGACACCAAGAAGCGGTTCAGTAATCTGTTTATAGATGGTCAAAAAGAGCTCAATGAAAGACAACCTTCAGAATGGGAAAAATATTTGCAAACCATATATCTGATTGGGAGGGAACATCCAAAATATATAGAGAACTCCTACAATTCAACAGCAAGAACCAAATAATCCAGTTAAAATGGACAAAGGACCTGAATAGACATTTTTTTCAGAGAAGATGTACGAATGGCCAACAGGTGCATGAAAAGATGCTCAACATCACTGACCCTCAGGGAAATGCAAATCAAAACCACAATGGGCTGTCACCTCTCACCTATCAGAATGGCTCTCACCAAAATGGTAAGAGATGACAAGTTGGCAAGGATGCGGAGAAAGGGGAACCTTCTTGCGCTGTTGGTGGGAATGCAAACTGGTGCAGCCACTGCGGAAGACAGTATGGAGGTTCCTTAGAAAATTAAAAATAAACTATGTGATCCAGCAATTCTGCTTCTGAGAATATATCCAAAGGAAATGAAAACACTATGTCAGAGAGATCCGTAACCCCATGTTTACGGCATTATCTACGTAGCCAAGTCCGGAAACAGCCTAGGTGTCATTGACTGACGAATGGATAAAGAAGACATAGTATATATGTACAATGGAATGTCATCCAGTCTTAAAAAGAAGGAAATCCTGCCATTAGCAACAACATGCATGGACCTTGAGGGGACTATACTAAGTGAAATAGATCTGACAGAAATGCAGATACTCTATGATCTCACTTATATGTGGAATCCTAAAAAAAAAACAGACTCATAGAAACCAGATTCAGTAGGGGGGATTAGATGAGAGTGGTCAAAAGGTGTGAGATAAATAAGTGTGTGTACAAAAGGAACAAAAAGATACATAAGGACTAGGAATAAAAAATACAACATGATAGCTATAGTTAACACCACTGTATGGTACATTTGAAAGTTAAGATGGTAAACACTATGGGTTCTCATCCCAAGGGAAAAAACATTTTTTTCTTTTATTCCTTTTTATTTATGTAAGATGATGGATATTTTTTTAAAAAGATGATGGATGTTGCCTTATGATGGTAATCATTTCACAATATTGTATAAATGAAATCATTGTACACCTAAAACTTACACATTGCTGTACGTCAGCTATAGCTCAATAAAACCAGTTGGGGGTAAGAACTAAAGGAAAGAGAAGCTAAACTGGTGAGTGCCTTAGGAGACTTGTGAACAAAGTAGTTAGGTCACACAGAATAGGAAGCCGGGCAGAGATCGGGATCTGACAGGAAGGCAGAAGGGAACCGGAGGCTGAGAAGACAGCCCGCAAGTGTCTGCCCGACATACATGGCAGCAGAGCAGCAGGAACATGAGCAGGGAGCCATGACCTTGCTCATGTCCATAACCGTTCTGGTAGCATTGGAAAGATGGAAAGGTTTGTGGCCAGACAGTGGGTAGACATACTGTGTCCTCTGTATGTGAAGTCCGGAGAAGCTGAAGATGGGCTCAAGATCTTGAAAACGAGTCAGTCGTGAAAGCGGACAAGAAGCAACATGGTAAACTGGAAAGAGCGTTGGGTGTCAGAAGCTATGATTTCAAGGACAGCCTCTTCCTCTAAGTAACTGGGGAGTCATCAGTTATGTGGCTTCTCTGAGCCTCAGCTTCCTCATCTGTAAAATGGGGGTGGCGATGCCAATCTTAAAGTATTGTGGTTTTTATTTAAACAAGATGAGAGCTTTGCGAAAGTGTGCTTATGAACTATAAAGTGCTAGACACATGTGGAGCACTGAATCACTCAGCCTCTTTGGGTCATGATTTTTTTTCACCTATCTAGCGTTCTGGGCATTTCCAACTAGTAGCTTCTTGGAAGACAAATGTGTTTAGTGGAGCTAACTGTGAGTAGAATGGAGTAAATATGTGTTGGCTGTTCACAGCAAGTGTCCAGTGAACTGGTAATTTCTTGGCGGGTAGACGGACATCTGTGAGTTTTCCTCCCCAATCATTAGAAAGCTTAATTTTTTGTCCTCTGTTATCAGTAAGATGTAATGAGCATCTTGTTGGAGGGAATTATTGTGAAACAGTTAAATCAACAAGTATTTGTTGTCTGTGTCTCTGAGGTGCTGTGATGGGTTCAAAAAGAATATAAGAAACAATTGTGTCATGGAGGAGCCCATGAGACACCCTCACAGGACACATTCAAGAGAGGGCAGGAAGGGCTGTGTGCGGCTGACTTGCCTGGTGTGAGAGCTCAGGGGAGGACAGCTAAAGCAGCGCAGCTTCAGCAGGACCTGGAGGATCCTTGGAATTTGTCTCAGTACGAGAGTTAGAAGTGGTGGCTCAGCCAAAAACCAGCCCCTTCCATCCATCCACCCCTCCTTTGCTAGCTACTCGACATCAGACATGGCCCCTCTCTCAGCCTCACGTTCCTAATTTGTAGAAACAGAGTCCCACAAAGCGGGAGATTTAAGTGAGATAAAAGTATATTGCATGCCCGGCTCAGTGTCTGGCATAAAATGAGCACTCAATAAATGGTGGACATTATCATCGCCGTCACTGCTAATAATAAGAGGGAAAGATTTCTGGAAGAAGGAACAGCACAAGCTGAGAGCAGAGGAAACACAGGACAGTGAGGAACCCTTTGCCTGTGGGTCAAAGCAAAGAAGACCCTTGGGAATGAAGGGAGTGAAGTTAGCTGGGTGGGGTGGGTCTGATCTAGAAGGGCTTTGCCCACCGCCGAAGGCCGAGGCTGCACGAAGCTGTTGGTGGTTCCTAAGCTGCACAGGGGCTCGGTGAGGCCACCCGTCTGCAGGCAGGTGGGCCACCCAGTGCTGGTCTCTGCCTGCTCCACATGGACCAGACTAGCTGGAACCAACTTCAGAACAGGGATGTCCTAACCCTCTGGCTCTTTCTGAAATTCCATGAAGGTCTCCAGCCAGAAGAGAAAACGGGAGTTCAGAGTCTATAGCTTCTTGGCAGCATGTCATTTGTCTCTCTTTCTGCAGCTTCTTTTCAATGTCCTTTCTGTCACCATCAGGGAAAATCATTAGTATGCTAATCTAGCTAGCCGTCATTTTAACACTGACCTTTGCTAACCTGCCTTTGCAATTTCAGGAACTATGTTTGACTTCTCTAAAAGTAACCTTAAATTGTAGTCTTGTAAGAATTCCAGAGCTGTATCCTTCACTCCTTCTTCTAATGAGGTTATGACCAAATGCTCATTATAATTGCTTTAGACTCCTTTTAATTTTCAAGCTTATTAATCATAAGAAGAGTTATTTAAAATTGCATAAATTAATCTTAGATTAAAAGCCCATCAAAGCCTCGAAACAATTAAGAATAAGTAGGATTTCCCTGGGGCAGCAAGTTTTATTTTAATATTGTAGTCAGGTGGATATCAGAACCTTGAAGTATGGTAGTGATTAATGTATGCAAAATTTAAATGAGATTTTTTAAATGGCAAATCTAAATCACATATTGACCTAACTGTAGGCTTTAACTGCATTGTCTGTCATATATTTAAACTGTTTACTAATCAACATTTTAATTACAGCGTGTGCTGGCAGACCCCAGGACAAATAAAATCTAGCCTTTTAAAATATCGCTGCAAAGTCGGCTATCCGAAAATCACAAGACTGTTATTGGGAAGGACAGAGGAGTGAGAAAACAGAGCAAACTTTCTGCAACAATGGGGAGACTTGACACAGACAGTCCTAAGTTTTGGGGCTGCCCAGAGACTTCCGGGCCCCAACTGTCACCTTGCAACTCTGCTGGTCTGAGGCTGCTGCCTCTCCGTGGAACAGCAGCCCGGGTTTCCTTTGAAGTTGATTCATGTTTAATTAGGGAAATACTTCCCTTCGTGTGTTTGAGCCCTGGCTGCCAAGCATATTTACTCGGTCGCTGGGTAGCCCTAGGGTCCCTGTCCACCCCCTTTTATGGTATGGGGATGAGATATTTCCAGAAATTTGACTGGATCTCTGCCAAAGTGAGCAGCCTCTTCTCCTTGCCTTCTTCCCCATGTCCTGGATCACCGCTGTGTTAGGCAAACTGTCCCAGCTCAGGAAGGTGGCTGAGGGCCGCGTCGGAGTTTGGGCAGAATTTCTCTATTTTACAAATACTCTGTTTCGTTATTGAAGGTAGATGAAAAGAGGGTCACCTTGAACAAAGTATTTCACCCCTTGAGACTTCAGTCTCCACTTCATGGAAGTGGAGGGTCATAGTGACTGACTTACTGTTTCTGTTTTTGTGAAAATCCAGACAAGGTGAAGCACATAAAGCCGATAGTGTAGGAGTTGGAAAATAAGATGTTCCTGAAGATGTTTGCTCCTACCCTTGTCATTTCTTTTCTGAAACTAGTTTTTAAGTCATGGTTATAACTTCCAGTAGCACTGGATGATATGTGTAAGAAGTTCGTGTTCTCCCAACCCCTCCCACGCCCCCCCCAGCCCCGCTCTCCAGAGTTAAACACAGTTCACAGTAGTTTCTGTTGTTACTGTTCCGCACCTTGCGTTTTCACTTTCTGTATCTTTAGAATCTTTCCATATCCTACAAAAGTCTACCTCATTCTTTTTAATGGCCACATGGTAATCCCTAATATAAATGTGCCGTATAATATTTAACCAGGACCCTGTCATAGAACTCCTGGACCATTTCCAGATCTTTGCTGTTAAGGTGGCAACCATCTCTGTACACATCTTTGTGTACCAGATATGGGAATGTCAGCTCCCTCTCGCCTCTTCTGATGCTGAATTACCAGAAGCGAATCATTGCCAGTCTGATCAGGGATAGTCATTTTAATTTGCATTGTTTTACCAAGTAAGAAGTTGAACACTTTTTCCTTTCATTTAATGGCCGCTTGTGGTATTTTTCACATACTTTGCCCCTCTTTCTGTTGGGTAGGTTGTCTCTTCCTTCGCCGTGTGTTTGAGGCTTGACTGCCCCATCTAGAAAGCAAGGGAGGTAGACATACCACCTCCACGGCCCCTTCTGCCTCTGGTCTGGGATCCTGGCCCAAGGATCCAGGATCCAAGCTGTCCTTTGGGCAGCTTTTATGCTAACAAAAGGGCCCGTCTGATTGCACCCTTGCCGAGCCAGCACGGAGGTTGCATCGCCAATGGCTGGGGGTAAACTGCAAGGGGGCCGTTCTCTTCTTTTGTTTAGTTGTGGATCTTCCTCTCTTAGAAAAGCAGGCTTGGAAATTACAAGGCAGAGCTGGGATTGAAGTTCCTTTAAAGCTGCCTGTAGACATCAGGAATATTTATTTTCTCTATTTGTTTTAAGCCTGGGAAGACTGTGTGGTTTTCTCACCACTGTCCTGATGGAGCCCTGACCAGCAAGCGTGCAATGCCCCTAGCCCTAATGTGCCATTAATGATAGGTTAATGTACAGTATAATGTTTTTGGGACTACGGGTTCATTACACTTCTGAGTGTGAGGTCTTTCCACAGAGCGCCCAAGGTCCCATTGCATTATATCATGCAATAAAAATACCCTTTTCATATCACACACTAATAAACTGTATTTGAAATGCTGTCTGAGGGCACTGCCGTCTTGTCTGTGGGCTGTGCACGAGTGCAACAGTTGGGATGCCTCTTTTCTATTTTGTGTTTTAGTTACACAGAGTTCTGAACCCGGGGAAGTCTGCTCGGTCTTGGTTTAAATGAGGGACCAAGTCGGGGCTGGAGGCCTGAGGCCAGGGGAGGGGCTGCTCGATGAGGGTTGAGGGTCCTTAATACAGGGTCCTTACTGGAGAATTGACAGGGTCCCTAATTCTCCCTACTTGTCTATTACCCTTCTACCCACAAGGTGTGCCCCTGTCAGGAGAGCTGGTCTAGTGTCTGCCGTTCTTAGCATTAAACATACGTTAGGTGTTATAAAAATCCCCTTAGAAAAGAAGTATGATAAGTACTGCCATGATTCCGTCATTGATAATCGTGACCAACACTCAGCCTCCCTGTGAGGCCGCTCCTTTTCTCTTTATTTGACGGAAGATGAAGTTCACAGACCTGGGGGGACAGCTGCAGTGCAGAGGAGAGTTCCCGGCCCCCAGGAGCCACCGGTCAATGACGTGCGGGCGCAGACGGAGCCCCTCACACCAGCGCTCGGGCCCCCTGAGAGATCAGAGATGGCACTCGTGCTGGGCGAGCGCCCTCTCTTCAAGCACGTGCGGTCCCTGTGCTGTTGCCCGTTATCCTCACCTGCCAGTGAATTGGTTGAATCCGGTGATTTTCTTCTCAGCAATGAGCTGGTAGCAGAGGTGATTTTGAACTCGGGACCCTGGAAAAGGAGACTCTTCTACATGAGAAAAGAAAAGGACATTTGAATTTAGGGATGAGGCCAAGACTGGGATTGGAGGGCTGAAAACCAGTGAGTTCTTATTTTGATCCAGAGCAGACCAAGGTGTCTGTGCTCTTTTGGGCAGGGGAGGGACAGGTTCTACCAGCTGTGGGGTGTGGGGCAAGAGGGACACAGGAGATCCAGCACCTGGGGTCAAGCCAGCCCTGAGACCTCAGCCCCCAGCAGTGCTTCCTGCCTTGGAGCTCCATTGTCCCCCTTCATAAACAGACTGGCATCTACTTCAGTGGGAGGTGGCATGCGGTGACATTCGTGAGAGCACGATCCGTGCCAGGCCCCGCGTCAGAGCTCACCCCCGTCCCGTTATGTTGCTGCTATGCCATATTTCTAACAAAAGGCACAGGCTTTGGAGCAGACGTCCGGTTCAAATCCCCACTCTACCCTAACCCAGTCACTTACTCTGAACCTAGTTTTTGAATCCGCAAATTGGAGGTGGTAACAGTAATGCCATCCAGCTACTTCGTGGGGGTGGTCGTGACACTGGAATTTAGATAATGAACTTGAAAGCACTTTGTGGAATGAAAAACCCCACTCAAATGCTGGTATCTGTAAATAACTGTATTTCTCTCTCCATATCAACATATTCAACGTATCTTTGAGTAAATGTCCTTAGAGCGGAGAGAATAAGGGCAGCTATTTATTTTTTTTAAAGGTTTTATTTATTTATTTGACACAGAGAGATTACGAGTAGGCAGAGAGGCAGGCAGAGAGAGAGGAGGAAGCAGGCTCCCTGCGGAGCAGAGAGCCTGATGCGGGCCTCGATCCCAGGACCCTGAGATCATGACCTGAGCCGAAGGCAGAGGCTTTAACCCACTGAACCACCCAGGCGCCCAAGGGCAGCTATTTAAAAAGGCCTCACTGGTGTCTCTCCCCTCACCACGAGGGAGCGGGTCGCCACAGAAATGTAGACTTACAGTAAGTCTACAAAACACACAAAAAAGAGGCAGTTATTTTACCCCACGTCCTCATGACAGCAGAACCGGGGAGCAGGGGCAGTGTCTGTGTCCCCTGGGTTAGCAGGAGGAGAACGAGTACTGACCGGCTCAAGATTCCAGTATCACCTAGAACACTAGTCGAAAGATCAAGGGACCACATTGAATGGGCTGAACTGGTCTGGGGAGCCACGAAGATGATGGAAAGGATAAAAACGCGAAGTTGCTGAGACTGTTCTGAAAAGGCTGAACCTTTTGGCTGTAGCCAAGTCCCCTTAATTGTTAGGACAGAGTATTTAAGTTTCAAAGATAATTAGTTTTTCTTTCAAGGGTTACAGAGTTGGACTGAACCTTTTGTTTTCAGATGTGCAGACTTCAGAACACTTACACATAAACCTCTCAGGGGTTAAATCTGCCTTTAGGACTACCAGGACTTGAAAAATGTTACCATGTATCAAGA
This sequence comes from Ailurus styani, assembly GCA_002007465.1. NCBI lineage: Eukaryota > Metazoa > Chordata > Mammalia > Carnivora > Ailuridae > Ailurus > Ailurus styani. Next base: position 2,774,151 of record LNAC01000018.1, on the reverse strand, counting down.
AAACCAGAAGTGACAAGTTCATTTAAAAAGCCTGGTTTGTCATTGTTTATCTAATTTTCAGAGTTGACACAGAAAATTAAACCAGCTGACACTCACTCTCTGACCGTCTCCCTGGCTCATTTCCTTGGTCCTTTCCTACCTGACCTTTCTAAGAACAAAATGCTCCAAACCCCCAAAATATAAAACTTCCCACTGAGTTTCCAAGGTGCCTGGCAGTCATTCCAAGATTCTGTCATAGGGTGTCATCCCTAATGTTATTAAAAAAAAAACAAGATGAGGTTATAAATCTGCTCTTGTGAAGTATTTCTTTTTTCCCTCCGCTTTGACCATAAATCTTAGAAGTAATCAAACTCTCTGCGAAGGAAGCAGAGATAAACTTGGGCCCTGAGTGGCCCCATATGTCTTTACTGAATTCAGATGATCTGAGGGCTCGCCAGCCACGTGAGATCGGACAGTGCTACAGAAAGGCTCTGGGCAGGGTGAGAGCTTTGCCACGCTTAACATTGACTTCGAAAGCTTGGAGGGCAGCTCTGCATCTTCTATTGGTGAATGAGTTGCTCCATATAAGGAAACTATCCAGATAACGGAAGCTTATTCTTCATAAAAACAAAGCGTTAAAAAAAATAGATTACAGATAAGAGGTCTTCTTGAATATATTCTTCATTGCCTTCCTTATCCTCTTAAACAGATATGTACGTCAGGATTTAGCTTTTTTAAAAGAATGTCTTTAGGGCGCCTGGGTGGCTCAGTGGGTTAAAGCCGCTGCCTTCGGCTCAGGTCATGATCCCAGGGTCCTGGGATCGAGGCCCGCATCGGGCTCTCTGCTCGGCAGGGAGCCTGCTTCCTCCTCTCTCCTCTCTCTCTGCCTGCCTCTCTGCCTACTTGTAATCTCTCTGTCAAATGAATAAAAAAAAAAAAAAAAAAGAATGTCTTTAGGTTGTCATTGTGAGCATCGCCTGTTTGCTGTATTCGGCTGTAAGAGTGTCTCCTGATACTAAGGCATGTGAGGCCATTTGTCCCTGCCCCGACTGACCCCACACTGGCTTTCCGTTCTTGTGTTTGTCCTGCTCATCGATGGCACTTCTTACTCCTGTCCTCGGTCTTCCCTCCAACACTTAGCCGTCACCTCTTCCTCTGCCCTTTGATTAGTTCTTTTATGCTTTATATTGGGAAACCAGATACTAAGCTTGTTAGCACCACATCTGCATTACAAGAAAACCGGCTTGAATAAAGGCTCGAGTGACTAGCTAAAAGTGACCAAGTTTTAGTTGAACTTTCAGATTCTTCATCTTAAGTACGGGTGTTGAATTGTAGTGACCTGTTGATAGCAGGTGCTCCCAGATTTGCAGACAGGCCGCTTGTCTAAGTAGGAGATATTCCGCTAGGTAATGTCGCGTGTCAATGTCCATATGACCACTTTGCTCTTGAATCAGTAATTAGGGTAGACTTCAAGGTGTTGAAATTTTGTTATTTTCTGAAGGGACCAAGTAAGCCATGACTATGCCAAAAGGAAGTGCTTGGGCTCTAAAAAGCAGATCTAGAGTCAGGGAGCAAGAAACCTTTCTGTACACTTATACTAGATTTGATTGAAAACTACAGCACAAGTGCGAGGAGAAGCAAGCTTGTAACCAAGTAACTTTGTCCTTCTTCCCGGTGAAAATAGACTTGGTTTCGTAAGGCTCTGCGGTGAAGGCAGCCAGCTTATTTGTAACCAGATGAAGTGTGCTCCCTTAGTTATTCATCGTGCACATGACCAACGACACAGCCTCAGAAAACGCAGGCCACACCGTTCACTGCCACGGAAAACGCATTTCAGGCTTCCATACATTTAATTTTCTTCAACATTACCTTGCAAACCACAGTAAATCAATAACAGAATAGTTAAGTACCACAGGTTCTTTGTGTTTTGTTTTAGAAAATATTGCTCAAGGGCGCCTGGGTGGCTCAGTGGGTTAAAGCCTCTGCTTTCGGCTCAGGTCATGATCTCAGGGTCCTGGGATCGAGGCCCGCATCAGGCTCTCTGCTCAGCAGGGAGCCTGCTTCCTCCTCTCTCTGTTTCTCTGCCTGCCTCTCTGCCTAGTAACTTGTAATCTCTCTCTCTCTGTGTCAAATAAATAAATAAAATCTTTAAAAAAAAAAAAGAAAATATTGCTCAAGGCTAGAAGTGGGTTCTATTGATGATTTTTATTTGCTGCTGGGACACAGAATGATCAGAATTTTCAAATGACTTGCTCCTTTTTTGTGGTGATCCTTTAAAAAAGAAAAAAAGGGGCAGTTTCCAAAGGAAAACGTTGGTTGCTGATAGCGGAAACACTAGAGTAATTGGTCATTTTCAATCCTGTATTTTGTAGACTAGGCCTGGCAGCGTTGTCCTTTCTTAGGCTCTTCAAATTTTCCAAAAGGGTTGCCCCAGCCAGTCCCTGGGCTTCCCCACACTCACCCCAGTAGTAACCCATTCCAGTGAATTGAGTGAGGTTCAGTGAACTCGGGGGCATCAAAGCTGAAAACAGAAAGAAAAAAAAAAAGAGAGAGAGATGGCACTTCAGTTAGTCATGTACCCAAAATTTTGACATCCAGTGTCTTTAGCAATTTTCTTTCCTCTGTGTTTTTTGTTGATTCGGTAGCATCAGAAAATGTCCCCTTTAGGTTCAGTCTTCATGCAAAGGTTTGTTTATCCCCCCGCCCCTTTTTTTAAGATTTTGTTTATTTATTTACAAGAGAGAGAGCACGCACATTCCAGTGAGGGGATGTGTGTGCAGAGGAAAGGGAGAAGCAGACTCGCCTCTGAGCAGGGAGCCTGACACCAGTCTTGATCCTAGGACCCCGGGATCATGACCTGAGCTGAAGGCGCCCCAGGTACCCCAGTTCCTTATTCCAACTAGAAAAACCATTACCAAGATGGATTTAAGAAGTAGCAGCCCTTGCTTGATTGGATGCTTCTTGAAATAAGATGAAAGAATGCAATAGGAGGTTCTTTTAAAAGTTGAAAGTGGGGTACTGGGGCTCGGAACCCAGGGCTCACCTGGCATGGTGACGTTTGGTCAGGGCTCTTGGGACCTCCCAGTCACCACCCTTTCCACCCTTCCTACTGCCCCCACCATATATCTATCTGTATCCCGCCCACCCTACTCTGTCTGCTGTGGGGTCGTCACTGTACATTTTCAAATATGTTGGCCTCGTTCATATGGAATGTCATTATTTTGTTTTCTGGATTTGTGGTTATATATCCTATTTTCATTCCTAGTGATGTGTGCTTTGTCTTTATCAATTTTGTCAGAGGTTAGTCTGCTTTAATAATTTTTTAAAGGACCAGTATTTTATTGAATTGACTATTTCTTTGATACTTTTCTATCTAATCCCTTTGTGTTCTTTATTTATTTGCAGCCTTACGTTTTCTTTGGATTTATTTTTTGTTCTGTTTACAATTTGTTTATATTCTGTTGACACTTAGCTCATGAATTTCCAATCTTTCCCCCCAATATACCCCTATAATGCCATAAATTGCCTTTTAAATATTTTTTAGCTGTATTTTTACTGTCACTCAGTTCTAAGTAACTTCTAATTTCAATTAGGATTTCTTTTTTGACCCATGGATTGTTTAGAAGTATTTTTTTTTTAATTTGCAAACACTCAGGTGTTTTTCTATCTTTTGATTGTTACCCGCTTTTCATGCCTCTTGGTCTGTGTACATGGGTGATACAATATCAAATCGGTATTTGTTGACGTTCCTTCATTACATAGTTGACTTTTCGTGTTCTCTTTGCTTGAAAGGAATGTGGGTGTATTCTCTCATTGCTGAATGCAGTGTCCTCTTTACATCCTGTAGATCAAACTTGTCAGTTGTGTGACCCAAATATTTTATGGCCTTATTTTCTGCATGCTTTCTCTCTCAGTCATTAAGAGAGCTGTGTTCAAATCTTCCTCAATTAGTGTGGCTTTGTCAGTTTCTCGTTACAGTTCTGTCTGTAAGTGTCTGCCATGCCAAAAGACTCTATCTTCATTTCAAAGTGTGTCTTTTACCTTAACGTGAGTGCCCTCAATCTCGAATGTATTGCTGTGATTTTTCTTTTTGTCTGCTGATAATAAACCTATGCTGTCTTTTGGTTCGTGTTTGTCTGCTATGTGTTTTACTTTCCCTTTGCTCTCACCATTTCTGTGCTCTTGTAAATGAATCTCTGCATTTTGTGGTTGGTGTTTTAAATTTCACCCAACTTTCTTTTAATTGATTAGTTTAACCACTTACATTTATTGCTTATTGGTATACTTGAATATTTTTCTATTATCCTATTTTGTGCTTTCTCTCTATGATCCTTTTTTTAAATTCTTTCTCTATTCTATTGGGTTCATTTTTTTTCTTCCCTTTTATTGGTGTAGGAATTATATTCTATTTCTAGCCTCTCATGGATTATCCCTAAATTTTTCATCTAAGGTTAGTCAATAAATACACCCTCCCAAACAATATGCAGCCTTAGGCTCCATGTCTTATCTTCATATTAGGTAGAATTCATTTAAATCATATATGATTGAAAAGCAAACAGCAGCTTAAAGAAGGCCACAAGGTCTTTCCCCTCACATAAAAGAAGGCAGAAAGTAGGGTGCCTGGACTAGTGCGGCAGCTCCTTCCATTTTACCAGCTAAGGGACATTGGAGCTCCAGCCAGCCACAATGAGAAAAAGCAGTAGAAAAGCTTGCCCTTCTGTTCAGGACATTGGCACACAGCATATATGCTCACATGGCATGGGCCAACACTAGCTGCAAGGGAGGCAGGACGTGCAGTTTTTTTGCTAGGTAACAGTGTCCCTCCCTAGAATCAGGATTTGTATCGGTAAGGAGGAAGAGAGAAGGGATATGGAGAGGCAGCCAGCACTGTCTGCCGTGGCCCTTCTCTCCCCAGACATAAGGGCCTTACGAGCATCTCCTCCGTCCCTTCTTGCGTGTCCTCACAGTCCAGGATTTCATGGCCACCTTGTTTGTAGATCCTCAGAATCAGTCTTTACATCATTGTCATTTTACATGTAATTAGTGCTTGTTTAGATTTATCCATGGGTTTACCAGTTGTTTGTTCTTTGTTGCTATTGCATTGTGCTTCCTCCATTAAGAGTTCTGTCAGGGAGTGTCTGTGGGTGGCAAAACCATTGAGCATTTAGGATTATCTTTGCTTTACGGTAATTCTCGATTGTCAGTTTGATCGGATCAGGTTTAGAGGTGTAGGCTGACAGTCTTTTCTGGGGCCTTAAGATATTCTGTTGTCCTCTGGCTTCTATTCTTGCTGGTGAGAATTTCCACCTCCCTCTGTAGGCAGTACATCTCTGTCCTTGGTATTCTGCACTTTCCCTATTATTTGTCTGGGTGTAGGTTTCATTATATTTATTCCATTTGGAGATCACTGTGATTCTTTAATCTGAGAATTCACATCTTTCATCAGCTCTCAAAATCCTCAACTTTTGTCTCTGGATATCACCCTTCCCCCACATGTTCAGTCTTTTTTTTTAAAACATTTTATTTTTATTTTATTTAAAGATTTTATTTATTTGATGAGCGAGAGAGGAAATACAGGCATGGGGAGTGGGACAGGGAGGAACAAGCTTCCCACTGAGCACGGAGCCCGATGCAGGGCTCGATCTCAGGACCCTGGGATCGTGACCTGAGCCAAAGGCAGATGCTGAACAGCTGAGCCACCCAGGTGCCCCACATGTTCAGTCTTGTCTCAGTGTTTCTTCTGGGCCTTTCTCTTTCACATTAAAAGAGATTTTTATCTCTACTGTGCTCTGGGTGATCTTCTTAGGCCATTCCTTGTAGCTTACTAAGTTTCTCTTTAGCTGTATGCAGTCTGCTGTCTGGCTCATCTATATAGTGTCTGCTGTTTTTTTTCCAGTGACTTTTATTTTCTGTAATTTACATTAAATTCTTTTTCAAATCTCTCTGTTCTCTTTTTCATCATATCTTATTCTTTTCTTAATATATCACTTTCTTCTTGTATGTCTTTAGTCTTTTCAAATGTACGCTTTTTTACACTTTCCCTCCCAATTATTTTTCGATTATCTCAGTTCTGAAAACTCTCATCTTCCGGTGTGTATCTTGTCTGCTCATTCTTGTCCGTGGCAAATTATGTCCTCACATGTTTTGGAATTTTTACTGGAAGCTCATACTGAGTGGGGTTTATAACTGTGGAAATGGTTAAATTTCAGAAGGATTGCCCCAAAGGGTTTTTTGAATGCTTCTGACAGACATTCCAGAGTAACACTAGATCAAGATCCACATTATATCAGTTTATCAGCCTGGGGTTCTCAAACTATAGAGGTTGTACGTACACTGGGTCTCAAACTGCGTATAGGGCGCTGCCTCGTTTTTGTATTTCTTGGGCAACTCCCCTCAGGGCCAAATATGGTCCCCTTTGCTGATGGGCAGCCTTTTATAGCTTATCCCTTCTTTAGTCTCAGCTTTGTTCAGGGTCTAAGGGTCAGCTCCGTGGGGGACCTTGTCTCCTATTTCTGCACAGTTCATTCTTTCTAGGACTACATTCCTGGAACCACTAACCCCTGTAAAACCACAAGACTTTGACTCACTTATTCTGGTTTTCTGCTCCCTCTTCCTTGGTAACACTTATGGGTTACCTTTCTTTCTTATGAGTTCAGCTGCACTTTTTAAAACTGTTCCATTTTATCGGCCATGGCTAGGTCCATGTAGAAGGAAGACTCTCAGGCTGTCTTAGTCTCTCACCATCTCTTCATTGATTCACTGTCAGAATCACTCCATTCTGTTGTGTTCAACAAACGTATGGAGCTCCCACTGTGTGCCAGAAATTGTGCCAGTTCTCATTGCCTACCCCCTGCCTTTCCTACACTCACTTGCTCACAGGTACCCGCATACATGAGCACACACACACATAAAGCGAAGGTCTCCAAGCTCAAACATCAAAAATTCAGAGGTAAGGGGGGAAAAAAGAGAGCAGGAGAGAGAATCCATCCTTCTGAGCATTGCGTTTTTAAATCTCCACCACCATACAGCCATCACTCCACAAGACAGACTTTGACCATTTGGACATCAATAACTGGCCCCATATTCACTCCTATCAGGAGTCAGCCTATCAGGCAGCAGTCCTTGGTGTTACTGAAGCCAGACCCCCCGTTCTGCCTCTAGAGGAACCTAATCCCAGCTGCTCTGGGCATCTGCCCACCCCAAGACTGCCTGGAGGAGCCAGCATCCTCCCTGGTCCCAACTGAGTTCCCTGCCAGGCAGCCACCACAGCCCCTGCCTTAAGTGGGCGAGGGACCCATTCTGCCACTCACATGGGGCAGCTGCCTCTGGTCCAGACTCATGAGTGCTGGCATCTCACATGTGTAGCCCCTTCACTGTGTCCCTCTTAAGTCACCCTGTGCCCCCTCTCTGCACCATACTGCACAAGCCCTAGGATGACTCGCAGGGACCTCTGGAAATACCTTGTTCTCCTGATGGGCCATTTTCTGACCAATTACTCTGTGTAGGAGCACACAGATCTGCTCAGATGAAAGGTGGAGAGCTCCTTGACCCCCTTAGATGCTTGTGTACGATCTAGAATGGCTAGAGGTAAGCAATTTGCTGCTAATAATTGAATATTTGGGGAGAAACATCTATTTCTGTAGCAGTTGTGAAGAATAAACTCAGGAAGGTTGATTGAAATGGCATGTCACAGCTGCAAACTGTTTCGGAGGTCTTAAAAGAAAATGAAGGGCTGGAAGGGACCCCCTCTACCCCCACCCAGGGAAAAGCTTTAGAAATCAGAGGCTGAGAAAGCGAATTCTAGAAAGCCGAGCTAGGTAGACAGGCAGGTTCCACACTAGCTGCACAGAGACAAGGTTCACACCCTCATCTTCCTGCTGCACCCCCAAAGTGTTCTATGCAAGGGGTAATAACCACCCCTCACACTGCCCACCTGTGTCTGAGAAGCCTTGCCTGTGTACCAGTAATCTTGTTTGGTCCTTACAACCCCCTCCCCAAGAGGAAGAGAGTGCAGCAGTATTCGGTGGGCCTGAGGAGGCTAGCAAACATTGTCCCCATGTTCAAAACCAGCTGAGAAACAGGACTCAGGGAACGATGGGAAGCAAGTATCAGCTTTACTTCTATAAAGACCTAGAATAAAGGACATGCTTACCTTGTGGCCCGAGTTGCCTTGCTGGGAATGTACTGAGTCCCAGGGGTGAGCAACCTGAGGCTTCCTCCATGAGAGGGCAGGCCAGAATGCACCCTCCCCATGGGCAGGAGACCCCTGAGCTCATCCCACCCCATCCTTCCTCCCCATGTTGCACTCCTCCTCCCTGGGGGTAGAGCTCAGGAGTGTAATAACAACAGAAGTCCTTGCGTGAAGAGTGCTGAAGCCTGGGGAATGGAGGCGCTCCCTGGAGTATTCTCTCCTTTGCAGTGAAGCTGTCATGGTCCTTCCCAAGCCGTCACTCTGGGATAGCCCCAGGAGGGTTTGCTGACTCTGTCCAGGGCTCCTTGCATTACGCTACACAGGGACAGAGAGAAGGATTTTCATGGAGGGGCCTCAGCTCCTCCCTGGTGAGTCCCCACTTGTAGGGGCTCCCCCCCGGCCACCTCCTTCCCCAGCTCCGCCTGGTGACCAGCCTGGCACACCCGGCCTGGAAGGCAGAGTTGACCCCAGAGGTGATTATAACTTCTTACGTCATGTAATTAATATTACAAAGGCTGCCGGCTGCCCTGCCACCTGTCAGCAGGCTAGCAGACGTTGGGCATCTGTGCATCTCTTTATAAGTCAGTTTGCTCTCTGATCAGACTGACCTCCCAGGTAAGCAGGGATTCAATTAGTAGTTTTGAACCTGTAGCCATGGAATGTTCTCTATTATGTAATGCTAATGCAGTACCTCAATATTAAGATAGGAAAAAAGGGTGGGGTTTTTTTAGCATGAATATATTAGTGTATTCACTGTGGACAGTTCTTTGTAAAGTCATTTGTGTGCCCTCTCTTGAAGGACACAGAATCCAAGACCTGGGCTCCTGAGTTACAGGAGTATCTCCGTGAGCATTCGGCTTCCCTCCGCTGGTGTCTCAGTAGCACAGAGTCAAGGAAATCCTGACTCTCCCCAGTGCCTGCTCAGCTCAGGCATCTGTTAAACCCACACAGAAGCTTTACAAAGGGAATAGCAGAAAAGTTTTATTTTCAGAGTTTAGTCACTGACTGTAACTAGCAACTGTTTACATGAGTTGCTTACGGCAAATCTGTAGGTCAGACAAGAGGGACTCAGAGCTTGCTGGAACGGACACCATCAGAAACTCAGAGCAGCCTTGACCCTCAGCGCCCTTGCTGAGCATTGCAGGGCAGCCGCTGGGCAGACGGACTTCACGGGCTCAGTGCACCTGTCTCCCGTGTGGCACTCACTGTTGTTCTATGTCCTTACAATGTGAGTGCACATCGCAGCCCTGAGTTCTTTCAGATGGCCAGTGCGCCAAAACAGCCCTCCTGACTGTCCCCCCACAGAGAAGAAGTTCAATAACATGTGCAGATCTAACAAGCAGGACTGACTTTGCTCCAAGAGCTGCAAAGAATAAGTTAATATCACCGTGCAGGGTAACGCTTGCTGGTATTCTGTGGGACATGTTGAGTTAAGCAGATGAGTATGTACATTAATTTTTAATTAGGTCTTTACACATACAGTTAAAATACTTCTTGACAACTTGAATCAAATGTGTAGAAGCCCCCACACACCTCACATCCTGTGTTTCTGCTGGTCTCTGCAGTCCCGTCTGGTCCTGCCGCTCCACCATTATCCCTGAGAAGGAACAGAAATGTTAACCCTCCTGCAAGGGCTGGAGTCCTACAGGGGGTGTTCAGAGAGCCTTCAGGCTCTCTGGCCCAGCAAGGAAATGCGAAGTGGTAGGCAGAGCATTGACACTGGGGACCCTTTAGTCTCTCAGGTCACCCCTTACGGGCATCACCTAATCACAGGACTGCCCCTGCAAGCTCGCGTGAGCAGCCTGTTGGACTCTCACTTGTTTTAGTCTTGGCTAAAATGCAACCCGGCTTGGCCTGCTTGCTTCAGCGGGCTCCTGGGTCCATACAGTTCTCTCCATGCAGCTTCCTTGGTGGGAGAGGAGTGCCTGGTGGCCTGGGGCCCATCCTGTGGTCCAGAAAGGAGCCCCCTCCCCCCCCCAGAGTCTAGAGCCTCCTCATCTTGTGGAGCCTTCTCGCTAGGCCTGCCCGCCCCAGCCTGTGGCGCTTCTCAGCCTGGCAGCAGGCCCCTGGAGAAATGCCGTAACTTACCAGTCAATCCAACTAATTGTCTTGGTGGCTCCTATATGATTTGTTCTGCCCTGCCCTCAAGTGGTTTCCAGTATGACGTTAGGATAACAATGGGTTCAAATGATGGTAACGCATGGCAGAACAAGAGAAGACCTCTAGACAGGTCCACAAGAAGGCGTGCACACAGTTCTGTCTGGGGGAGATGGCATCTTCTGTGAGGAGACATGATGAAAGGCCCCACAGAGGGAGATCTTAGGTTTGGGCTACAGTCGGCTGTTGGACATCCTGTTTCTCATTGTCCTTTCTGTGCTTACCTTCAGAGTCCAGTCAATGTCTGTAGCCCCGGGAAGTTTCCAGACACTAGACCGTAGTTTTCCTGGTTCTTTGGAGACGAGGCCCAAGGAGAGAGGATGGAGAAGCAGGGAAGCGGGGGTTCTCAGCTAGACCACCCACCTCTGCTCCGAGGGCAAGCTGTCCTGCCAGGTGGGGGCTGCCGTCCTCTGGCCCTGGCACTCACGCCATAGGACAGCACAATGGCGGAGGGCTCGGGCTCTGGAGACAACACAGCATTCAGGCTCCATACTGCCTTGGGCAGCTTCATCAACCTTCCTGTGCTTCAGTTTCCTCATCTGTCAGATGGAGATAAAAATACTTAGAGCTGTGGATTATTTAATAAGTCATTTGAACAGAAGTGCCTAACAGATAGGACTTTGAACAAGGGAGGACGCTGATATGCCTTTTTATCACACTAACTGCAGTTACCAATTAAAAATCAGTTGTTGAGCAGGGCCTGGCTGAGTCAGTCAGGTAAGCAACCAACTCTTGATTTCAGCTCAGGTCGTGATGCCAGGGTCCTGGGGTCAAGCCCCACATTGGGCTCCCTGCTCAACAGAGAGCCTGCTTCTCCCTCTGCTTGCTGCTCCCCCTGCTTGTGCTCACTCGCTCTTTCTCTATCTCTGACAAATAAGTAAATAAAATCTTTGAAAAGTAGAAATTTATTTGCTTAAAGATGTATTTATTTTAGAGAGAGAGAGACCACACTTGCAAATGGGAGGAGGGACAGAGGGAGAGAATCTCAAGCAGACACCCCGCTGAGCATGAAGGCCAACACGGGGCTCCATCCCACGATCCTGAGTTCATGACCTGAGCTGAAATCAAGAGTCAAACACTTAACTGAGGCTCCCAGGCTCCCCAAAAGTAGAAATTTAGAACTCACTGTGTCTGACCTCAGAGAGCACAGTGGTCGATGTCCTCCAGGACAGAAAAGAGTCTTGGATTCAAACCCTAAGTCTGCCCCTTTCTAGCTCTTGTCCCATTGCTTGGCACCCCAGTTCCTTTTGTCTGCAGATGGGGGTGCTGGGAGGGTTCGAGGCCACGTGCAGATGTCCAGCAGCTGAAAGGCGGATGGCGCAAGTGCTTGGTGAGTAGCTTCAGACACACAGAATATGGAGATGGCTTTGTCCTGCCACAGGCCTGCTACTAATTGAGGGCCTACTATGTGCCGGCATGGCAACCACATCTGCAGATTATTAATGAGATGTTCTTGAGGAAATTATGCAAGAGAAGGAAGTGTGCAGACCCCAAGTAGGTCAGTTGCCATTTGGGAAGAAAGTCTCCAGAGCCCTGAGCCTCGGGCATCTCTTAGCACTGCAGCAGGCCCAGAGCTCCCTTTCTTACCTGCGCAGTGAGCACACTAACCCCCACCTCCCTGTCCGCCCCGGCAGAGGGTAGAGCGCTGTCCACGTGGGAGGGACTCGGGAGTGCCCTGCAGTCGGTCAGAAAGGCGTCTCGTCACAATGAAATGGATGGGAAAAAATTAGGGACAGTATTACAGAGGCAGAGAGTCCTGCTCTAGCAAGCCCCCGCTCACTTTGCCCAGATAAAGGAGATGGAAAACTACACTTCCTCCCCCCGAGTTCTTAGTTTCCATGAGGGCCCTTCCTTGCGCCAGCACAGTCTGCTTCTCAGCCCCACATGGCCATGCCCGTGGCTGTGGCCGCACCAGGTGACGGCGGCCGTTTGGGGCGGCCGTGGACTCATCCCTCTCGCGCTCCCCGGCGTCCCACTTTTGGAGCCATCCTACCTCTTGCGGTCTCATCCTTTTCCCTTCATCATGTCTCCACCTTCTGTGGTGAAGTCTGTGGACCATAATACTTCAACCCTCGCCGGTTTAATTGTTGCAGTTGGCCCTGCGAGAATGCAGGAAATGAGAGTGGCTCCCACTGCCTGGTGACGAGGCCAGCGAGATCAGCAGCAGCCCCAGCCCAGCGCGGGCCCCGCCAGCCTCGGGAGCAGCTGCTAACACACTTCGTGGCTGGAGGGCAGGGGCGTGGGTACCTGGGGCAGCCGCCATGTGGCGGGGCGGGATGCTCCTGACAAGCTGCTGTGGGTGTCCGGCTGCCAGTGGAGCACGGCACCCCCCTCCGTTCCTTGTAGCGTGATGGGGGCTACGAGGGTTTGTCCGTGTCTGGATTCCTCTCCCTCGGGAGGGATGGGCATTTCAACCGAGCGCTGCAGGGGACTCGAACCCTCCAGGGCCTCACGGAGACGCCGAGAGAGACCTGCAAAGTCAGCGCTCTGGGTGCAGGTGCAAGAGAGCATTTGGAGTCAGGAGCCCCATGTTGGGCTCCAGCCCGACCACTTGGTTCGACGACCCTGGACAGGGCCCCGAGTGTGTTTTCTCATCTGGAAGGTGGATACCCATGGCTGTGTGCGCCTCCAGAGTGAGCATGGGGATTCCGTGGGAAAATCAGGACAGAGCCCTCAGCAAGTGCCTGGCACACAGCACTCCCCCATGGTGCTGCGCTCGGTACTCGTGTTATGTCAGGTGTAGTTTCCATCCACCTCCAGCATCTGGCTGTGCTGGCATCCTCTCAGGCCTGTCCAGAGCCTCCTGGGAGCCCAGCCACCTCAGAGTGGCTGAGTGATTCTCATGCTTTCTCTAAAATCGTCCATCAGGTTTTGTTTGTTTGCTTACTAAACTTGTGAGGAGTTCCTGCATCGTCCGTGTCAGGGCTGGAGGAGTGTCGGGGAATTCTAGAGAGGAAGAGGGAACACACCCCGCCGGGGTCGCAGGGGACGCAGTCCAGCCCTGAGAATGCACAAGCCTAGAAACCAGGAGGCCCAGTTCAGCCCCAGCACTGCTAACCGGTCGCTTCCCTCCCTGGGCCTCAGTGTCCTCTTCTGTAAAAAGGGATGCTGGTGTGCCTGCCCTGCTTCCCACGTAGGCCAATGGGGGTAGGGAGCATCGAGGGAGATCACCTGCCACCATGGCAGGAGGGCATTCTCCTAGTGTGTCCAGGGCACAGCGCCAACGGAGGTCCGGCCCTGGGGCAGTGCGGCCTCACAGCCTCAGTGTCCCCTCTGTCCAGGAGGGTCAGAATCTCGGGCAGAAGTGAAGGTGAGGGGAATTGCGATCTGGTGGTTGATTCTCACACTTCTGTCTGCTCCTGGTCAGCCCGGGAGAGCCCCAGAGTCCCAGCCCTGGGAGCCCAGGCAGGTCAGCCGTGAGCCAGCGGCCTACGTTTTGTCGTGTGTCAAGTGGAGATCCTCGTGCCTGCCTCTGATGTGGTGCCTGTCCCCTGGACTGTGAGGTGCTCACAGGCCCTGCAGGCAGAGCTGCTGCCAAGCCCGGGATCATGGCCCCGGGGGTCCACTGCTGCTCCGCTCTGCTTCTCTCTGCTTCTCTCTGTGCTCTCCCTCCTTGCACGCTGCCTTTCTCGGTGTGCCCCACCGCCAGCGGCTCCCAAGTTCACAGCTCACAGGCCCCGCTGCCTAGAGAGGCTGGGGTCTCCCTCCCATATCTGTCCATCTCTGTCCCTTCTCTGACTCCCTCTGTGACTCCCCCACCCCTCTCTCCCCAGCCAATCAACAATAGCTGGGACAAGACCACCTGTCCAGGTCCCTCCCTTCAGGCGGGTGTAGAGCATCAGGGACACACAGGACAGGAGAGTCACCTCCCAGCCCAGGAGGGCAGGAAAGGCGGCAGAATCTCTGCCAGAGCTGCGGAGGCCGACCCTCTCCTCCTCGCGCCCCCCAGGGCACTTGGGCACAGTGCTTCCCTGCCGTGCAGCCATCAGCCTTCCCATCACTGGAGGAATGCCTCCACTCTCCCCTCCTGCAGTTCCGCTCTGCTTGTTCCCGAACAGATGATAACAGAGATGCAGCATATGGGCCCCAAAGTCACCGGGCATTCTGGGAAAGTGACACTGTGCTACCCCGGGCTTGGGGGGAGGGGGCCCACCAGCTTCTGAGCACAGCTTCTCTCTTTGTTCTTCACCAGGGCGCAAGGTCACCTCTCCTGAGCCTCCTGAAAAGGAAATGTGCACGCTCGGACTTTAGGAAGCATTCCCTCTGTTTAGGCAGCAATTTCGGAAGGCAGGTGTAGGGTAGGCATATATACAGGGGGAGAACCGCATATGGGAGTCAAGATAGGAGCCCTCCTGGGTCTCTCCTGCTTCAGCCCCCAACCCAGGTGCTTGCAGGACACCAACCCCACCTGGCTTCCCAGTCCCCTTCCCCAGTGGCAGTCTGCGAGGGGCACCTGCTCCCCCTAATAGTCCCGCAGGTGTGTTGGAAGCCCCCATGGAATATGGAATGCCACGAGCAGATCCCAGGAGGAGCCCAGATGGGCTCCAGGCCTAGCTCCACGACAGCCTCAGTGAGTCACTGCCCTGGGCTCAGGGCCCTTGGCACTCCATAAGCTGAGCTCCCTGCCCTCATCCAGTTTCCTGTATGGCTCTGAGCTAGCTAGACCGTGCCCGGTGCTCCGGGGAATGGCTTTCCTTGACTGAATTGAGAAAGCCAGGTAAGCAGATGAAGCAGGAGTCCAGGATAAAGAAGGCTGGATGGTTTTCCTTCCTATCCCCAGAGACATATCAAGTCTGACCGAGCAGCCTCATTGCCTCCCCTGGCCGGGTCTTGGGCCGCTCCCGTAGACCCTGGGATCTGGGCCCCCAGGGCATGTGATCCCTGGGCCCGCATCCCTCCTGCCGTGTGTTGAACTCATTTTGAGGCAGCTCGGAGCCGCAAGCAGGGGGCCAGTGGCTGGCATCCCCCAGAGCTGCTGGTCAAGACTGGGGTATATGGGGAAAGCAGTGCTGGGAGCCCAGCTCACACGAGTGGGAAGAGGAGAGGGAGTCCGAGAAGGGCTCAAAAAGCCGGAGGTGCACTGGCGCTGGAGGGCCTCAGTCAGTTCAGCATCTGACTTTCGGTTTTGGCTCAGGTCCTCATCTCATGGGTCCTGGGATCAAGCTCTGTGTTGGGCTCCACACTCAGCAGGGGCTCTGCTAGAAGATTCTTCTCCCTCCCTGCATGCTCCCTCTCTCCTCTCTCTCAAATAAATAAATCTTAAAAAAAAAAAAGAAAGAAAGAAGGAAAGCTGAGGGTTCAGGGAAGCTAGAGCTAGAGCTAGAGCTGGAAGGCTACAGGGGCAGGAGAGGGGGTGTGGGGGAAGGGAGGGAAGCAGGGAGCCCCCCACACACACACACACTCACCCGCTGTGGCTCCCTGAGTCTTGGGCTACATTTTTGGTAGAGGAAGAAGCTGCCAGGTGTGTTTCTTAGCAGCCGCTTGGTAAGGAGGAGGGTAGAGAATGCTTTTCAGTTTCCCTTTTGCCTTTGACCTGTGGTCAGGGTGACTGACTGCTCCTGCTTTTTTCTGACCTTCCCTGGGGACTCCCAGGAGGCCCTAAGATTTGTGAATGTGAATCTTGATTCTTCAGGACCGCAGGGGAGGGGACTGGCTAAATATAACCTGGCCTGCCTTATGGGCTAAGTAGGTTAGAGCCCAAGACAGGCCACATGGAGACAGTCCCAGCCCCGACCTGGTCACCAGGAACCAGAGTGGATCTGTACCCACAATGTATCCCTCCTTCCCCTGCTATGTCTTCCTTCCCTCACTTGGACATGGGGACTTATTCAGAGAGTGTTAGACAAAGAAGAACACTGGAAGAGAGAGACATAGCCTCGGAGATGATTCTCTGATCTGTGGGCAGTACCTGGACTGGGGCGCTAGCAACCCAGGGGCCAGGCATTGGCTGGTCCGCTGTTGGAGTGGTGTGGGGTGAGGAGGGGCCTGGCAGTGTGGAGACAGGACAGGCCCTCCCCCATGGGCAGCTTTCACGCTGCCAGGACTCTCACTAGAAGGTGGTTGAGCATGGGGCGGAATCTGAGCTATGCAGCAAGTGCTACCCCTCCACCGGCCTCAGTCAAGCTAGCTGTGAAATGGGTTGATGGTGTCCTCCTTCCCTCACAGGGCTAATGGGGGAGAAGAAAGAAGGTCCAGGCCGAGAACAGCCTTTAGCAAGCATAATGAAGTGCAGAGATTGGGGAATGTGTGTCACAGCCTCTCTTCCCCTCCTCCCCACAGGGCCACCCATTCATCGTGCAGTTCAATGACGGAAACGCCACCGTGGTGTCCATGTGGGTGTGCAGGGCGCTGGAGGAGAGGCGGAACCAGCAGGCGCCCCCGTGATGCTGCAGAGGGGCGCTGACAGCCCAGGAGTGGTCACCAAGGGGACAGCCCACTCATCGTGCCCCCTTTCTGTCTGCCATCTGCACTGGAAGAGCTTTGCTGGGCCCGGCTTCCCTGCTCTCTCCCCTTTGACTCTGCTGGCAGATGGCCTAGCCCAGGGAGACCTCCAGAGTGGCCAGCCCTTGCCGGCTCTGGTCTGATGGGGGTGGGCAGAGGGGTGGGGGTATCGAGAACGGAGGCTTTGGGACCCCTGCCTCTCTTTTTTCCTAACATTTTCTTTGTAAAGGGTCAGGCCCCGTCAGCATCACTGATGGGAATAAAAGTATTACTGCTTCGTCACTGCCTCCCCCCCGTAAGGGTCGTGCTGTGTGGGGAGTGTCTTACCCCTCCAGGGGCAGGGGGGCAAGGCCTACCCTCGGCAAGGATGGGTGGTGGTGCCTGAGCTGCCCCTCCCCCAGGCACCTGCAAGCACCCCAGTGCTTCCAGATGTGCTATGATGAGGCCCCCAGCCCAGCCCGCCTGACAGACAAAAGACCGAGGTACGCAGGTCCCCAAACCAAGTCCCGCGGCACGGAGTAGCTGAGCCAGCAGTACATCTGGGGCCCCAGGCCCCCCATTGTGTGCTCCTCACTGGACCGGCGTTTGTCGAGCCCCACAGCCGCTCCGACACAGTGACCTGTCCTGGGGCAGCGGGCGAGGAGTTGGAAAAGGGCCCCGAGTGGTTCTGAGGCCCTTCTCCCGGCTCCCGCTCCCACACCGCACCTCTGGCACCTCCACAGTCAAGGTCACTGCCTTTGGCCCCACGCCCTGCAAACCTCACTCATCTCAGGCCATGCACAGCTGCCCTCCGGCAATCCTGCCAGGTAAGTGTGGTCACGCTCATTTTACGGGTGAGGAACGGAGGCTCACACAGGCTTGGGTTTGCACTTGCAGCTCTAAGGGGTGTCCCCACAGATCCAGAAGCAAACTCCTGATGCCACCGCTCTCCCATCTCAGTAAGTGGTGGAGATGGAGATCCTCCCAGCGGCCAAGCTAACATACCAGCACTCGGCCTTGAATCCTTTCTCCTTCACACCCCACATCTAGCCCACCTCGGAAGACCTGTTGTCTTTACCTTCAAAATGTATCGATTCCACCACTCCGGTCTTCTCCCCAGGCGCCCCGCCTGGACCACGGCAACAGCCTCCCTCCAGGCTCCCCACTCCCGCCCTGCCCCCGCGGTCGGTTCTCCACACGGCCGCTAGAGGGAGCCAGCTAAAACACGGTGGGCCATGGTCCTCTCCTGCTCAGAACCTCCAGCGGAGCTCTGCCCGCTCAGAGGACAAGCCGAAGACCCCACAATGGCCTGTGTGACCATATATTCTGCCATGATTTCTGACTCCCAGCTCCCATCACCTCCCACTCCCTCCAGCCACGTGGCGTCCTCACGGATCCTTGGACATCCAGGCACACTGCCCACTCAGGACCACAGCAGAGACATCTAGCTGACCCTGGGAGGTTCACACTCCCAACATCGTGAAGGGCGGTTGCTGGGAAGTCACTGCCCTGCCCAGCCCAGGAGGACATCTCCCAGTCCCCCTTGCACTGAAGGGGGCCATGTGACTAGCACTTGTCAATGGAAGAAGAGAGCAGGTGGTCCGTTGCTTCCAGGCCAAGAAGCGTAAGGTGCAGATGTGCCTTCTCCACTCCCCTTTCTCTCTCCTCCTGGCTGTGGTGGGAGGCTGGGGAAGGCTCCAGATGGAAGGAGCCTGAATCCTGGAGTCACCGTGTGGAGGAATGCAGCCCACTGAGCCAGAACACGATTATTCTGTCGATATGTAACTGGCAGCTGGGGTCATGCCAACTAACACCGGCCTTTGTACTTGGTGTGGGAGCAGATCTGTATTCAGATGGCATCTCAGTGAGTTCTGACCTGACCACTCTGTTTAAAATTGCAGCCCTCCACACCTCCCTGAGACTCATGTTCCCTCTGCCTACACAGTATCCTTACTGCATTTGTTACTGCGTGACAAAGCACTACTTTCACAACTTGCCTTCTGTCTTCTCGCTTCCGATCCCCTATGTACACTCTCCACAAGGGCGGCGATGCTGGTCTATTTTCTGCACATGCTACCTGCCCCCCCCCCTCCAGCCAAGAACAGAGCCTGGCCTAGCTGTGCCCACTAAATGTTGGTTGGCTGAATGGCTGAGGTGCTCAGGGGGGCTGTGAGTCCCAGCCTGTGCTCATTCTGTTGCCCAGGAAGGAGCCGCCCTGCAGGAGGCATCATTTTGTGTTCTTCTGCAGGATCAGACTCCTCCGACTTTTAGTAGCACTTTTCAAGGGGGTACACGTTCCCAGCTGCCCCTTGGTCTCAAACAGAGTGCTCATCTTCTTACTGAGCACCTGCTGGTGCCTGGGGCTAAGAAGGTCACAGAATTGGGTGAGACCCAGGCTATCACGGCTTCTGATCCCCGAGTCAGGGCTCCAAGCAGGGAGGGCTACAAGGAGCACAGAGTGTGGACTTCCTGAAGAAGAGGCGCTCAGGGAGTGGGGAAAGCTCGGGGCCTCCCCAGACAGGTCTGCCCACCCCAGAATGTGAACCAGCCACCACCCAGACTTAACGCTTACCCTTGCTCAAGGAGGTGCACCCGGCAAGCCTGTCGTCCCCAAATCCCAAGCCAGGGGAGGCAGAGAAAACGAGCAGGTATCCCAGGCCACCCCCATGCTGAGGGCTTGCTTCCTTGACTCCCATCTTCACGGCAGTGCCATGAGGTAGGTGGTAGTAGTAATCTGCCCGCTTTACAAATGGAGAAACTGAAGCACAGAGGGGCCAAGAGATGTGGCCCGAAGTCACATGTGCCCCGTTCTCTGCCTAGCACAGGATTGCACACACACACATTGGTGTGCAAAGATGCTGTGTCAGTATCTGGGAATGGGGCCCAGGGATCTGCTCTGGGACCAGCCCCCAGGACACACAGGCAGAGCACCCCCAGTGGTACTAGGAGACACTGCTCCAGATGGCACAGTGAAGCCCCAGCTGGCTTCTGGGTTGACCTCGGCCCAGCCGTGTCCATCTGGGCATCAGTTTCCTCATCAATAGATGCAGGCGTTGATTTCACGGAGTCCTGCAGCTCCTCCTGGCCCTGGTGTTCTGGACCAGGGGCTACCTCCACGAGCATCCCACAAAAGCAACACACTTTGCCCCCGAATGATGTGCACCCACGTATGCACACACCGAGTTTTGTTCACAACTAGGGTTTGGAACCCCTGGAGCCCACTCACTCAAGGACGCTGTGTTGAAAGCCACTGCTTTGGGGCGGCCCCCAAGGTCTAAGTTTCCTTCTATTCAAAGTCTTGGGAAGATGGGGAACTGGGCTCTCCTGCAAAGACCCCCTTGGCTAGAGAGCTAGACCCCCCCTTTTGCCTGGTGAGGCTCAGTCACCCCCCTGGTCACCTTCAGCAGCCCCGAGGGCGAGCTGTCTTTGCCCTCAGGGGTCGGGAGGCTGAGACCTGGAACACTCAGGGCGGGAGCGAGCTCTTCCTCTGCCCAGAATGCCGCCCCACCGTCCACCTGTCCATGTGGCCAGCTCCCAAACCTCCCACCAGGCTTCAAATGGCACCTCTTCTTGGAACCTTCTTTATTCCCTTGTCTGGGTACAATGAGCCCGTCCAGGACAGGACAGGGATGAGCCTGACTCCTCTCTCCCCAGGGCCTGGCCAGGGCTGGTGGGGGAAGGTGCTCTAAGGTGTGGGAGGGAGGGCTGGCAGAATGGAAGGAGGGGGCATTCAGGCCCCAGTGCCCTGAAGCAGCCCCTCTCTCCAGGACTTGTCACTATCCTGTCCTGGCTCTTGCTCCAACCCTCAGTAGAGCCTATCTGCCTCCTACCCAGAGCCTCCTGGAAACCCAAACCCTGTGAGAGGCAGCTCCGGTCCTCTCAGAACTTCAGGGGAGCCTGAAGGGCAGTGTTTCCAGGACAGGGGCCCTCGCAGGGCCCCCAGATCACACTGGGGAGCAGGTACTGCCCTGGCTTGGCGACACGGAGGCACCTCGGCACTCAGCCCACTGTCCCTTCCTGGTTCTATCCTTTGGTTTTCCCATCTGGGAAATAAAGATTACAGAATCCCAGGGGTTCTCAAAATCCCAGGATTTTGGAGGATCCTCCAAAAAAGGCCATGGGGTCAGAGGGAGAAAAGTGGGATCCTTATTTCCCAGGAGTGCTTAGACAGAGCCCCTGTGGCCCAGACCAGTCTGACCCCGAGCCTCCAGCCTGCAAGTGCAAGGTGGGCTGAGTACACGAACCTGGCCAAGGAAGGCTTCGGGGGTCCTTCCAGGAGGGCAAGGACCTAGAGCCTTGTGCTCCTGCTGAACATAGGCTTCCAGATCTATACGTACTCAAGACTGGAGGCCAGAGTATAACCTCAAAGTGAGGTCCCAGGAGTGTTGGGAGGACGAGCCAGCAGCTTTCCTGGATGCTCTCTGTCACACAGGTTGGTCGGAAGGGGATGGCAGCCGCCTCCACATGGCTGGGGGAGCCCAGCGAGGCCAGGACCCTGCCTCAAAAGCGGCTCCTGTCCCACTGACTGCTGCCCACATTCCCCCTTAGAGCTTCATCCTTTAACTAACTCAGTCTGGGCCCTATGAAGATGGGAGCCTCTGTTCTCGGTGCAGAGGGGGGATGGGAGACAGGACACGCCCCGAGTCCTGGGTGGGAGGCGGGGGAGTGGCAGGCAAGCCGGCAGAAGGCCGTGGAGCCGTGGGAGCAGGAGGCCAAGCAGGGAGCCAGCACCAACCCCTCACCGCAGCCCAGGCAGCCCGCGGTTCCTGACAGGGTACTGGGGCAGGGGGACTCCCCAGACGGTCCTGCACCAGGGCCTAACCTCCACACCGAGGGTCAGGGTGTTTTCACTACAAGGTGGTCCACGGCCAGCAGCAGCTCCGAGGGCTGTGTGCCGAAGGCCAGCAGGGGTGGTGATGTGGGAGGGGCCGGCGGGGGAGCCCAGGGCTGGCAGAGGCAGCCAATGGTTCGGGGCCAAGTGTCCAAGCCTGGTCCTTCGTGGACACTAGCTGCTCGCATGGAGTGGGGGCAGCAGAAGGAAAGTGGGAGGAAGTCGGCCAGACTTCAGTGGTAGGGCTGGGTTTTGATGGCACTTCCTTTATGGTGGGCACCGGAGAGGCTCCGAAACTGGGGGTCCGGGGGGCAGGGGTGTGGG